>CM032449.1:190514163-190610804 GCA_019049505.1 Pachyrhynchus sulphureomaculatus
AGAAATTAATTGATTATTAAGAATTTAAGATAGTATTTGTTCCTAATTATCAATCATTATTTATCAATTATTATAATCTTTACTTTATAAATTTCCTCAAACATTAAAAACATGTAAGTTATACTCTATTCTTTCATGATTGGCAGCACAAAACATCCATTATCACCTTAAAAGCTAAAATTCAGTACAGAACTGGCGTTCACGCACTTAATTTAAGGTATCGTGGCTACATCTCCCCTCCATCTCACAGGACTGTTTTTTATCAGAAGTCCTTTTCTTACAATATTTTTAAACTTTACCGTAACATTCCTGAACGTTTTAAAACCTTATCATTGCCAGCATTTAAATATCACTCTAAAAAGTTCTTGCTAAGTTCTGGGGAACAGAAATAGGGACCTTAAACTCATGTAATTTTATGAGGAAAAAATAAATATATCCATTTGTAGTTTTTGGCCATGGCGGGTGAAATGGTAACGGGCAACACACGAAAAAAAAAAATGACTTATATTAGTTTCCAAGAGAGTTATACCAGAATCTTTTTAAAATTGCTTTTAACCTCCTTTTTGTTTTTTTCTGTATGTATATATGATTTTTTTTTTTGAATTATTATTATCATGTGAAGGAGAAGAAAGAATCTGACGTGATAAATCCTGTAGCTCCGACCCACACAGGCTGTCACGCGGTGTAGTTTGAAAATGATGATCATGCCTCACATCCGTTCGGTTAGCCTGAGCAATTTGAGCGACCTAAAGATAACTGCCCGCTGCGTCTTCATTGTTAATGAAGTAGTCAAGGCACAGCAAGTCGGTGTCTTTTTAAAGTTCTTCAGGAATGTATTCTTAATTTCCCCCAAAACTCAGTTGACTAGGATAAGTATTGCTACTGAATGTCGAGGGAACAAAGCGCGAAATTCGTAGTTTATGTCTTTGTACTTAGAACGGTTCTCCTCCTCCTTGATTGCTATATTTGTTTCTGCAGGTGCCGAAAACTCAATTACATAAATTCTCTTTGTTGTTTTATCGAGAAGTACTATATCAAGTTTGCTGACTTACAAACGTCTTGTGGTCAAAAAGGCAAAATTCCAGTAAATGCGGCACCAGTCATTTGCTAAAACCGACTCAATCTCTCCTGAAAGATACGGCAGTCTGGGAACGTCATTAATACCGTACGAATATCTAAGCTAATAATACAGGACACGCAACGCTACATTATGGCGGTAGATGTAAGATGATATAGCGTGAACAGAACATGCTGAAAGGAAATGCAGCACTTAATGTCGGCTGGTTCGGTAAATCGACTACGATACATTGTGGTATTAATCACACCATCCTGACAAGCTAGTAAAAAATCCCGCGGTCTCCGACTTAAGACTTGCTGACTGTAAAAAACTAAACTGACTGTAAAAAAAAATAATTTTAGTTTTTTCGACTGCTGCAGCGAATCGATGTTGATATAACACACTGTGGGGAGTTTTCTGTGGCTGCTTATAAAATTGTTCTTGTTCCGCTGTTTTGATGATTATCTTAAGTCTACGTGGGTTAAAATCTAGAATGTTGTTCGATGACGTCGTTGCATTTCTGCAAACAACTACTACATATGTACGTTGCCAGGCCAAATATACTTAAATAAATAAAGTATACCGACCTACCGGAAATGAATCCAAGACCTTCTGCACTGCAAGCAAGTTACTACGTCACGAACACATGAGCGATCACCTCCACATT
Source organism: Pachyrhynchus sulphureomaculatus (assembly GCA_019049505.1). Taxonomy (NCBI): domain Eukaryota; kingdom Metazoa; phylum Arthropoda; class Insecta; order Coleoptera; family Curculionidae; genus Pachyrhynchus; species Pachyrhynchus sulphureomaculatus. The sequence goes on from CM032449.1 coordinate 190,515,888, forward strand.
CCAGCGCGGGATATAGAATTCGTCAAAGTCTGCTCTTAAATGCATTTTGAATTAAACGAAGACATTTAGGATATAAATAGTTGTAGAGGAATAAAAAAAAAAAAATTCTATATTTAATCATATCATACCTATCATGTCCTATTCCACAAAACTATATTATCTCGATACCTGAGGTACAATATTTATTCCTAGCTTTATTGGAATTTGTCTTGCTACTGAAACACCTACGGTATATTGTACCCAGTAGGTAGATTTCCTTTTTCTTCGCCCTTAGTCATGTAGGAATAGAGTATAACGGGGGACACGCCAGAGTCGAATTATTGAGAAATTTACATTTACAGATTTAGACTTTAATTTGTTTTTGGGTATAAAGTAAAAATAAATTTTTACTAATTACAGCAAGCACTCAGCACTCGCAGTCGATCTGCATAGACTACGCAGTTTGCCGTAAGGTAAATTAATAAAGGATATAAAAAAGTTACAAAGATTCTGTTACCTACTACTAACCCAAATTAACCTCCTACATCTTCATATTATAATTATTTGCAATAAGATTTACATTTTTTATAACAGAGTCGAAATCGTAAAGTAAAAAATTAGTTCCTAAACTTGACCTTGCGTCACCTGTATTATATTGGTTTAACTATATGCGAGTTTTAGTGTCCCATATGGAACACTTATAAGATCACTTCGGTGTCTGTCTGTCTGTCCGACTGTCACACCTGAATTTCTCCAAAACTACTTGACATAGAAAGTTGAAATTTGGCAGTAATATAGGAATTGATGGCCGCATCAGACCCGCGTAGTTTTGAAAGTTATATTTGATTTAAGGTTAGTTTTTGGGGGTGAAATCGGAAGTGAATTTTTTTTTTTCCAGGTCATCGCGTAGGGTGTCAAATGAAAGCTTGTAAAAAGACGAGTTCAAAAGTATCTATAATGTAATACTTATGCACAATTATCTTTGTATTATTTTTAAAAAGTGCGAAAAATCACCTTATCTTGAAAAGTAATGATCAAAAAATTTTGAAAAAATTCTGTACAATTAGTGTTACGTACGTTGATTGCTTTTAAATAAAAAATTTTGTTACGGAGGTATCAAATGATCAGTGACTTCACAAAACACACCCCAAATGAGTTTGTTTCCAATCTTTATTGAAAACTGATGATGATTGAAATTTTTGTTTTTTTATATACCAGATAAATTATTAAATGTAATGCACTCGTGATAATTTTCATTCAATCTACACCCCGTGGGGAATATTCCAGACTTTTTTCAAAATTTTTTGGTCAGTACTTTTCGAGATAGTATAATACAAAGAAAAGTGTGCGCAAGTATTACATTATGTATGTATATATACATATATATATACACATATATAGATATATATATATATATATATATATATATATATATATATATATATATATATATATATACATACATACATACATACATACATACATACATACATACATACATACATACATACATACATACATACATATATATATATATATATATATATATATATATATATATATATATATATATTATTCGTATTTTCGCAAGCTTTCATTTGACACCACACTCGATGACCTAGTAAAAATTTTTTTTTTCACTTCGGATTTCACCCCCAAAACTAAGCCCTCAAGTCAAAATTTAACTTTCAAAACTACACGGCTCTGATAAGGCTATCACTTCCTATATTATTACCAAATTTCAACTTGCTAGGACAAATAATGTCGGAGAAAATCGGGTGTGGCAGACACACAGACAGACAGACAGTCAGACAGATAGATTAGATAGGCAGACTCCGAAGTCATCTTATAAGTGTTCTGTACGGAACACTAAAAATGAACGTTAGATAACAAAGTTATTACGAATATCTTATTAATAATAACAAATTAATTGTTTCTCCGAATATTACTACTAAAAAAGTAAATTTCCCAATTCTTTAAATGTTTCTAACTACTGATTTTATAATTGTCACGTAATAATTAATTATGTAAGATGTTTTAAAGAGTTTGAAAATAAAATTCTTCTTAGTATTTGTTGATATGAAATCAACAAAACCAAAGAAAAATGAATGGAAGAGCAATGCAAGGACACTGAAGAACTAAACAATAAACATAATAGGAACAATCTACATAGGAAGTTAAAAGAGATTACAGGTAACACAAGAAAAATAATACCTTGCCTAACAAGAGACAGAACAACATAGTGACAGAAGACGAAAACATAAAAAAGTGCTGGGAAAAGTATATTCTTCAATTATTCAACGACAATAGAAGCGATAACATACCGAGTTAGACATGCGGTCGAGAACGGCCAGAATAAAAAGGCACCGGGCCCTGATGAATTATGAATGGAACTGCTAAAACTATGAGATAAAAGAAACATAAAGACTTTTACAAAATTACTCAACAAGATATATAATGACGGAAGAGTCCGCAAAGAATGGTTACAATCAGCTTTTATATCGCTACCTTAGAAAAATAATCCTATATCATGCAAAGACTTCAGGTTGATCAGTCTCATGAGCCACTCTTTGAAAGTTTTATTAAAAATTATACAAAATAGAATCTACAATAGATGCAAAGAACAACTCGATAGTTCACAATTTGGGTTCAGGGGTGGCATGGGAACAAGCGAAGCACTTTTTGGAATAACGTTCCTCCTTCAAAAAAGTGGAGAGTATAGTATTTTTCAAGATCTAAGAACGTGATTTGGCAGATTGATACAATAAAAATATTAAACGACCGTTAGGATCTTCGCACGTACCTGGCCGTAACAGGGTCGTAATTGATATATATACCCCCCTTTCAATCTAACATTTTATTGGGTACTTCGTGTCTATAAATATAAAGAAAATTCTTCATTTTATTTGCAGTATTATACTGAAATAATGTGAATTATAAAGTTCAATAGTGTCTTAAAAAGTCCGAAGCCCTTTCCATCAGAAGCCGCAAATGTGTGCCCGTTGAGGCAAAAGTGATAGTTAAAAGTGTTTATTTAAAGTTAGTGGAGCGAGGCCATGAAAAGTAGCGCCTAAAAAAACACGAAAAGATAAAGGTGTGTCGAAATGAATTGATTTTTGTCAAGAAGACTTAATCCGCAGTAAACTTTATGAAATGTATACAGAAGAAAAAGTTCCTACGTTATTGTCACTTTCACAGAGGCTGTCCGAGGATAGTTGTGACATAAAATGTTCCACTACAACTTTATGGCGTATTCTACGTCGTTTGGGGTTTTTGTTAAAAAAAAAATAGACAAAAAGCAAGTTATAATGGAATCACGGCGCTACAACAACTCAGAATGAAATATCTTGTAAAAATAAATACAACTAGATCGGAAAATCAAACGATAATCTACCTAAATGAGACTTGGTATGACACCCACGACACACCCAGTAAAGGATGGATTGATAAATCCAAAAAACGCCACATCAATGCTCCATCAAATAAAGGTAAAAAAATAACTATTTTACATGCGGGGTCAGAAGAAGGCTGGATACCAGAATGTATATTTCTAGCAGCCAAGAATATTTCAGATTCCAGCATGGATTATCATTGTGATGCAACCGCTGAAGTTTTTGAAGATTGGCTTCAAAACAAATTATGCCGAATATACCACCAAACAGCTGTATTGTGATGAATAATGCATCCTATCATAGTCACCAAATGAATAAGATTCCAAGTTCCACCAGTAGAAAAAAGGAAATACAAGCATTTTTGTGCGAACGTGACATATGTATATTTCCATGAAAGTTATACAGTTAAACAATTGTTAGAAGTTTTAAAAAGTTACAATTTTTCAAAGGAATATGTTTGTGATAAAATTGCAAAGGAAGCAGAACACAAAATAATTTGGCTTCCACCATATCATTGTATCTTTAATGCGATCGAGTCGATATGGCATAAAATAAAGTCTAATATACGTGCTCACAATAATACACCCATTTTAAACAGTAGTGTGATTGAGTTGATAAAGACAGAAGTCAACAATGAAACCATTGAAAACTGGAGAAACTGTATTCAACACGTCAAAAAAATTGAAAACTCATATAGATGTATGTACATAAATATAAATAGTTTAGAACCTGTAAAAAAACTTATTATTGTTTTGCGAGATAGTAGCGATAGCAAAATTGAACTAGGCATTAATTAATAACTAAAACTGTAACAAATGTACGCGGGGACACTGTACACTCTTTTAATATATTTGTGTAATTACTATATTGTGTATTATTCAGTACATAAAACATTAAAATTCAACTGTCTTATCACAATAAAATTTTAAATCCAACAATTATACAATCAGGTATAGTGCAGCCCTACACGATGCCCTGTTATTAAACAGCCATAAATTAATCACTTTCGAATCTTGTTGAATTTTGAATGGGTATAGGTAGCTAAGTCACTTTCTTAGATCGTGAAAAACACTATACAACAAGACCATCTATATATACTTTCTAGACTATCAAAAAGCGTTTGATAAAGTACAGCACATCAACCTGATAGAGGAATTAAAGAACATCCAACTTGACCAGAAAGACATAGAAATAATAAAACACATATATTGGAATCAGACTGCTGTAGTGAAGTAAATGAAATAGTAACAGATGAAATACCGATTCAGCGAGGAGTCAGGTCACCTGTATTGTTTAACTTATATTCCAAAGTCATCTTCAAGAAAGCATTATGGGGACGAAGTGAAGAAATCAGGATAGGGGTCAGATGATAAACACTATTTGCTTTGCCGACGAGACTGCGATCTTAGCAGAAACATTAGAGGACCTGCAAGCATTGGTTGACAACGTGAATAGAGAAAGTGTCGAAGAAATGAGTCTGACGATAAACACGGAAAAAATAAAATTTATAGTCGTTTCTAAACTTCAAACTAACAACTGCCAATTATTTCTCGAAGGAAAACATATAAAACGTGTGGAAAAGTACAAATATTTAGGCACTTATATCACATCCGACCTTGACCAAGACACTGAAATTTAACCCACAATAGAGATAACAAAAAAATCATTTTTAAAATTCCGGACAATGTTCTGCAACAGAAACTTATCCCTCGCTCTAAAATTGTGTTTCCTGGAATGCTACGTGTGGTTCCAACTTTTGTATGAAGTCAAGACATGGACGTCGAAGTAATATACTACTAAGAAGCTAGAAGCATCTGAATTGTGGCTCTATCGACGGTTACACAGTGCAACACATAAAATGTAAACTAAATTCTGACTTCAATTTCTGAAAGTGCCCACCCAAACTAGCAAAACCGTATTTGGGTTTTGATAGTTTAGTTCGAATTTTTTTTTTTTTGCCATCACCAATTTTTTTGCTCGAGCCCTGGTTTTGCACGGCTATATCTCATAAATTATTGGGAATTTCTCAATACAATCTTCAGACGAAATGTTCTTCACACCAAAATACACAATTTTTGTGTCCATGTCGAGGCCAGATTTTCACTCTTTAGGGGTGTTTTTAGTGCAGAAAACCCAAAAAAAATGCCATTTTTTCACATTTTCAACCATAACTCACAAAACCGTGGATATTTTAGCATAACTGTCTTCAATAAAAATGTTCGCTGCATTAACACGAGTAACTTTGCTGAACATTGCAATAACCTACGATCGATCCTTATAGTTCTTTTGGCCGTTGTAAGGAATTTCGCCACCAAATAGTACATTTCACACCAAAATTTCAGCTTTCATCAGCAAATATATCTTTTTTTGTGTTAAAGTTTATTTCGCAAATTTTTATCCATTTTATAGAGCTATTGAAAATTCAAAATTTTTTTTTTCAATTTCTTTTCCAAAAATAGATGCTAATGGTTAGTAAACATTCAAAAGTGAGCCTGAAAAAAGCTGAAATTTTGGTGTGAAATTCCTTACAACGGCCAAAAGAACTATAAGGATCGATTGTAGGTTATTGCAATGTTCAGCAAAGTTACTCGTGTTTATGCAGAGAACATTTTTGTCGAAGACAGTTATGCTAAAATATGCACGGTTTGTGAGTTATGGTCGAAAATGTGAAAAAATGTCATTTTTTTCGGGCTTTCTGCACTAAAAACACCCCGAAAGAGTGAAAAATCTGGCCTCGACATCTTCACAAAAATTATGTATTTTGGTGTGAAGACATTTCGTCTGAAGATTGCATTGAGAAATTCCCAATAATTTACGAGCTATAGCCGTGCAAAACCAAAGCTCGAGCAAAAAAATTGATGCTGGCAAAAAAAAAATTCGAAATAAACTATCAAAACCCAAATAGAGTTTTGCTAGTTTGGGTGGGCACTTCCAGTGTTATTAAACATCATGCACAGTGTTATTAAACATCACATGGACAGCCAGGATCTTTAATGAGGTAGTTCTACGAAAGATAGGCCAAGGCAGAAAACTCTTGACATTCATAAAAGTACGACAAACATTCTAATTAGGTCATGTACTCAGAAACGACAAATATTCACTGTTACAAACTAGGATGCAGGAAAGAATTGACGGTAGACGGGGTGTCTGGAGAAAGAAAAAGTCTTGACTGAGAAACATCAGAGTATGGACCGGCATGAAAATGGGGGAGTTGTTTTATGTTGTGAGGGACAGAAAAGTGGTCGCCAACCTACACTAGGAGAAGACGTGAAAAGAAGAAGTATTTGTCCGATATTTTCGTTATTTCTGAACGAATTTTAAACAATTGAAGACTAGTAACATATTTAAAAGAAAATTACACTATAATTGGGTCATTCATTCTCTAGTTATATTGGGGCATGTATTCATATACAGCCAGACGTTTACTTGAAGGCAGGCAGACATTCGCTACTATAAAAATCGTATAGATTGAAGCCGATAAATCTTGTAACAAGGGAAATTGTAAAGGGTGTCCTAAAATTCACGCAAGATTAGAATTTGGCGTCATTTGTATGGTAAAGTGTTGCTAACAAAACAAAAAACACAGCGTGACAGCTGACAGTTCAGGGTTATTAAAAATGGAGCGCTACACGAAATAACAAGGTACTTTCATTGTTGAGCAATATTTTAAAAATAATGAAAGTTTGGCAGCTACAGTTCGGAATTTTCGTACAAAATATGGTCTGAATAGTGATTTAACCTCATCAATTGTGAAGAGATTAATTAAAAAATTCAGGGAGACTGGATCAAACGCTCTCACCATCCGTCAACAAGTCATTCGACACAAAACATTGAAGCAGTTCGTGAGAGTGTTGCTGAGACTCCAGGAACATCAATTCGGCACCGTGGTCAAGAATTGAACATTTCGAGAAGCTCTCTACAGCGTATTCTCACGAAAGATTTGCATCTTCATGCTTGAAAAGTTCAATTGACTCAAGAACTCAAGCCTACTGACCACGCACAACGAAGAGAGTTCGTTGAATAGATTATGGAACAACAACAAATGGATACTGATTTTTCGAAGAAAATCATCTTCAGCGATGAGGCTCATTTCCATCTTGATGGCTTCCTTAATTGACAAAATTGTCGCATTTTGGGTTCAAACAATCCACACGTGACTGTTGCGAAACAAATGCATCCCCAACGTGTCACTGTTTGGTGCGGATTTTGTGCTGGAGGCATCATCGGCCATTCTTCTTCGAAAATGCGGTTGGCCAGACAATAACAGTTATTGGTGATCGTTATCGCGATATTATGATAATCCAGTTTTTTGTCCCCAAATTGCAAGATATGGATGTGGACGACATGTGGTTTTAACAAGACGGTGCCACATGCCATGCAGCCCGAAAAATAATTCAATTACTGCATTTCCTGGTCGTCTAATATCCCGTTTTGGTGATCAGAATTGGCCGCCCAGATTATGCGATTTAACGCTGTTGGACTTTTTTCTTTGGGGTTTTTTAAAGTTTAAGGTTTATGCCAACAAGCCCACGACCACCCATGACTTGAAGGAGAAAATTAAGCGCTGTATCAACGAAATTCAGCCACATTTATGTAAAACGGTGATGGAAAATTTCGACAAAAGAGTGGTTATGTGCCAGCAAAGCCGTGGAAGCCATTTACCCATTATGTTATTCCATACATAACCCTATACTGCATGCTTTATGAATCAATAAAAAAATTACAATTTTTAATTAAAAGCCTGTGTTTTCTATCAAAATTGCTTCTTGCGTGAATTTTGGGACACCCTTTAGAAAAATAGTGATAGTAATAAAAAACAGATACATCAACAACAATTAATGATTTTGATATCAGCCTGAACTGCCGCATTGTTGATAAACTTTAAAAGCTTACGTTTTTATTTTAGATTATGACATATTGAAGAATTTTATATTTTTCAATTTAAAAAAGCATCTGAAGCTGCAAAAATAAACTCCATTGGAAGGTTAATGTTTTTAAAACAATTATTCCCTAAAGAAAATATACACAAATAGTTTTTATTCAAAGCCAATAATCACTATATTTCAGTTAAAAATACTATTCAATTTTTATTATGGCCACATTACTGTAATAACGACACAGTGTAAATAAATTCAAGATGCTCTTGTGTAACGTTAAATGATACTCTGTCGGAAGCAAATATTATGCAAACAAAAAAATAAAAATACTTTCCACACGAAAGAGTGCTTCGGAATTTGACATCATGAGCACGGAGATGTTGTCGAATGTTCTCGTGGGACACATTCAAACCCCATTTTCTTAATTTTGCCGCTTCTTGACGCAGCGTCAATTTCGGGTCCCGTGAAAACATACGATTCGTTTTTTGGCTTTCGAAGTGACTTTGCCTACCGAGCCACGTTTTGATCGTCGACATTTTTCGTCTCGTTAAAATAACTCACCCACTTCTTCACAAATGACATTGAGTTTTTAATATATTGGGTCTGGGAAAAAGTTCGTGGCGTTTTTTCCGATAGAAGGCGTCAATTGCAAATAAGTCAAGAAATACAGATCGCACGCTCGTTAGAAAGGTGATACTTCGAGCGTTACTTTGAGTGTATAAACATTTAAATTGGTGCAGTGGTTGGAAAGTTGTTGAAAATGGAGAAAAGTAATGAAAATTTACGTTATATTTTGCAATATTATTACGACAAAGGGAAGAACGCTGCGCAGGCTTGTGAAAAAATTTGTGCTGTGTACGGTGAAGATACTTTATCAAAATCTGCTGCGCAGAAATGGTGCGCTCGCTTTCGTTCTGGTAATTTTGATGTGAAAGATGAGTCACGCTCTGGTCGTCCAATCACTGAAAAAGCTGATGAAATTCTTGAAAAAGTCCAGCAAGATAAGCATATCAGCAGTGTCGATATTGGTATGGAGCTAGGCATTGACCACAAAACGGTTTTGAACCATTTGCACAAAGCTGGCTACAAAAAGAAGCTCGATGTATGGGTTCCTCATGAGTTGAGGGCGAAAAATATGATAGACCGAATTAACATCAATCAATGGAGACATTTCTGAAACGTGTCATAACCGGTGATGAAAAATGGATTAGGTACGACAATCGGAAGCGTAAAAGATCGTGGACAAGGGATGGTGAACCGTCACAAGCGTTCGCGAAGCTAGGATTGACGCCGAAAAAGGTGATGCTGTGTGTGTATGACTGGAAGGGAATCGTCCACCATGAGCTAATTCCAGTTGGTCAGACAATTGATTCTCAACTCTCCTGTGGACAAGTAGAGAGATTACGCCAGGCAATTGAAAGAGAACGGCCCGAACTGATTAATAGGAAAGGTGTCGTCTTCCATCCTGACAACGCCCGACCACACACTTCTTTGATGACCTAACAAAAATTGTGAGAGCTTGGTTGGGAAGTTTTGATGCATCCACCGTATAGTCCAGACATAGCACCCTCCGACTATCACTTGTTCCGATCTCTGCAGAACTCTCTCAATGGAATTAAGCTACTTTCAAAAGAAGCCTGTGAAAACCACTTGAGTCAGTTTTTCAACCAGAAACCACAGAAGTTATTCACCGATGGCAACATGGTTCTACCCGAAAAATGGCGAAAGATTGTCTATAATAATGGAGCATATTTTGAATTTTACGTGATTTCGCCGAAAGTTCGAAGTCGACTGATATTTTTACTAAAATGCGTCGTAGACAAAAGTTCCCTCTACCGATTTTTTGTTGAATCTCATCTACCAAAAATAAATTATCGCGAACACGGTATCTTCTTACCATCAACTGATAAATTCTAAACATTTTGACTGATGATAACAAAAACTAACCTCAACTTATTAACCTGCTCCAAAAATCCGATTGCACTTTCCCCTTTTTGTAAAGATATCCTTTCGCACAGCTATAAGCTGTAAAAAGGTTTCCAGTCTTAGTATCACTGAACGGATATATGAAGTCTTCATACGTGGTAAATTTAGATAACACAACTTGTATTGACAACAAATAAACTAGAAACACTGTATATAACACCACTATCAAATTAGTCCTCAAAACTGCACTCATTTTTAATATTATGTGTTATTTTATATTTTAAATCACAAGAAATGGTAAAAAAACGCAACCAGCAGATGGTATAGTATTTCAGAACAACTTTTTCAAAGATAAACAAGTTCCAGTCGAGAGCCGATTTCGACTTACGTATTTGTTTAATGATTGTAGGTGCGTTTACCTAAGATAAAATGACTAAAATTACCAATATTTCTGTACTGTCACGTTATAGGTATTTATTGGTAACGAGATTTCAATATTACCAAGGTTAACAAAAAGACTGCATCTCATTTGCGTTGTCTTAAATTGTTATACAGGATTTCCTAAAATAAACATTTGGAATTTTATTTTAGTAATTCTATTGTTTAAATATTGGGGGAGATTTGTTCAAAATGAGGTCATCTGGTAAAACAGAATATAAACTTTTATTATATAAAATAAAGGGTAATATTAGATTGTCGAACAAGTATTGAGCTTTTTGGAGTCAAAATTGAGACAATTATTTTTAGTGTTCCGTACGGAACCCTTTTGGCATCACTTCGGTGTCTGTCCGCCTGTCTGTCCGTCCGTCTGCCAGTCTGTCATACCCGACTTTCTCCAAAACTATTTGACATAGAAAGTTGAAATCTGGCATAAATATAGGAATTGATGGCCCATGGATTCGACTTAAGGTGTTAGTTTTAGGGTGTGAAATCGGAAGTGAAAAAAAAATTACCAAGTAGGGTGTCAAATGAAAGCTTCAAAAATATATATGACGTAATACTTGCGCACACTTTTCTTGGTTTTTTATTAAAAAAATTGACCAAAAATCCCTGTCCACTCTAACCCAAAAAGTACTGATCAAAAATTTTTGAAAAAATTCCGGAATAGTCTCCATAAAGAGTAGCTTGAACGAAAATTATCACGAGCGCATTACGTTTATTAATTTATCTGGTATAAAATAAGCTCTTTTCAGTATATATCATCACTACACTAAACACTTTATTGTTGCACTCGATGCACTTCATCAGGAGCGATGTTGACTACCAATCATCGCTCCTAATTAAGCAGTATTAGAAGAAGATTTCAGGGAACTCGAATGGGAAAACAGGGGGTTTATTAAAAATGGAGTTAAATGGAGTTAAATCATATATGTTATGCTGATGATGTAGTGCTAATATCAAATAAGTTTGATGATATACAAGAAATGATTACTGAACTGCAAAACAAATCAGATAATGTAGGACTACTGCCGAATAAAGATAAAACAAAGGCTATGACAAACGAAAACAACTTGCGAATCATGAGAATAGAGGAACAGATACGTGGAGGAATACATCTACCAAGGCCAAGTGCTAAAATATGGAAAGATAAATCAAACACGGAAGTACAGAGAAGAATCAGACTGGCCTGGGAAGCATTTTCAAACAAAGAAAAAATACTAGCCAACAAAAGAATTCCTCTGAAACTAAGAAAGACGGTATTTTGCCGGTTCTCAATGACGCAGCTCAGACATGGTCATTAACTAGGAGGACAATGGACCAGCTAAATAAAACACAGAGAGCGATGGATCGCCAGATACTGAATATAAGATTACAAGAGAGAAAGAAAAACGAAAGTATAAGATAGAAAATCAAACTGATACTTGTCAGAGAAAAAGTAGCGGATCTGAAATGGAGATGCGCAGGTCACACAATGAGACAACAAGATGAGAGATGGAATAAGAGAGTATAAGAATTGACCGCGGTTGGAACAAAGATCTTGAGGAAGGCTTCAAACAAGATGAAAGGTTGACCTGAAAAAATCGGCGAGAAGGATAGAGAAAGAAGAGGGAGGCCTATGCCCGGTATTGGATGAAAGAGGGCTTATCTATAATATATATAAAATGCAACGTCTCTTTGTCTAAAGTTTGCCGCTAACACGTTATCTTCCAATACACTGCCTAAACCATTAAATATGAAACAATATCATGTAGCAAAGAGTATCTATGTTATATATAAAATGCAACGTCTGTCTGTCTGCCCGTTAGTGCGATTATCACTCGAGAATCACTTATCCGATTTACGTGTTTTTTCTTTTAATTCATACAATCGTTCTCTAACCAGGTTATCTATAGTCTTCTATAATATATATAAAATGCAACGGCTCTCTGTCTGTCTGTCTGTCCGTTAGTGCGCTTATCACTGAAGAACCACTTATCCGATTTACGTATTTTTTTAGATTCATATATTTGTTCTCTGGGCAGGTTATTTATAATTTTCTATCTATAATATATATAAAATGTAACGTTTCTCTGTCTGTCTGTCTGTCCGTTAGTGCGCACTCGACAACCATTTATTCGATTTACGTACTTTTTTTTAAAACATACATATGTTCTCTGGCCAGGTTTTAGGATATATTTTATTACGTTAGGTAACATAAGGAATAACCAGTCTCGATAATAGTGAATCAAGTCGGAAAAAAAGTTTGCCACTAGCGCGTTCTCTTGCAATACACTGCCTAAACCATTAAATATGGAACAATATCATGTAGCAAGGAACATAATATATGCAACGTCTCTCTGTTTGTCTGTCTGTCCGTTAGTGCGCTTATGACTTGAGATCTACTTATCTGACTTACATGTTTTTTTTTTTAATTCATATATTTGTTCTCTGGCCAGGCTATCTATAATCTTCTATAATATATATATATATATATATATATATATATATATATATATATATATATATATATATATATATAATGTAACGTCCCTCTGTCTGTCTGCCTATTTGTCCGTTAGTGCGCTTACTACTCGAGAACCACTTATCTGATTTACGTTTTTTTTTTTTTTTTTAATTCATACGTGTGTTCTCTGGCCAGGTTATATAATAAAAATATTGATCTTGTAACATATATAAAACGCAATGTCTCTCTGTCTGTCTGTCTGTCCGTTAGTGCGCTTATGAGTTGAGAACTACTTATCCGACTTACATGTTTTTTTTTAGTGTTCCGTACGGAACACTTATAAGATCACTTCGGTGTCTGTCCGTCTGTCCGTCTGTCACACCCGATTTTCTCCGAAACTATTTGTCATAGGAAGTTGAAATTTGGTAATCATATAGGAATTGATGGTCTCATCAGAGCCATGTAGTTTTGAAAGTTAAATTTTGACTTAAGGGGTTAGTTTTGGGGGGTGAAATCGAAAGTGAAAAAAAATCGGTAATCGAGTGTGGTGTCAAATGAAAGCTTGTGAAAACACGAGTAATATATATATATATATATATATATATATATATATATATATATATATATATATATAATGTAATACTTGCGCGCAATTTTCTTTGTATTATTTTTAAAAAATCGCGAAAAATCGATGTCCACCCGCCTTATCTCGAAAAGTACTTATCAAAAAATTTTGAAAAAATTCTGGAATATTCTCCACGGGGTGTAGATTGAACGAAAATTATCACGAGTGCATTACCTACCTAATAATTTATCTGGTATATAAAAAAAACAAAAATTTCAAGGTCATCAGATTTCAGTAAAGATTGGAAACAAAACTTTGTTAAAAACTCATTTGGGGTGTGTTTTGTGAAGTCACTGATCATTTTATACTTCTGTAACAAAATTTTTTATTTGAAAAGCAATCAACGTACGGAACACTAATTGCGCAAGCTCAACTTGCACTTGACCGGTTATTTTTAGTGTTCCGTACGGAACACTTATAAGATCACTTCGGTGTCTGTCTGTCTGTCCGTCTGTCTGTCTGTCTGTCACACCCGATTTTCTCCGAAACTATTTGTCATAGAAACTTGAAATTTGGTAATAATATAGGAATTGATGGCCTCATCAGAGCCATGTAGTTTTGAAAGTTAAATTTTGACTTAAGGGGTTAATTTTGGGGGGTGAAATCGGAAGTGAAAAAAAAAATTTTTTTACTAGGTCATCGAGTGTGGTGTCAAATAAAAGGTTGTGAAAACACGAGTAAAAAATATATATATAATGTAATACTTGCGCGCACTTTTCTTTGTATTATTTTCAAAAAAAATCGCGAAAAATCGCTGTCCCGCCCCTTATCTCGAAAAGTACTTATCAAAAAATTTTGAAAAAATCCTAGAATATTCCCCACAGGGGGTAGATTGAACGAAAATTATCACGAGTGCATTACCTTTAATAATTTATCTGGTATTTAAAAAAAAAAAAAATTTCAAGGTCATCAGATTTCAGTAAAAATCGGAAACAAACCTTGTTGAAAACTCATTTGGGGGTGTGTTTTGTGAAGTCACTGATCATTTTATACCACCGTAACATAAATTTTGACTTAAGGGGTTCGTTTTGAGGAGTGAAATCGGAAGTGAAAAAAAAATTTTTTTACTAGGTCATCGAGTGTGGTGTCGAATGAAAGCTTGTGAAAACACGAGTAAAAAATATATATATAATGTAATGCTTGTGCACACTTTTCTTCGTATTACTTTTAAAAAATCGCGAAAAATCGCTGTCCCCTACCTTAGCTCGAAAAGTACTGATCAAAAAATTTTGAAAAAATTTTGGAATATTCTCCACGGGGTATAGATTGAACGAAAATTATCACGAGTGCATTACCTTTAATAATTTATTTGGTATATAAAAAAAAAAATAAAAATTTCAAGTTCACCAGTTTTCAGTAAAGATTGGAAACAAACTTTGTTGAAAACTCATTTGGGGTGTGTTTTGTGAAGTCACTGATCATTTTATACCACCCTAACAAAAAATTTTATTTTAAAAACAATCAACGTACGGAACACTAATTGTGCAAGTTCAACTTGCACTTGACCGGTTTTTTTTAATTCATATATTTGTTCTCTGGCCAGGCTATCTATAATCTTCTATAATATATATATATATATATATATATATATATATATATATATATATATATATATATATATATGTATATATATATATATAATGCAACGTCCCTCTGTCTGTCTGCCTATTTGTCCGTTAGTGCGCTTACTACTCGAGAACCACTTATCTGATTTACGTTTTTTTTTTTTTTTTTTTAATTCATACATGTGTTCTCTGGCCAGGTTATATAATAAAAATATTGATCTTATAACATATATAAAACGCAACGTCTCTCTGTTTGTCTGTCCGTTATTGTGCTTATCATTCGAGAGCCACTTATCCGATTTACGTGTTTTTTTTTTTTTTTAATTCTTAACTTAATATTTATCAAAAAAAATCTATAATATATAAAACACAACGTCTCTCTGTCTGTCTGTCTGTCTGTCCGTTAGTGCGCTTATGACTTGAGAACTACTTATCCGACTTACATGTTTTTTTTTTTTTTAATTCATATATTTGTTCTCTGGCCAGGCTATCTATAATCTTCTATAATATATATATATATATATATATATATATATATATATATATATATATATATATATATGTATATATAATGCAACGTCCCTCTGTCTGTCTGCCTATTTGTCCGTTAGTGCGCTTACTACTCGAGAACCACTTATCTGATTTACGTTTTTTTTTTTGAATTCATACATGTGTTCTCTGGCCAGGTTATATAATAAAAATATTGATCTTATAACATATATAAAACGCAACGTCTCTCTGTCTGTCTGTCCGTTATTGTGCTTATCATTCGAGAACCACTTATCCGATTTACGTGTTTTTTTTTTTAATTCTTAACTTAATATTTATCAAAAAAAATCTATAATATATAAAACGCAACGTCTCTCTGTCTGTCCGTCCGTCTATCCGTTAGTGCACTTAGCACTCAAGAACATATGTTCTCTGGCCAAGTTATAGGATATATTTTATTACGTTAGGTAACATAAGGAATAAGCAGTGACGCAAATAGTGAATCATGTCCACGTGAGCGAAGCCGCGGGCACGTCTAGATATATATATATATATATCCAATTTCCATTATTCGGTAATTTAAAAATTACGATATGGTAGACTAACTTGATGAGAAAGGTAAAAGATATCAATTGATGTTAGTACGAGATAATAAATCATATTTTTCGACATTTCTTTCTACCCAAATTCGCTCTTACGCAGCCATATTAGAACAAGTTTTAACTTGTTATTTTACAAGTTATGTTTTGAATATTTAAAATAGATCGCCGACTGCTGTTGCTAACAAGTATACGAAAAAAATAGCAAACTTCAATACTAATTTGTTGTTTTATTTTATTTGATTAATTATTTTTGTAAGATACCTTATCAGTTTGATATTTTAAATTATTATGAAATAATATCCGCCTTTAATGGAACCATTAGCAATCACTATATTTTTACTAAGGTGATTTTCACCCGAAAATTTTCTTTAAAAACTAAAAATATGGCTTGTAGCTAACATTGCGGATTCAACTTAATTAACTGATTTATGAGTAGATAAAAATAGTAAATAATTCTAGGAAGTTATGTTTTAATAAGTGGTTTCCAGATATCAGTAGAAGTATAATTTCTTATCAACACGGATGTTATCCAGACTATTTAGATGACCTGCTGTTTACAAAATTAAAATATTATATTTTTTTGTTTCTTGATTACTTTCCCTTAAGGGGTTATATACACATCGAATTTTCAAAAATTCGATTTTTTTACGGATTTTTTATTCTCTATACTTCTAAGAATTATTAAAAAAAAAATAACCGGTCAAGTGCAAGTTGAACTTGCGCAATTAGTGTTCCGTCCGTTGATTGCTTTTAAAATACAAAAATTTGTTACAGAGGTATAAAATGATCAGTGACTTCACAAAACATACCCCAAATGAGTTTTTAACGAAGTTTGTTTCCAATCTTTACTGAAATCTGATAACCTTGAAGTTTTTGTTTTTTTTTATATACCAGATAAATTATTAAAGGTAATGCACTCATGATAATTTTCGTTCAATCTACACCCCGTGGAGAATATTCCAGAATTTTTTCAAAATATTTTGATAAGTACTTTTCGAGATAAGGCGGTGAGTGATTTTTCGCGATTTTTTTTTAAAAATAATGCAAAGAAAAGTGCGCGCAAGTATTACATTATATATATATATATATATATATATATATATATATATATATATATATATATATATATATATATATATCTTTTTCTCGTGTTTTCACAAGCTTTCATTTGACACCACACTCGATGACCTAGTAAATTTTTTTTTTCACTTCCGATTTCACCCCCCAAAACTAACCCCTTAAGTCAAAATTTAACTCTCAAAACTACATGGCTCTGATGAGGCCATCAGTTTCTATATTATTACCAAATTTCAACTTTCTATGTTAAATAGTTTCGGAGAAGATCGGGTGTGACAGACAGACAGACAGACAGACAGACACCAAAGGGATCTTATAAGTGTTCCATATGGAACACTAATAAGAAAATTCCATTCCATTACAAAGTTATAGCATTAAATGTGACCTGGCGTCAGATTAGGACCGCTACTTGTTTTCAGACACTGGCTGTAATATTACTCAGTCTATTCTTAAATTTTTCAACTCTTATTTTTTAAAAATCTTAATAATTACTATTTCTACAAAATATCGAGAGGTTTTTTAAATTTTTCTAATAGACAATTTTTTATAAATAATTAAACATAAATTTTTTGGTCGAAAATTGCATACTAAAATTTGAAACATCGTAAATTTTTTATTTTTTTGTAAAAAAAGTCCTTCGACAATTTTTAACTACTGCATGATTTTAGAAGATTAATTTTTATTTTTGTAGATTGAATTATTTTCTGTAAAGTTTTCCTGCAGACAAGGAGGACATAGTTTTCATTAGTGGTCCATTTAACCCGATAAAAAAAAGTAATGTTAACATTTAAAACATATTTAAAAAAAAAAATTTTATAATTTAAAGTACAATAAAAATATATAAATGGCAATCTTTTGTAATATTCACCTAATAACCTTTAATTTTTCTACATACTTTTGCAGTGTCCAGGTATGTATGAATGTAACCCCTTAAGCTATAAATGACAAATGTTGGTACTCTAACAAGCAGAGGAATGAAACATTTTTTATTATATATTTAATCAACCTCAACACATCATTAGCTTATTCCTTCCACAGTCGGATGTATGCCTCCCCAAGTTGTCTCCAATGAGCTTTGTTGTGTGTTTTTTGCACCCAGTCGTGTCCCAGTACCCTTTTTATGTCGTCCGTCTACCTTGTCTGTGATCTACCTCTGCATCTACATATACATATACATATATATATATATATATATATATATATATATATATATATATATATATATATATATATATGTATATATATATATATATATATATATATATATATATATATACATATATAAATATATATATAAATATATATATATATATATATATATATATATATATATATATATATATATATATATATATATATATATATATGTATAAATATATTCTTAGTCTTTGAGTTTTCTTAGGAATTTTTTAAGGTTCATAAATGAGAAAAGTACTTCTTGAGGTTACATTTATCACAATAAGTTTCAACCAAATTATCTTGTATTATAACCAAAAAGGAGTTTTCATTATTCATCAAATAAGTATCGAAAATTCTATTATTATACGGGTACCAATATATTAAGCGTCATATAAAACATTAATATCACTGCTATTTCAATACACTGTTAATAAAAAATAAAATAAAAATTATTTCTTCACTTCACTGTAAGGCAGCGTTTCTCAATCTTTCAGTATTTGCGACTCAATTTCCAAACATAATTTTCATCGCGCCTCCCTCCCTCTCATACAATAACAATGCATGCAATAATAATGTATTTTCAGTATTTTTATGCTAAACCTACATTATCACCTTAATTACAAACCTTACAAACTACCAAGAATAAGTAAATTTATTCATATTTGGCAACACATATCTGCTTCGTTGACAAAACTAGAATTGATGCCTCTCTATTGCTCTTTGTCACGTCCACCATATCGGTAGCGGCTTCGCGAGAAGTTCGGAGTTGTCTCGAATATGCAGAAAATCTGCCCAAAAGTGTATAAATGCTGCACCTCGTTCAATTACAGCCCGTCTCAGTTGAGTTGATCCTTCTACTCCTATCGGATTTATCGTGAATGTATATGTTGTAATTTAAGTGTTAATTGAAATTCAAGGTATTAAGTATTCACTGCAGTAAATTTATACAGAATCATGGATAAAATTTTTAAGTGGGCGTAAGCGAGCATTAGACGATAGTGAAGCATCAACAAGTGCACAGACGAGCGTGGTTCTGAAAGTAAAATCAAGAAAATATTCTCAAGAATACTTAAATTTAGGGTTTACCAGTCCTGAAGTAAATCAAGAAGAAAGGCCTCTGTGTGTTATTTGCTCAAAAATCTTGGCAGCAGATAGCATGAAACCAAATAAAGTTAAACGACATTTGGAAACGCTTCATAATGAGTACCTTAACAAACCCCGAGAATTCTTCGAATTAAAATTAAAGTCATATCTAAAGCAGAAATCATTTTTTAAAAAAACTTGGTCTGTGAATGAAAAAGCTTTACTTGCCTCTACAAAGTTTCATATAAAATAGCCAGATGTAAAAAGCCTCACACCACTGGTGAAGAGCTTGTTTTGCCAGCAGCAACTGAGATTGTAGAAACTATGTTTTACGATAATATTGCCAAACAATTGCTATCCATATCTATATCAAATGATACTATTGCCCGTCGAATTGGTGATATAGCTGAAGATGTACAGCATCAGCTTTTCAGGAAGTTGCGTGACAAATTATTTTCAATTCAGCTTGATGAGGCAACATATAGCAATAAAGATGCTCATTTCATTGCCTATGTTCGATTTTGTGGTGATATGTCAGCAGTAAAAGAACTATTTTTCTGCAAACCAATAGAAGCCAAAGCAACATCACTCGCATTATTTGCTATCTTAAAGGATTTTATAAAGGAGGCAAATATGGAGTGGAAAAATTGCGTCGGAATATGCACCGATGGTGCTCATTCAATATCTGGAAGATTTCAAAGTGTACAAGCCCTTGTGAAACAAAAATCTCCACTGTGTGTGTCGACACATTGTATGATCCACAGAGAAGCTCTGGCTTTCAAAGAAATGAGTCCTGCTCTGAATATCGTGCTCACTACAGTTGTAACCGTAGTAAATTATATTAAAATGAGACCCCTAAATTCTAGAATTTTTTCTGCACTTTGTAAAGACATAGGTGCCGAACATTCTGCCTTACTATTTTATTGCGAGGCAAGATGGTTATCACGTGGGAAATATTTGCAACGTGTTTATGAATTAAGAAATGAAATCGCCATTTTTTAGAAGAGGAAAACCGACTGGAAGCCGAGAAGTTTCGAGATAGTTTATTTGTGATGAAATTGAGCTACTTGGTCGATATATTCGAGAAACTAAATATCTTAAATCTTCAACAACAAGGAACAAATACACATGTATTCGATACAAGTAATAAAATTAATGCTTTTTGTAGAAAATTGGAATTGTGGGGCAGAAATGTAAAGCAAAAAAACCTAGAAATGTTTGCAGATGTGGGTGGATGTGTTAAAACATACAAGGCTGAAGAACAACATGTGAAAGTAGTTCTAGTAACCATTGAAAATCATCTAGCCATGTTGACAAAGAATTTTAAAAAGTATTTTCTTACTGACGACAACTTGGTAGCAAGTTACGACTGGGTTAGGGATCCATACTCCCGAAGGGCTCTCAACTTCCGAAGAAGAAATTTTCATAGACTTCACGGCAAGTGGCGAAATCAAAAGACAATTTAATAATGAATCACTCTTTGAATTTTGGGCAGAGGTGTATGATAAGTTTTCTGCACTGAAAACAAGAACATTTCGTATAGTATTACCATTTTCAACATCCTACCTTTGCGAAATCGGATTTTCTGCAGTGGCTACTTTGAAAACAAAATATAGATCTCAACTAAATATAGAAAAAGAATTCAGAGTGTCTATTTCTAATATTAAAACATCCTTCGAAAATCTTTGCTCTACAAAACAGGCTCAAGGGAGTCACTAATAATTATTAAACTTGTTTTTAATTTAGTATTGATATGTTAATTATTAGGTAAATGCATTATGCAGTACTAATGCAATCCTATTTATAGGTGTATTATATCAGTTTAAATGTGTATTTTATTTTTTATGTCAGAATGTATTCTGTTTTGCTTTCTGTTCAATAAATTATATTAAATGTTTTTAATGAATGTTTTTAATAATAATTTCTTTTCGATACGCTCGCGCCTCCCCAATAGAGTAATCACGCCCCCCTAGTGGAGCGCGCCCCACAAGTTGAGAAACGCTGCTGTAAGGTGTCTGTCTGTTACAGTGAAGTGAAGAAATAATTTTTATTTTATTTTTTATTAACAGTATATTTAAACAGCAGTGATATTTATGTTTTATATGACACTTAATATATTAGTACCCGTATAATAATAGAATTTTCGATACTTATTTGATGAATAATGAAAATTCCTTTTTGGTTATAAATACAACTGATGAAGACCAAGATAATTTGGTTGAAACGTATTGTAATAAATGTAACCCCAAGAAGAACTTTTCTCATTTATGAATCTTAAAAAATTCCCAAGAAAACTCAAAAACTAAGTATATATATATATATATATATATATATATATATATATATATATATATATATATATATATATATATATATATATAAATAGCATATTAGACTGAAATAGTGTGTACTATTAAGTTCAATAGTGTCTCAAAATATCCGAAGCCCCCATCAGAAGCCGCAAATGTTTGCCCGTTGAGGCAAAAGTGATAGTTAAAAGTGTTTATTTAAAGTTAGTGGAGCGAGGCCAGGAAAAGTACTTTTCATTGATGGAGACATCCCTGAAAGTACAGTTTGGAAAATTGTAAATAATTCGTTGGGTCTAAAAAAAACACACGAAAATTGTGTGTCGAAATGTATTGATTTCTGTCAAGAAAATAAATTAATACACAAATTTTATATAATAAGAAATATTTTAAATACAAAACTACTTATACTTATATATATATATATATATATATATATATATATATATATATATATATATATAAATCGCTGGTAGAATCTCTGATTAGTTATGGTATTTTGGTGTGGGGAGGGCTCTATGAATCTGCGTTGTATGGACTGAATATAGTAGTAGTAGGTGTATAATGAAAATAATTTATAAAAAACATAGAATATATCCTACTGCCCTTCTCTTTACACAAGAAACATGCAGTATTAGAACAATGTATCTCACAACAGTTTGCACCTTTCTACATATTCGTAAAGAACGGAATAAATTTGTTAATCATACTCACAAAACACGTTCTAGAGAAAATAAAAACTTAAGACTGCCCAGGAATAACAACAACATAAATCTAAAATGTATCAGTTATTTAGGTCCGAGAAGCTACAACCTTCTGCCAAATTCGATGAGGCTGGAGAAAAACAGCAAAAAATTTCGTGAATTATATAAAGCATATATATTTGATAATTTTCGAATTTTTGCGTCTTTGTTTGGTTGACAGCCGTTACATATGAACCATGTATTGTATCTGTTATTGTATTTGTATCTGTATTATTGTCTGTCACAAAAAGAAGGAAAAAAAAACCTGATCGAGAAAGAAAGTTATTAGTTAAACTACCCAGACACATACAGGTGCCCTGGCACCTAGGTGTCGTTAATTTGTGATATTATTTTAAAAAAAAGCGAGTGTAGCCTGCAAAATAACTGCTTCTTCATTAATAAAATTATTGTAATATTTTAGCTACCATTTAGTCACCTATTATAAAAAAAATACTAGTGTTTAGGTTAACTTCTTCTTTGGTGTGAGGAAGTTAAATTCAGTGCTTATTTTTAAATTGTATAAATTATATAAATTGTATATTTTTTTATCAAGATGTAAAAATAATATGTAGGTTAAGACTTGATTTATACTAATTATTATGCAAATAAAATAAAAAAAAGTAGGAAGACTTAATCCGCCGCAAAATTTATGACATGTATGCAGAATAAAAGGTTCCTACGTTATTGTTACGTTCACGGAGGCTGTCCGAGGATAGTTGTGATATAAAATGTTCCACTACAACTTTATGGCGTATTCTACGTCGTTTGGGGGTTTTTGTTCAAAAAAATAAACAAAAGGCAAGTTATAAGTGAATCACGGCGTTTACAACAACTCAGAATGGAATATCTTGAAAAAATAAATACAGCTAGATCAGAAAATCGAACGATAATCTACTTAAATGAGACTTGGTATGACACCCACGACACATCCAGTAAAGGATGGAATGATAAATCCAAAAAATGTGACACAAAAGCTCCATCAAATAAAGGTAAATAAATAACTATTTTACATGCGGGGTCAGAAGAAGGCTAGATATCAGAATGACTATTTTTAGCAGCCAATAATATTTCAGATTCCAGCTTGGATTATCATTGTGATAAAACTGCTGAAGTTTTTGAAGATTGGCCTCAAAATCCTATCATAGTCGCCAAATGAACCAGTAGAAAAAGGAAAATACAAGCCTTTTTGTGCGAACGTGACATATATTTCTATGAAAGTTATACAGTTAAACAATTGTTAGAAGTTTTAAAAAGTTACAATTTTTCGAAGGAATATGTTGTGTGATAAAATTGCAAAGGAAGCAGGACACGAAATAATTCGGCTTCCACTATATTATTGTATCTTTAATGCAATCGAGTTGATATGGCATAAAATAAAGTCTAATATACAAGCTCACAATAATATACCCACTTTAAACAGTAGTGTTGAGTTGATAAAGACAGAAGTCAAAAATGTAACCATTGAAAACTGGAGAAAATGTATTGAACACGTCAAAAAAATTGAAAACTCATATATTATATAGTAGTATGTACATAAATATAAATAGTTTAGAACCTATAAAAAACTTATTATTGATTTGCAAGATAGTAGCGATAGCGAAATTGAACTAGATATTAATTAATAACTAAAATTGTAACAAATGTACCCGAAGACACTATACACTGTTTTAATATATTTGTGTAATTACTATATTGTGTATTATTCAGTACATAAAATATTAAAATTCAACTCTCTTATCACAATAAAATTTTAAACCCAACAATTAACAATCAGGTATAGTGCAACCCTGCACGATGCCTTGTCATTAAACAGCCATTAATTAATCACTTTCGAATCTTGTTGAATTTTGAATGAATATAGGTAGCTAAGTCACCTTCTTAGATCGTGAAAAAGACTATACCTATAAATAATTATACTTAAAATTTGTTTTATTATCTGAACTGAAATTCTCATAACAATATTGAAAATAATATTTATTAACCCTCTTCCCTTTTACCTGCTTCTCCCTAAGCAATATCGCCCATAAATTATAGATTTCATTCCTACCCCAAGTATTATATGTGATACACATTTGAAAACGATATCTCGTTTCGTTCGAGAGTTACCGTGCTATCAGACAATCAGACAGACCAGTAGACAGAGAGAACGACGAAAATAAGTGGATTATATTTTTCGTGATCTAGAGACCCTGCAAGGTAAAAAAATGCAGAAATCTGGAAGAGTAATTTTTAGTGTTCCATATGGAACACTTATAAAATCACTTCGGTGCCTGTCTGTCCGTCTGTCATACCCGATTTTCTCCAAAACTATTTAACATAGAATGTTGAAATTTTGCACTAATATAGGAATTGATGGCCTTATCAAAGCTGTGAAGTTTTGAAAGTTAAATTTTTACTTAAGGGGTTAGTTTTGAGGGGGATGAAAAATTTACAAGGTCATCAAGTGGGGTGTCAAATGACAGCTTGTAAAAACACAGAGTTCAAAAATATGTATAATACAATACTTGCGCACACTTTTCTTAGTAATATTTTTAAAAAATTACGAAAAATCGCTGTCCCCCTTATCTTGAAAAGTACTGATCAAAAAATTTTGAAAAAATGTTGGAATATTCTCCACATGGTGTAGATTGAACGAGAATTATCACGAGTGCATTACCTTTAATAATTTATCTGGTATATAAAAAAAAAAACAAAAATCAGTTTTCCATAAAGATTCGAAAAAAACTTTGTTGAAAACTCATTTGGGGTGTGTTTTGTCAAGTCATTGATCATTTTATACCTCCGTAACAAAAAGTAATCAACGTACGGAAAACTAATTGCGCAAGTCCGACTAACAGTTGGCCGGATTTTTACACTTCTCGGTCATGATGGTTACAGGATTAAGTGGCAATTAGCAAAGGTCCAGTGTACTTCTTTGCCGATGATTGGTTTACTAAGACACAAATTGCAAAGTGATAAGACCAGATTGGCAAGATTATCACATATTCAGTTCACACACAGTAAGAATAAAGGGAACATTTTCTTATTGACAATTCTTCATTTAAAAGCGATGCTAAGCTAACTTAAAGAAAAATATAACAAATTAAATATTCTAACCTTTTCCGTTTACTACCAAATATTCTCCTGCAACCATTTTTTAAATAAATATATCCACTAGCACAACTTCTGGCTCCAAAAATATGTCCTTCCTTATATTTATTCCCTTCTGTCGAAACATTATTAACAAACTGGGTATAAGAAACATATTTTGGCTCTACATTACTATTTTCTAACACTAATGCAATAAATAAAAACAAAACTAGGAAAGAATTCACGGAAATCATGTCTATTTTCTCATTAACACACTGAATTTTAAAACTTTATTTTAAAATTATGCTCTCATTCTTGATGAAGATAAGAAATAATTGTATGAAATTATTGTGTTTCTATTATTTCATTGCGCATAAGCACGATGTTTTAAGAGAGGAAAGATTACAGGTTTAATTAAGTAATATGATATGCTGGAGTATATCATATTAGTTTTACGACTAATAAATTCAAAAAAAAAACATGAATTATGTTATGGTTTCGCAGAACTGTGTACCACTATTTTAAAAATTGTTGCTGTTTTGGTAACAAATGAGTTTGATTTCCGACATTAAAAATTAAATATTTGGCAAATGCAAAGTAGTTGTTTATTCGTTTATCGCGCTACTCTCTTTTTCGAGATAATATTCCAGCACAGCACCCTTCTTGTGCTTCGAGCTTGCATGCCATATTTAATGAGAGAGTGAGTAGTCGGACTTTTATGCCCTCCTCATATCTCTCTATATATATTATTCTCGTCAACTATAATCTTTTTGGATTTATTTCTTGATTAATTGCTTGCAAGTGCTGTGGTTGTAATTTCTAGTTTACTGTAACATCCAGATATTTACACTTTTTATACTGGATAAAACCTAACGTACTTAGTGTTTTTTGTTTTTTCTTTCTTCTCTCCCCCTCCAAGTTGCTAAAAACTTATTCTAAATTTGTATATTATGACAATTTAAGAATTTATAAGGGGTGATTCATTTAGAGGTACTTTTTTTTAAATAAAAAAAAATGAATAAAAACAATTTTATTTTATAATCTTTATTATCATATAAAAGAACCATTCTTTACAATTATTTCTTAAAGATAATTTCTTTCAAATGTTGTCCGCGACTACGGTTAACAACGTCCATTCTGAAGTTCCAATTTTCAATGACGCGTGTGAGTATTTCGAGTGGTATTTGGCCAACGACTCGAGTAATATTGGCCTCCAATGCCTCAATTGTAGCTGGCTTATCCATGTAGACTTTGGACTTTACATAGCCCCAAAGGAAAAAGTCAAGAGGTGTGATGTCACATGATCTAGCCGGCCAATTCACTGGTCCAAAGCGTGAAATGATCTGTTCGCCGAATTGCTCTCGTAGTAAAGCCCTGGTTTCACGGGCTGTATGGCAAGTGGCGCCATCTTGTTGGAACCAAATTTCGTCGAGACCACGGGCTTCAATTTCTGGCATCAAATAGTCTGTTATCATGGCGCGATAACGGTCACCATTCACAGTAACATTCCGGCCGGCCTCTGTTTTGAAGAAATATGGACCGATTATTCCACCAGCCTATAAACCACATCAAACAGTTGTTTTTTCTGGATTTAATGGCAGCTCTTGAACCTCTTCAGGTTGTTCATCACCCCAAATACGGGCATTTTGTTTATTCACGAACCCATTAAGCCAAAAATGGGCCTCATCGGTGAACAAAATTTTTCTCGAAAACAGTGGATCTTCTGCAAGCTTGTCAAGAGCCCAACGACTAAAACGGAAACGATTCGGAAGGTCGGTCGGCTTCAGTTGTTGCACTAGTTGAATTTTGTATGCTTTTAAAGAAAGATCCTTACGTAAAATACGCCAAGTTGTTGAATATGACAGGCCAAGCTGTTGAGAACGGCGACGAATCGACACTTCACGGTCTTCGCGTACACTCTCCTCTACCGCCCCTATATTTTCTTCACTACGTGCTGGATGTGGTCTATTCGGTCGAGCATTATCCAATAATGAAAACTGGGTCTCAAACTTATTGATGGTAGAGCGAATTGTGCGTTCGGTAGGCCGATTATGTGGACCATAAGTTGCTTTAAGCGCCCGATACACATTCCTCGTAGAACGCCCATTTTCGTAATAAAGTTGAACAATTTGTAGACGCTGTGCCGGGCTAAGTCTTTCCATTATGAATTGTCAAACACTACTGAACAGGAATGCCACTTCAGTTGACACGACGCATGCGCAATCTGCAATTAAATCCCCATCACAAAAAGTACCTCTAAATGAATCACCCTTTATATGAGAATAATAGTATAGTGGTTTGGGTTTGCTAATATAATTCTCATATCAAGTGGTAATTTGAAACTTTTTTAGGAAAATTCTTTATACACACTTCTACCTAAGTAGTTATTGCATTCAAAAAAAATATGATTGGGGTCTTGTATTTGTCCACATTCGCCATCTGGCGAATTTTTTATGCCGATAGAAGGTTAGCGGCTAAGACATGCCCAGTTCTCATCCTTATTATGTTTGTAATGTGTCTTTGATTTTCATATTTCATTCAATAACAATGCATGCAATTAACAATGTATTTTCAGTATTTTGATGCTAAAGCTACACTATGAACTTAATTACAAACCTTACAAACTAACAAGAATAAGTAAATTTATTCATATTTGGCAACACATATCTGCTAAGTTGACAAAACTAGAATTGATGCCTCTCTATTGCTCTCTGTCACGTCCACCATATCGGTAGCGGCTTCGCGAGAAGTACCGAGTTGTCTTGAACATTCGGAAAGTCTGCCCAAAAGTGTATAAATGCTGCACCTCGTTCAATTACAGCCCGTCTCAGTTGAGTTGATCCTTCTACTGCTATCGGATTTATCGTGCATGTGTATATTGTAATTTACGTGTTAATTGAAATTCAAAGTATTAAGTATCCACGGCAGTAAATTTATACAGAATTCTGGATAAATTTTTAAGTAGACGTATGCGAGCATTAGATAAAATCAAGAAAACATTCTCAAGAATACTTAAATTTAGGGTTTACCAGTAAATGAAGAAGAAAGGCCCCTGTGTGTTATTTGTTCAAAAATCTTGGCAGCAAACAGCATGAAACCAAATAAATTTAAACGACATTTGGAAACGCTTCATAGTGAGTACCTTAACAAACCCCGAGAATTCTTCGAATTAAAATTAAAATCATACGTAAAGCAGAAATCATTTTTTTAAAAAACTTTGTCTGTGAATGAGAAAGCTTTACTTGCCTCTTACAAAGTTTCATATAAAATAGCCAGATGTTAAAAGCCTCACACCATTGGTGAAGAGCTTGTTTTGCCAGCAGCAATTGAGATTATAGAAACTATGTTTGGAGATAATTTTGACAAACAATTGCTATCAATACCTATATCAAATGATACCATACTGTTGCCCGTCGAATTGGTGATATAGCTGAAGATGTACAGCATCAGCTTTTAGGGAAGTTGCGTGACAAATTATTTTCAATTCAGCTCGATGAGGCAACAGATAGCAATAAAGATGTTTATTTCATTGCCTATGTTCGATTTTGTGATGGTATGTCAACAGTAGAACTATCTTTCTGCAAACCAATAGAACTCAAAGCAACATCACTCGCCTTATTTGCTATCTTAAATCATTTTATAAACGAGGCAAATATGGAGTGGAAAAATTTCGTCGGAATATGTACCGATGGTTCTCATTCAATGTCTGGTAGATTTCAGAGTGTACAGGCACTCCACTGTGTGTGTGGACACATTGTATGATCCACAGAGAAGCTCTGGCTTCCAAAGAAATGAGTCCTGTGTGTTTTTTGTTTTTTTTTTTCTTTTCTCCCCCTGCAAGTTGCTAAAAACTTATTCTAAATTTGTATATTATGACAATTTAAGAATTTATATATGAGATTAATTATATAGTGGTTTGGATTTGCTAATATAATTCTCATATCAAGTGGTAATTTGAAACCTTTGTTGGAAAATTCTTTATACCATACATACTTCTACCTAAATAGTGATTGAATTCAAAAAAAATATGATTGAGGTCTTGTATTTGTCCACATTCGCCACCTGGCAAATTTTTTATGCAGATTTTGAATAGATGGTTAGCGGCTAAAACATGCCCAGTTCTCATCCTTATTATGTTTGTAATGTGTCTTTGATTTTCATATTCACACCCATCAAACCATCTTCTTCCATAAATATATTATGGATTTGTGCGTAAATCTACCTCTGCTGTTCAAAGATGTGTTTTCTAAGATTCTCCAAATTCCTGACGTATTTTGTTTTTTATTATGGAAACTAATTTCTACCTGTGATGGAAAGTTAAGCAATCTCCCAGTTTTTACAAGTTTGACTGCTGTTGCATTCCCTGCAATCTGTATGTGTCCTGGAACCCAGATCAAAACAATATGAAATCCAGAATCGTTTGCTATTAGTAATAATCTTCTAGTGTGGAGTCTTATATAGTTGTTTTTAACTCTTCTTTCTTCTTTTGAAACCAAGTTCGAAAAAGAATCTTAATAAAATTAATGTCATACATCACCAAGCACATGGAATATCAATGGGTTGCATGAAAAGTACACTGACAAATGCCTTGCTAGCAGAAGCAGGAGAGATGGATTTAGAACACAAAAGAAAAATTCTAGCAGTGAACCTCATCTCCAAAATTATAGGCATCAAAAATCATCGCCTGGTACAGGCGATTTCGGAATTAAGAAACAAATGCAACAGCAACATAGGATACTGGAGAAACAAAGAACTACCATATTTAGTACAAGCATTAAATTATTACACACCGTATATAAATAAGATTCATAGATCCAACAACTAACCTATATTCGAAGTTAGTCCAGAATAGCAAATCAGAAACATCAACAAAATAATATGGAATATAAGCAAAAATACCTCAGACTGTAAATTACAATTTTTAAAATGCATGGATAATTTAAACTCTTCTTATACACGAGTTTACACTGATGCCTCAAAAAACGGCCCAAATGTAGGCTATGGGATATACATTCCAGAGGTTAAGTACAATTTCTCCTCAAGACTGCCCGATCATATAACTATATGCACAGCTGAAACCATAGCTATCCAAGAGGCCATAACAACAATCATACAGAAAAATCTAAAAAATGCGATAATCTTATCAGATTGAAAAAGCGCCAAAACTGAATAAAACACAAGTGCAAAGTTTGTCAGTTTTGTTTATTTAGTTACAAATTAAAACTCTAGGAGTTTGGATGCTTTAAATATACTATACATCTTTAGGGTTAATCGTTTGTAACAGGATGTCCAACGACAGGACACTAGGAATACTAGAAAGATACCTTTTAATTAAAGAATTAGGGAAATAGCGAAAATTCTATAGTAAAATAAGAAGTTACATTGTTGGCGCTGTGTGAGGGTGGATCCAACAGATCGTGGCTATTTTATTGGGGATTAGCTTTACTCCACTTCAAGTGATTTGTCGGCAGCAAACTCCCCAGCTTAAGAAGCTAATAAAAATCATACATGACATTAATACAGAATGCAGAGAAAATATAAAAGTGGAACATCTAGTGAGCAAGGCCGGAATAAGACAAAGCGATTCACTTAGTCCCTTTATCTTCAACCTCGTCATGGACAGAATAGTGGAAAATCTTCCAAAAACTAGAGAATACAAAATGGACACACAATATGCTACGCCGATAACGCAGTCCTCATCTCCGATTTTGAGGACAAACTTTAGAAGATCTTTCATGTCTTCATTTTGGAAATATGATTGTTAACACAATCAAGACAAAATGTATGGTAGCTTCAAAAGAATTATTATGATGCAAGCTGGAAACTAAGGAGGTATTATTGAATTTTAAATACTTAGGAACAACGATAACAAGCTACGGAGTCTTAAACAGGGAAGTAAATCTACAGTCTATGAAGGCATCACTAACAGCAGGTTGCTTGACGGATATAGTATGGAAAAATAAATACGTCACAGTAGAAAGCAAAATAAGAATATACAAGACAACAGTGAGACCGATCCTCACATATGCTGTAGAAACAAGAGCTGACACATGTAAAACAGCAGAAAATGTTGGGGGCAACAGAGATGAAGGTGATTAGGGACATACATGGAAAAACTATTCACGACAGAATCCGCAACAAAGATCTACAAAAACTAAGAAGCCAAGAAATATCCAAATGGACCTGAACTAGAAGAAAACAATGGAATAAACAAACAAATCGGATGGACGACAACAGAGTGGTAATAAGGGCCAAACTCAATAAACTTTGCGGCGGAAGAATTAGGGGCAGACCTCTGTAAAGGTGAAAGGAATGCTGGACGTCCATATCTAATGGGGATAAAACAGGCCATATGCCTACTTATATGACACACCATATAAGAAAAAAGAAGAATAAGTTCCCCAGGTTTTTCGACGTACACAGAAAGTGCTATCGTCTTTCACTTCAACAGTCGTGCTTAGTTTTTTTTTTTAGAACTCCTGGAATTCTCATTTTTTTTTGATAACATATTCTGAGAGAGTTCAAGTTTGAAAATAGTTTAAAAGTGTGTATATGTAGAAACTTTAACAGTCCTGGTGTACAGGGTGAGTCAACGATAAAGTAATGTTCATTATCTCATTTGTTTCGGGAATGACGAAAAAATAATAAATACAATAGGTTTAGGCAATGTTAAGGTGCACAGTTTAAAATTATTTTTGAGTATACAGGGTGCTTCAAAAAAGTATGGCCGATATAACATATGTTTTTTTAAATGGAACATCCTATTTTCTAATTTATTTTTAAATTCTGCGTAAAATTTTGTAACTTTTTTATTAATAATATTATATACCTAAACCTAGTAGTTTTTCTAATGTTTCAATTTTTTAAAAAAAAATACTAGTTTTCAGTGTTCTAAAAAATTGCCAGTAGCTCCATTGTTTCTGAAGGTGAAATACTAATAATTGGTACGAGCATTCTATAGAGATGAAAAGAAGATATATATATATATATATATATATATATATATATATATATATATATATATATATATAAAGAAAGTTGAGTTAGATGCTACAGGCTGTTCAAAATAAATTTCGACTATTTTAAATTGAAAAAATCTCAAATTTTTTAAATGGCACACCCTGTATATTCTTATTTTTTCTGATAGATTTTACGAAACACTCCAACTTTCATTAAGTATGTCATATACCTATTTCTAATAGTTTTCGATTTATTTTGAATTTTTCAATTTTTACTCTTGTTTTTAATACACTTACGCTATAACATCATAGTTGCCAAGACAAAACAAAAATGTAGGCATTATCAAATTTTGACATGTCAATTAAGCAAGTAAAAATAGTTTAATTTATTGTAGTAAGTATAAAGGTAATAGTTATGGATTTTCCTAAAAATGAATTAATTTATTTGGTTTATATACTGGGCGAGGCGGGAAAAAATTGTCTTTTGGCAGTAAGGCTTTACGGAGCGAAGTAATAGACGTATATCATCTAGAAAATCTTTTCAGTGCTTAATGGAACGATTTGATGGTAGCGGCAGCGTTGAGGATACGAAACGGAAAGTAGTAAACTAGAATGCTACCAATGAGGAAAAAGAAATGGAGATTTTACTTCATTTTGAAAATAATCCCCAGGTCAGCAGCCGTCAACTAGCTGACTTAACTGACACATCTCAATCTACGGCTAATCGCACTACGAGAACATACAAGTATCATCCCTTTCATATGGAACTATACCAAGAACTTCAAGACCATGATTTTGAACGAAGAGTAAACTTGTACCACCATGAATAGAGCAATAGAGGCCGATCCAAATGTTTTATCCAAAATAATGTTTTCTGATGAAGCAGTAATGGAGCAGTTAACAGCCATAACAGGCATTATTATTCAACAGTTAATCCATTTTGGGTCCAGGAAGTTTAAAACCAAAACCATTAGTCGCTTAATGTATGGTGTGGAATATTAAATTTTCGAATTATTGGTCCATATTTTTTCCGCAAACCGCTTAACGGGCCTAGATATCTAAATTTCTTGCAAAACGAATTACTCCAGTTTCTTGAAGAAGTTGATAACTTTGAAAGGGAACAAATGTGGATTCAACAAGACGGAGCTCCTGCTCATTACCACCGGAAAGTTCGGGAATTTTTAAACGATCGTTACTCACAAAAATGGATCGGTAGGGATGGATTCATTCAGTGGCCCCCTCGATCATGTGACTTAACACCTTTAGACTTTTTGGAGGGCTACATTAAAGATCTTGTTTATATGAATCCCCCTACAACACCAGTAGATATGGAAAATAGGATACGGGATGCGTGCAGAACAATAACGCCCTTTATGCTAAGGAAAGTGCAGGAAAATATAGTGAAACGGCTAAACAATGGTATTCAAGTAGACGGGCATATTTTTGAACATTTGTATTACGTCATAATAATTAATCATTACATAAGTTAAACTATATTAAAATTATTATTAACTATTTGTTTATGTTTTCACAATAGCGTAAGTGTATTAAAAACAGGGGTAAAAATTGAAAAATTCAAAATAGATCGAAAACTATTAGAAATAGGTATAGGACATACTTAGTAAAAGTTGGAGAGTTTTCTAAAATCTATCAGAAAAAATAATAATATACAGGGTGTGCCATTTAAAAAATTTGAGATTTTTCAATTTAAATTAGTCGAAATGTATAAATTTATTTTGAACACCCTGAAGCATCCAACTCAAATTTCTTTACATATATCTTTTTTTTCATCTCTATAGTACGCTCGTACCAATTATGAGTATTCCACCTTCAGAAACAATGGCGCTACTGGCAATTTTTTACAAAACTGAAAATTAGTATTTTTTTTTTTAAATTGAAATATTAGAAAAACTACTAGGTTTAGGTATATAATATTATTAATAAAAAAAGTTACAAAATTTTACGCAGAATTTAAAAATAAATTAGAAAATAGGATGTTCCATTTAAAAAAACATATGTTATATCGGCCATACTTTCTTGAAGTACCCTGTATACTCAATAAGTACCCGTGTTTGAGAACAGATGGCGTTGCTAAGGCAAGTTGATGTTACCATCGTGTGATGTTATCTGACAGATGATACCAAAAAAAATTTGACATTGTTTCATAAGTTAGTTTGTATTTGGCAGCCATTTCAGTAAGTAGTGTAACGGGTTTGTCAGTAAGATGGAAAAAGTACAGTATGGTTCAGTGATTCGCTCTTTGCTTTTGGATTGTGAGGAGATAAAAGCGAAATTAGATGCTGTTTATTGGAACCTTTCGCCATCAATAACAACAGTCAGATATTGATTAAACGAATTTTTATGTGATCGAACATCCGTTTTTGATGAGGATCGCCCCGGACGCCCATCAGATGTGGTTACCGAGAAAATCATTGAAAAAGCTAACGACATGATTCTTGCTGATCGTTGAACGAACGTGCGCCAATTAGCATATGCCATAAGTGTGTACGCGGGAACGGTAATTAATATTTTACATGATAAGTTGGCGATGAAAAAGTTGTCGGCCCGATGGGTGCCGCCATTGCTCACCGTGGACAAAAAGCGGGTGCGGCTTTCAAATTCGAAGCTGTGTTTGGAGCAATTTAAGCCAAATCTGAAGGACTTGTTGCGTTGTGTTGTCACCGTCGATGACACCTGGATTAATTATTGTACATCCGAAACCAAACAACAATCAAAACAAAGAGGAGGTTAAGACGGTTCCATCGGCCGGAAAAGTTATAGCGACGATTTTTTTGGGATGCAGAGGGTATCATACTCATTAATTTCTTAGAAAAAGGAAGAATAATCACTGGACTATACTATAGTGAGCTACTGGACCGCTTCGACAAGAAAAATGAAGGAGACACGGCCCCATTTAGCGAAGAAGAATGTGCTGTTTCACCACGATAATGCTCTAGCACATTCAACCGGAGTTGTAGCCGCCAAACTGCATAAAATGCATTATAAATGGCTGCCGCACCCGCACAACCTGGCTCCCTGCAATTTTTTCTTGTTTCCAAACATGAAGAAATGGTTCGCAGGAAAAAAAAATTCAGCTCAAATGAAGAGGTCATCGCCCAGACAGAAGCGTATTTTTGGGAGTTAAACAATTCATACTTTTTGGAGGGGTTAAAAAAATGCCAACGACGTTGGGAAAAATGTATATACCTAAAAGGGGACGATGTTGAAAAATAAAAAAATTGTTTTTTAAAAAAATTGCGTCTTCAATCGTAACACGGGTACTTATTGAACCACCCTACTATATCTCAGATAAATGTGTATTAGTACTTCTTCTGAACTTCTTACATTTATTTTGCGATTCTAACATGATTTTTTTACTTTTAGTTATTTAGGTATCTAATAATCCTATCGAAAATGATAAGAATTCATTGTCAACAATTGCTTCCTTCATCATAGATCAGAGTTTGAAAATTTGCTATAGGAATGGAGTGGCCCGACATAATTATGTCGGGTTCAGCACAGTTAACTGTTTTAGAAAAAATTACCGCCTATGTTTTTGCAGCGTTAAATTCTACTGGGTTACTGTCACACCAAAATAGAATTTCTTCCAGATCTTTGTTAATTTGAAGGACATCCGTGTGGATATTTGTATCGATAGTCGATGCACGAGCGTTCAAAGCGAATGAAGAAAGAAGCGTACTGTCATCTGTAGAGGTGTAGTTTGGATTCCTGGTCCTTTCCAGCAAATCGTTAATGCAAATGATAAAGACAGTAGGAGACAGTATGGAGTATATAGGATTTCCTAAATTAGTGATTTATATGTATGACAATTAATATAAAGATTACCTAGTTGTGTTCTAACTAATCTTCCTTCCACAGATTCCTGGCAAAATTTGAAAT
Organism: Pachyrhynchus sulphureomaculatus; assembly: GCA_019049505.1. Taxonomy (NCBI): domain Eukaryota; kingdom Metazoa; phylum Arthropoda; class Insecta; order Coleoptera; family Curculionidae; genus Pachyrhynchus; species Pachyrhynchus sulphureomaculatus. The sequence continues at coordinate 190,552,543 of CM032449.1, forward strand.
TTGTCTCTTCCACAGTTATGTTTAGTTTTCACAATATTTGCTTTTAGAAAATTATCATTTGTACCTTTAATTTTACTTTTAGTTTTTTTGGCTTTCAAAAATTCTTCATAAGAAATAAAAACACCATTTGTATTTAATATAATAAATGAAAACACTAAACACGACAAAGTTATTAGAATTCCTGCTTGAATCCTCATTGTTTTTGTTTAATATTCTGAAAAACAGTACTTAGACTCGGAAAAATTAAAATTATATATTTTCAAGAATCTTAAATCACTTAAATCACAATTAAATCATTGATTTTAAAATACTGTACCACAGTTTTTCATTTTTTATTTGATATATTTTTTAAACTATATGTACATATATATATAAAATTTATAAGATATGAATTACAGACAATTAGTACCGGACTGGATTACCAGATCAAATAATAAACCTTCTTTTTTATTTGATACATCATATTTTTATTGTTGTGCAATTAGAAGGTTGGGATTACTTCCTAATCCCAGATTAGATTATTAAACTAAACATAGATTCTTCATGCTCTCGTGGAGAATGAGTGTGAAATTGCTTCTCATCACATCAGTCATCCATTTAAAAGCGTAATAAGTGCATAAGGATAAATTAAAGATCATTATAAACTAGATTATTTGGATTAAACTGCAATCAATTATAAATATATACTAACTTGACTTACTGGCAGAATTTGTCTATTTTACATACTTGTCATACTTCTAAAATTTACAAGATTCCCCAACTTACGTCACAAGTAAAATTAACTTAAATAAATAGATATGTTAAAATGTAATCAACACAATAATTAAAATAAATTTTGTTGCGTTTTACAATTTGCAAATGATTATTAATGTTCCGTACGGAATACTTATAAGATGACTTCGGTGTCTGTCTGTCTGTCCGTCTGTCTGTCTGTCTGTCTGTCTGTCACACACCCGATTTTCTCCGAAACTATTTGTCGTAGAAAGTTGAAATTTGGTAATAATATAGGAATTGATGGCCTCATCAAAGCCGTGTCATTTTGAAAGTCAAATTTTGACTGAGGGGGTTAGTTTTGGGGGATGAAATCGGAAGTGAAAAAAAAATTTTTTTAGTAAGTCATCGAGTGTGGTGTCAAATGAAAGCTTGTGAAAAAATATATATATAATGTAATATTTGTGCACACTTTTCCTTGTATTATTTTTAAAAAATCGCGAAAAATCGCTGTCCTCCCATTTTATCTCGAAAAGTACTGATCAAAAAATTTTGAAAAATTCTGGAATATTCTCCAGAGGGTGTAGATTGAACGAAAATTATCACGAGTGCATTACCTTTAATAATTTATCTGGTATATAAAAAAAAAAAATTTCAAGGTCATCAATTTTCAGTAAAGATTGGAAACAAACTTTGTTGAAAACTCATTTGGGTGTGTTTTCTGAAGTAACTGATCATTTTATACCACCGTAACAACATCAACGTACGGAACACTAATTGTGCAAGTTCAACTTGCCCCTGACCGGTTATTTTTGAAATTTATTTCATACCGTTCAAATTCTTAAATAGATTAGGTAACATTAATTCTGTTCAAGTAGTCAAGAAGAAGTAATGGTCGTGCCGCCGGAGAAGATGGTGTAATTATCAAGATGATCAAATACGCCGACCCGACTATCATACCTATGTTAGAAGTAATATACAATAAATGCCTTACCGAAGGACGAGTTGCTGATGAATGGAACCATGCTCTAATGATATTATTGGTCAAAAAAGCCAATTATGGGTATCATTCACAGACTACGAGAAGGCTTTCGACAGAATCAAAATATATTCAGTTCTCAATGCATTAAGCAATTGTCGAATATACCACCGATACACAGAATTAATTGGTAACATCTATGGGAACGCCACAACGAAATTAAGACAAAAAGAGGAGTACGACAAGGCGACTCAACATCACCTAAGTTGTTTACCTTCAATTTGGAGGAAATTTTCAAGACAATAAGGGCATTAAAGAACGAACAATAAATTTATTAAAGGACTATTTGGCGGATAGATCACAGCGTGTACTAATTAATGGCCGAGTGTCTTTAACCTTAGATAGAGAGATGTTGTTTCCATTTTTTACAACGGATATATATTGTTGTGTTGTCAATTGTAGGCCAAGACTATGCGAATGACAGTTTAATAGGCTTAACGCATTACTGGCAGAACAAGAAATTAATTACTCTTTAAATTCGATCTTTAACTACTCTAATAACAATGGTTTAAAGATAAATCCAAAGAAGTCGGCAGTAACGTATTTTGAAACAAACAGTGATTGAGGTTCGACTAGTCTTAATTTAAGTATAGCCCAGGAGAGAATTCTATTAGTGAACCAAGGATTTTTTTAAATTTTGGAAGTCTGACGACACTATATATTTGACCAATTCGTCAGCAATCGATCCAGTAAATCAATTTTCAGGACAGGTTAGCTGTCCGATCGTGTTTTAATGTAAATAGGTGGAGGTTTTGTTATTTACGTATAAAGTTAGAAGCAGAGCTAGAAATTTGTCCAGGAAGAGTCTATGCAAAAAATTCTAGTAAAGTAACAATTTTTGGGACAAATATATACGAAGAAACAGTTTTCAATATGAATACGTCTAAATATGTCTGATAATAAAGACCTTTTACCGTATTTTTAGGTTATTTGTGAAGCAAACGATAATTGAAGTTTTTGAGGAAGTTACTTTGAGCTGGGAATTCCCAACATAAAAATAATGGGGCAAACTAATTAAAAATAGTTCTAATAAAAATTAAAAGTAGTAATTTACCTAATATCAGGTAAATGCCGTCCGACAGCTACCAGGGAACAGCTGCACTTGATTTTTTCCACAGTTATGTTTTGTTCTTAAAATATTTGCACCAAATAAGTCATTAGCAACTTCCACACTCTTAGATTTTCGTAATTTTAAGAAATGGTCGTATGTCACAAAAGCGCCCTCTATCCGCGGTAGTATGGATAATAATACTAATAACATGACAGTAAAAAATAAAACACTTTCGAGTCATTATTAATTTTCGAAATAATTCGAGGCTCGAAAATACTTGATATTTAGTAACGTACAACTCAAAATCACTAATTAGTTTAAAAAAAAAAGCACAATGTATCTTCTACATTTTCAAATGATATTTACGTTAAAAACTTATACCGGTATTTCTTGTATCAAGCCTATATTTAGATAATGTGAATTTGATTGACATCTTAGACGAGTTTTCTGTGTATTCATGATAATAATTTTTTTTTAAATATTTTTTTCACTGATAACTTCGTTTCTCTTAAATGTGTGATCATTCACTAAAAATGACGCTTACTTGGTATGGTGTAACAGAAAAAAAATCAAAGTTGTTGACTTTCTTATAAAGCTAAGCTGTAATAAAAATTGCAGATTCAAGTGTTAATTACTTAGGGACATACATGGATGTAGCCAGCCACTGAGCTTTGGTCAGCTTCTCAAAACTCAAAATTCCATTATTTTTTTATTATTATAAAACCCTCAAGGATCGCTAGCTACAGGGTACAGTACGGGATTTCTTCAATCGGATTATAAAAATATATGAAATTTTAGGTTTAATGAAAGAAGGTGGAGAAGAAAAACAATTTAGGAAAAGAAGAGCATTAGAATATGGTAAATATAAATGAAGGAACAAGTTAAACAGAAAGTGAACCTTTTGAAGAATTTCTTAGAAAACATTTTGGAAACATTGTAGAAGAATCATCCGGTGGACAATTTCGAGGACAGAAAATAGATTTAGTTCACCTCCATATGTTTCCTTTTATCAGTGAGATCTAGAAAACGTAGATGAAAACTAGAAGGAAAAATATATAGAAGAAGTTAAAAGAAACAACAGGACTGTAGACATGGATGAGGAATTAGCAAAACTGTAACAACAGTACCACAACAATTTACAGTATTTTGAGATAACTATACGCTCAAAAAACTTAACTCCAACCATCTCAAAAGAACAGAAAACAAGATAAAATAAACGCGCACAAATTACCAGTTTAAATTTAACAGAAATGGAAACTTAGATGTAACATTTGTGCTTTTGTAAACTTCAGATTGGCATTTGGTAGCGGCGTTGGAGAAAAAATTGTTGGGGACAGACTAAAGGAGTAAATTGGATATTCTTGCTGTGTGTTATCTAAGCATCATTATAACCAAACGCGCAAGCTTGATAAAAACAATAAGATATTACAAACAAGAAAGGATATTTTTATAGAAGAGCCGGAAACATTTAAGAAGGCATTTTTTTTCAGACTTTCTTAATACATTTATAAGAGCATGTTTATTGAATCTGAAGTGGCTTTATCGTTATTTTTATTGGAATTGAGGTATATTTTAAAAATAAATATTGTGTTAGAAATATCGGAGATAATATAAAGATAAAATGAAGTAGGTAATGTTTGGTTTAAAGCAAAAAAAAAAAGATTAAAGTGAAGGCGTGTATGACATTAATTTATGATGTAATTGATGTTTTGGACATACGTAAGTTACAAAATTAGTTTTAAGCAGCTCGTTCATATTAAATTATTTACAAGTATTTAATCTATAATTTAAAGAGCACTCTAATTTTGTTATTTCAGTAGTCAACCGTCCCGACGCGTCGGGATAGATTAACTGTAAATTTTCTCACAAATGCATGGTACTTCCAATGAAAATTTTGCTACTTTAAGAGTTTTCTAAGTAAATAGTTTAATTTTTAGTGTTCCGTATGGAACATTTACATATAAGATCACTTCGGTGTCTGTCCGTCTGTTTTTCTGTCTGTCATTTGACATAGAAAATTGAAATTTGATACTAATATAGAAATTAGTGTAGTTTTGAAAGTTAAATTTTGACCTAAGGGGTCAGTTTTGGGGGTGAAATCGAAAGTGAAAAAAAAATACCAGGTCATCGAGTCGGGTGTCAAATTAAAGATTATAAAAACACGAGCTAAAAAATATATACAGTACAATCCCGATTATCCGAATCGCGATTATCTGAGATCCGGCTTATCTAAAACAAATTGTTAAAAGGAAAATTATATTCCCATTAAACGAAAAATTCCCATTATTCGAAACAGACGATGAGTGGTTTCCTTAACGCGTCGGGAACTCCCCAACGTCTAGAATTTCACCACTGTCTATGTTTTGGTTAGTCGACGAGTATTATGAGTTACTCATTACGTCTATTTTTATCGCAGAGGTAATAGTTTCGTTTTAATAGATATTCTACAAAATGGAGCGTCATAATAATAAGCGTAAACGTGTTGTTATTACCTTAAAAGGGGAACTTGAAGCAATTCAACTTTTAGATAATAGTGAACTTCTTAAAAATATAGCGAAGGATTTAGGTGTAGTTGTGAGTACTGTTTCAGAGTGAAGAAAAAATCGCGAAAAACTTGAAAAATAGTGTAGTGTTTTGTCATCGCCCACACAGGCACGAAAAAGTATGAAAAGCGGTGAATACCAAAAAGTGGATGATTCTTTATTTTTACGGTTTATACAGAATCGAAAACGTGGAATACCAATTTCAGGAACAATTTTTAAACATAAGGCAGTGAGTTTGAGCGAAGAGTTGCCGGTTATTGAAGCGCCTGTAAATTTTTCTGCAAGTGATGGATGGTTAGACAGGTGGAAAAAAAAAACATGGTGTACGTCAACTAAAAGTTTGTGGAGAAACACTGTCGGCTGATGTATCTGCTGCAAAAAAATTTGCAGAGAATTTTGAGCAGCTTATGAAAGAACATGGTTTACCACCAGACCAAATCTATAATTGAATACTAATAATAAAACAGGCTTGAACTAAAAAATGTTACCGTCAAATACCTTAGCTTCAAAAACGGAAGCTGGAGCATCTGGTTACAAACGTAGCAAAGAACGTAATACTGTTCTTGCATGCAGTAATGCTTCTGGAAGACATAAACTCCCATTATTATGTATTGGTAAGTCAGCAAATCCACAAACCTTTAAGAATATTCGTCGCAATGCTTTTCCTGTTTTGTATAAAAATCAAAACCATGCCTGGATAAACGTGACTCTATTTAAAGACTGGTTTTTTTTGAGATTTTGTTCTCAAAGTGGAACTTTTCCTAAAAGAACATGGATATCCCGCGCTCAAGTGCGGAGCAACTTGAAAGTGGAGAAATAAAAGCCATGTTTTTGCCTCCTGCTGTAACTCCTCTTTACCTATAATAATTTATCTGGTATATACAAAAAAAAAATTCAAGGTCATCAGTTTTCAGTAAAGGTCGGAAAGAAACTTTGTTGAAAACTCATTTGAGGTATGTTTTCTGAGTCATTGATCATTTGATACTTCCGTAACAAAATTTATTATTTTAAAAGCAATCAACGTACGGAACACCAACTTGCACTTGACCGGTTTTTTCTTTTGAAGTTTTCTCACGAGGTAGTTGAGAAGTTTATTCTAGTGTCTACACGATTTTTATCATTATGAATATCTGCATGAAGGTTCCTTTTTTCATTCATAGACCTTAAACTGCAGGATAGATTTCTCATAACTGCACAAGTGCCAATGACTATGTACTTATACTAAAATTTAATATTGCGGATGTCAAGTGGTATTCTTTTCAACACTAAAAACACTTTAAAAAAGCAAATCTCAAGAGCCTTTACATTCCCCTAATATAGAATAATCGGTCCGTACTTCTTTGAGAATGACGGACGCCGCATACCAATTAATAATTCGGAATAATATGTAGAAATGATTAAAACTTCTTGAGACTTGTTATACTATTATTACAATTGGAGAACCTGGTTTCAGCAGTCTTTTGCCGCTAATTCAAGAATATTTCGAGGATACAGGAACATGTATTAAGTGACTCGCCTAATTGAGTATTTCCTATTCTACATTCCAAGAAAATTCTTTCAGTACTAAATTACTATAACAGCACAAAAATTCTCACTTGTCAAATTTGACAGTTTACAGATTCAACTAGAATTTTTAAATGGCACCCTCTTTATATGAGCACCGCATCAAATAGCTTTTTTCAGTGCACTTAGAAAAATATTTATTTTCAATCGTTATCAAAATAAAGATAATTTTAAGTGGCTTTATTATTTTCCTAATTAGCATATCAAAAAATTTCTTTCATTGCTGAAGTCAGTTTTTTCTGAAGAAGCCAAATATGATAACAAAAAAATTGTTACTTGTGAAATTTGACAGATTACAAGGTCAACTAGATTTTTTAAAAAGGCGTTCTCCACCTATAATTTAAAAAGTGACGAATTTTTTGCTATCATATTTGGCTTCTTCACAAAAAACTAAGTTTGCTAGTAAACGAATACAAAAAAAAAAGGCAAAAGGACCTTGCCAAACCACTACCAACCAGTTGCACTACTTTCACTAATATCGAAAGTCATGGAAAAGGCTATCAATCAGCATCTTCTAAAATATCTTGAAGGATTCAATATTATTAGCGGCCATCAATATGGCTTTAGTAAATTTAGATCAACTCTAGATCTTCTAATTTATGTAACACATGTTTGGAACAATGCAATTGAATAATGTGGAGAATCTCAAGCGGTTGCTCTTGGTATATCCAAGGCATTCGACCATGTTTGGCACGATGGATTGTTGGCTAAACTACGCTCTTCTGGTATGTCTGAAAAGTTCTGTTTATGGCTCTCAAGTTTCCCCAAAGAGCGCTCTTTACAAGTGATAATAGACGGGTTTCTTCACACACCTTCACTATCAACGCCGATGTGCCCCAGAGCTCCATACTGTTTGCTACTCTCTTTCACATTTACATTTACAATCTGCTGGAAAAAAAAACAGAAATTCTATCTACAGCTTTGCAGATGACAGTACGCTTATCTCATCATTCACTTTGAACGCTCGAACATCGGCTACTCATGCAAAGACCTAGAAGAAATTCTGTTTTGGAGTGATAGTTACCAAATAGAATTTAACGTTACAAAAACCCAGGCGGTAGTTTTTTCTAAAAAAAGTTAACGTTGCTGAACTCGACATAGTTATGTTCATTCATGTGTAGCATCGTCACTCAATTTGCTGGGCGTTAATTTGGGAGCAAATACACATGAACATGTTGCAAGCATAAGAAAGAGAGCTTCTCAAAAGCTGGGAATATTATTTCGAACTAGAAAGCTTTACACTTCACAACAATTGTACAAAGCTCAAATTCGACTAACGATGGAATATTGCTCTCATGCTTGGGGCTTTGCTCCCACACACTTCATTTACTGGATTCTATTCAGAAGAGAGCTGTTCGTTTGATTGGAAACCCGGAATTGGCCAGCAATCTTGATTCGTTGGAACATCGAAGAATCATTAGCAACTTGAGTCTATTCTACAAGTATTTTCAAGGAAAGTATTCGATGGATGTAGCCAGCCTGCTTAATTCCTCCTAAAGCTGTGCATGTTAGAAATATACGTCACACTAAGACTTCACATCCGTATGAGGTTCAGCTTGTTACTCCTCGTACAAACCCTTTTCAACCAGTCTTGAACAACATGAATCGCTTTTTCCGCACACGTGTCGCTCCTGTAACGCTTTAGAGGTTTTCCTGCAGACGTTTCGATTTATGACGTTAGGATTTTCACAGTAGGCACGATGCATTTTTTGACAAACCAACGCTTGCCATTGGAAGGATATTTTTTTAAATTAACCATTTAATTTTAATTTATCTAAAAGCAGTTTTTTTGTAGGATGTCCATTTTATGTGTAGGTAGATATCTTAAAAATGACTCCCGCATATATATATTTTTTTATAGTTATTTTGCATATTGTATTCAGTTCAGATAATAAATTAAAAAAAAAGCATGATATCATCGGAGATGTTTTACGATTCGACAATTAGATACAGGAGTCCCACTGAATTAATTTACGACATAAAATAATTGGAAAGTCTATGACATAATTGTAGATGACTCTTAGCAGAAGCATAGTTAGTAATTTCAGAATTAAATCATCTGACACAAATTACTTACCAGGTGTACAAGTATGAAATGCGGATGTCAGACAACAGATGGTGCACCAATGCAGTTTGTGCTATAAAGATTTGACAATACGCCATTTTGTTGTGTCATCAACAAGTGTCAGATGCGCATGAGGGATGAATTGGAAAAGTGTGTGCATAGTGTTGTGTTGTTGTGTTCAATATGTCGAAATTTATACCGAACAAAGAGCATTCGCGGACAGTATTAATTTTTTGTTTTCATTTGAAGAAAACTGCTGTTGAATCATACCAATTACTTCGAGAAGCTTATGGTGAACATGCTCCATCGCAAGATACGTGTGAACGATGGTTTCGGCGTGAAGTGGTGACTTTGATGTTGCCGACAAGGAACGTGGAAAACCGCCAAAAAAATACTAAGATGTGGAATTGCAAGCATTGTTGGACGAGGGTGATTCACAAACACAAAAACAACTCGCCGAGCAATTGGGCGTTAGTCAACAAGCTGTTTCCAGAAAACCGGTAGATGGGTACGACAGGCAAATGGAAAAGCGCAAAAACACGTGTGACATTTTGCTCGCTCGGTACAAAAGGAAGTCGTTTTTGTATCGTATAGTTACAGGGTATGAAAAGTGGATTTATTTTGAGAATCAGAAGCGCAAAAAATCATGGGTATACCCAGGCGCACCATCCACATCGACCGCAAAAAGACGATGCTCTGCGTTTGATGGGACCAGAGGAGCGTGGTCTATTATGAGCTGTTAAAACCTGGGGAAATGGTTAATACTAAACGTTACCAACAATTGACCGATTTGAACCGTTCGCTGCTTGAAAAAAGGCCAGAATACCGAAAGAGGCAACACAAAGTCATTTTTCTTGATGACAATGCTCCATCACATACGGCAAAACCAGTTCGCGACACATTGGAAGCACTCAGCTTGAAAGTTCTACCCCATGCGGCTTACTCACCAAACTTGGCTCCTTCCGATTACCACTTGTTAGCATCGATGGGTCACGCACTTGCTGAGCAGCGCTTTGGTTCGTACGAAGATGTGAAAAAGTGGCTCTATGAATGGTTCGCAGCAAAAAGGAAGATTTTTACTGGGGTGGTATTCACAAATATGTTTCACAAGCGATGGAGCATACTTTGAATAAAGCACTCGTACATACACCTCGAATTTTCAAAAATTCGATTTTTTTTTACGGATTTTTATTCTCTATGCTTCCAAGAATTATTCAAAATAAAACATTAAAAAAATTTCATTTCATTACAAAGTTATGGCATTAAATGTGACCTGGCGTCGGATAGGGACCGCTACCTGTTTTCAGACACTCTCTGCAACTTTACTCACTCAATTTTTAACATTTTAAAACTTTTTTAAAATCCTAATGATTACTTTTTCTACAAAATGTCGAAAGGTTTTCTTAATTTTCCTAACAGACAATAATTAAACATAAATTTTTTGGTCGACACTTGTATATTAAAGATTGAAACACTGTAAATTTTTTATTTAAAAAAAAAACCCTTCCACAATTTTTAACTACTACATTATTTTATAAGAATGGATTATTTTTTGTGAAATTATCCTGCAGAAAAGGACGCGCCATAGTTTTCTTCAGTGATTTATTTAGCACGATAAAAAATAATGTTAACATTTAAAACATTTTAAAAAAATTCTTATAATTTAAAGTACGATAAAAAATACTGCACTGACTTAGCCGTTACTTGATAGAGATCGAGAAAAACTAGGAACAAAAATTTAAACAATTATTTAAGATCACCAGTTATGTTTATTATATTATTAATAACAATTGTTTCGACACACTATGAAATTAACTACAAAGTATGTTACAGAATATATAAATTACCTGGTTTCAAGTGCTAAATTAGTTAATAATATTTACCTTAATACCTAAAACAAGTTCAATGAAGGAGACCCACCCCCATCTAATTGATGGTTCAGTAATAAACCTGAGAATTTTTTCTGGTTAATTTCTACGTGCTCTAACCTAAACAATTCAGTAATTTCCCTTTCTTTTCATCCTGCAAAATTCTGAAATCTTCATTGAAAGTATAATTTTCATCTATCAAATGTTTAGCGTACCGAGATATGTTATTATTCATTCTATAGGTTTGTTTGTTCCTTTTTTCTTTTATAAAAAGGGGCACATATAGGTTCGTCCGCCCGCATTAATTAATGGTCAAATGTAAAGAAACTCTTTACCTGAATATATACAGTTTCGAACGCTGCTAATTTTCGGGAATATACATTTTCGTCCGATTTACCTGGTTTAAAATATACCTAAATAATAAAATACGAGTACATACGAAAAGTTTATTAGAACAAATATAATCGCATATAATTAATATTGTTAAAAACTATAATAATGTGAATTTAATATTACATATTGCAGCATAGAAATTTGATTATTATTAAGTTTTACAATATTTTCTTGTATAAAATTTTCTCGTTTCTGTGTCTTACTGTTTAAAACGTTTGAAACTATTTACACTCCGTATTTGTACGCATATTTCACATTGGTAATGTTTAATTGTTTCCAAAAATACAAATATATTAGGATGACTAGAATTAAAATATTTATTTAAAGGTGAGTGAAACGACTGCATTTTTGTTCTCTAGCTGGAAGCTGATTTCGCGACCTATATATTAGGTGGAAATAGCGCATCGTCTTCTATATAATTTTCGACGAGGTAGTCTGCAAATTTTTCTAACCGTTGGTTGCTAGGTCTCATTTCATTTAGCTCAAAAGCAAAGCATTCACCCATAATTTCCGAATCTATATTATAAGGAAAGATTAATTAGATAAAGTATAAGGATATACTATAATAACCGAATCTTTGTATTTTGAGATAATATTAACCGGACAAATACTGAAATAACAGTTACTAAGGAAAAGAAGGCGAAACAATATCCAATCCATTTCCCTAGTTCTGTTCTCTCCTTATAGTCTCTGGCTAATCCTAACGCTTGAATTTTTCTCCACCAAGCTTGACTGAGATGAAACGATAGCCTATAATTCCACATTATTCCAAACCACTTTAACGGCCTTGTGGATTGATTTTTCAAAATCTGTCACGACTTCTGCCGGTGGAAACAGCAAGTTAAACTCTCTACATTTATTTAAAATATAGGTTAAACAATTTGCATACGAGTTTGTCGATTTGTCCTTTAATAGACAAAATACAATAATTGAAGTGAAATGAAACAAACCACAAAGAATAATGAGTTATGGTTAAACCACCCCTATAAGCCCAAATATTTCATAATTATTTTTATTGGATGGGTTTTTTCAAATTACGATCAAGATCATCCGTCTGTTTACCTGCATTACCCTTGGACGAAAGTGTATACTTGGTGCCCAAGTATGAAATGTGGATTTCAGACAACAGATGGTGCACCAATGCAGTTTGTGCTATAAAGATTTGACACTGCGTTGTTGTGTCAGCAACAAGTGTCAGACGCGCACGAGTGATAACTTGGAAAAGTGTGTGCATAGCGTTGTGTTGTTGTGTTCAATATGTCGAAATTTATACCGAACAAAGAGCATTCGCGAACAGCATTAATTTTTTGTTTTCATTTGAAGAAAACTGCTGTTGCATCATACCGATTACTTCGAGAAGCTTATGGTCAACACGCTCCATCGCAAGATACATGTGCACGATGGTTTCGGCGTTTCAAATGTGGCGACTTCGATGGAACGTGGAAAACCGCCAAAAAAATACGAAGCCGAGCAATTGGGCGTTAGTCAACAAGCTGTTTCCAATCGGCTACGAGAAATGGGAAAGATTCAGAAGACTGGTAGATGGGTATCACATGAGTTGAACGACAGGCAAATGGAAAAGCGCAAAAACACGTGTGATATTTTGCTCGCTCGGTACAAAAGGAAGTCATTTTTGTATCGTATAGTTACAGGGGATGAAAAGTGGATTTATTTTGAGAATCCCAAGCGCAAAAAATCATGAGTAAACCCAGGTGCACCATCCACATCGACCGCAAGACCGAATCACTTTGGCAGAAAGATGATGCTGGGGAAACGGTTAATACAAAACGTTACCAACAACAATTGACCAATTTGAACCGTTCGCTGCTTGAAAAAAGGCCAGAATACCGAAAGAGGCAACACAAAGGCATTTTTCTTCATGACAATGCTCCATCACATACGGCAAAACCAGTTGGCGACACGTTGGAAGCACTCAGCTGGGAAGTTCTACCCCATGCGGCTTACTCACCAGACTTGGCTCCTTACGATTACCACTTGTTTGCATCGATGGGTCACGCACTTGCTGAGCAGCGCTTTGGTTTATACGAAGATGAGAAAAAATGGCTCGATGAATGGTTCGCAGCAAAAGGGGAAGATTTTTACTGGCGTGGTATTCACAAATTTCCCGCAAGATGTTAAAAATATATAAAAAGCGATGAAGCATACTTTGAATAAAGCACTTTTTATCATTCTTCCGAATTTAACCTGTTTTTTTAGAAAAAAAAACTCCGCATTTCATACTTGTACACCTGGTATTTGAAATTTAAGACGCTGGACGAAAATAAATGTCTTAATTTAAGTCAGAAGGATTACGGACGAAACTGTAATTTCCGATAAAAAGATCTGCCTGTTTGTTCTATAAAGTTTTTATTGCAAGTGCCACAGCATAATTCGTAAACTTCTTTTTTATTTTTTTTTGTTTTACTTTTATTACTTTTAGTATATCGATCTAATGTGTTATTGGTACGGATTACAATGTTTACATGATTTTTATGGAAATAATAATGAATTTTATTGGTCAATTTACCGGTATAAGTGAGTGTATGAAACTTATCTTTGTTTAGTGGTTTATGCGGGTACACACAAAGTCACTCCTATACCCATTGTTTATACTATTTTGTTTTATAATATTTAATTCTTTCAGAAAGCTTTCCTCAGTTAATAGTGTATTTATTATTCTATTAACGGACGGAACGAAATAATTAGAATGTAGGACAGATCTTTTTATAAAAGAACAAAGTTATAGAATGAAAAATAACATATCTCACTACGCCAAGCATTTAACAGATGAAAATCATACTTCCAATGAGAATTTCAGAATTTTGCACGATGAAAAGGAAGGGAAATTACTGAATTGTTTAGACCAGGTAGAAATTAACCAGAAAAAATCCTCGGGTTTATTACTCAACGATCAATTAGATGGGGGTGGGTCTCCTTTATTGAATTTGTTTTAGGTATTAAGGTAAATATTGCTAACACTTGAAACCAGGTAGTTTATATATTCTGTAACACACCTTGTAGTTAATTTACATCTTGCTCCAGAAGAAGATACAGTGTGTCGAAACAATTGTCCGCAGTAATATAATTAACATAAGTGGTGATCTTAAATAATTGATTAAATTTTCGTTCCTAGTTGCAGTAAAAATACATAATCGCCATTCTTTTGTATTATTCACTTAATAACCCTTAAAATATACATACTTTTTGCTGCCCCCAGGTGGACGTAACCCCTTAAACAAGGGTCTGCATACATCTTCCATTTACCAAGACATAACCAGCCTTACATTTCGATGTACAGAAAATACATCTTAATTTTCCTTGTGCCGAAATTTGATTTTGAGGTTCAGTATTTGGTATCTCCCTTTTAAATACCTTGTTATACCACTCTTGAAAACCGCTGGAAATGGTTCCGTCAGTTTCGGTGGCGGTAAGTAACGGGTACTTTCCAACAAAAATAGGTATAAAGAATATTAACACCACTAAAAACACTGTCGAATTCTTCATAACTAAACTTTTGAAACACGCAGTTAATTTTTTTTAATAGGTATAGCTTATTGCTATATTCTTTGTTTGTTAATAATAAAAGTATTACAGTAAATAAAAGGCATCTAACTGATAAGAGTTTAATTGTGTTTAATTCACACGTCACAGATTTACTTAAGCCTAATTATAATTTTGGTCATGTGGTGTAATACTATGAATCACAAAAAAATGTGTTTCTAGTTGACATAGAAATTTTTTGCAATGCAATTTATTATTTCTGTCGCATCATATTCTTAGGATATGTACTGAATCGACTGAATGTAGGAGGAGTGTTTAATAACATCAATTCCTGAAATATATACAAATACATATATAGCCTGTCCCAAAATATAAGATCCTGATTTTTGCCGCTTTAAGTGAGCAATATAATAATTCTGACCTTTTGTTTATGATAGGATGCAGAGATGCACTTAACAATTTTATTCATTAATGCAAATAAATAAAATTATAAGTATTTTTGGAGATGTTTACTTATAGATGCGTGTAAAAACAAATGGATAAGAAGAACAAATATACAGTTTGAATGAATGGGGTTTACAAAAGGAGACATATTGTATAAATAAAAATATATCTTAACCTAAGCCTAATTCGGTATTACTATCACTGCCATCAGCTGAGGTAATTATCAGTGGTTTTATATTATTTACATAAATCTATGAATCTTCAACTTTAACAACGTGCTGAATGGAATTCTTCCAGCTTTCACAAGGTATATCATTTATAACTTTTTTTACTACTTCAACTACTGACACGCTTAAAGTAGGAGAAGTATTTTGTGCCCTTATTTTTGATTTAACTTGCTGCCAAATATGTTCAATTGGATTAAACACACAATAATACAAAGTAAGTCGCAAAACAGTGTGTCCAATTTTCTCAGCCATACTATCACAAACATATTTCTTTTTCAATTTATAGTCTTTCAAAACTTCCAAAAGATCACTTTTTTTATAACTAAAGTCAAAATAAATGTCATTTTCTGACAAATATTCCTGTATTTCCGATTTGGTGTTGGCTGCATTAGGAACCTTATTTAGTAGGTAACTGTGGTAACTTGCATTGTCCATAACTATAACACTCTGTTCGGGAACATTTGGTAAAAGGGAATTTTGAAAAATTTTCAAAAAGTTCTGCGGTCGTGTCTTCGTGAGAGTCCAAACTAGAATCTTTTATGTTTTTTGCAGATAATAGTAGACAATTTGAAACCCAGCCCTTTTCAGATCCAGCATGCAAAATGGTTATTCGTTTACCTTTATTTGAAGGTGCGTTAGTCTGACGTTTTGTACTGCTGTCAACTCACCCTTTTTGCACAGTGTCATGGGTATCGAACCATGTTTCGTCAAGGTAAATTATTGGCCAATTCTCTGATCGATACGTTCGATTGTAAATAAGTATGTCACAAGATTCGTAATTTTTATGACTCCATCACTACTTGTCTTTTGTTGATTTTTCGGAACGTGAATCCCATTCTTAAGAAAATTCTGTGAAGCATTGATCGGCAACAATGTATAATGGTCACGTCCTGCAACAGTCTTAATTTTATTTTGTCTAGTGTCGGCACCAGCTGCTCTTCATATATAGAATATATTTTTCTCCTAATGACGTCTTTTTCACAATCGTCTACATGATGCATTTGAAAATCTTTCCGTTTTTTCCTGTTCCTGATTGATGGTTTTCCTACAATACCCTTAATCGTAGAAATTGGAGTTTAGTTCAGGTTAGTTTTTTGCAAAGCACTTTGTTTATTCAATTTTTTTTTTACCAAACTGTCGTAAACATTTTTCACTATTTGTTTAGCGTCAAGTGATAAATGTTTTCCCTTGCGATAGCCACTATTGCAATTTTCCCACGGACGCCACATAATTAAAATAGAACCGTTACGTTGTAAGTTGTAAGTAAAACTAAAAATAAAAATAATAAATAGTATCTTTCGAATCTGGGACCTGTGGTCATTAGGCCTATATTATGAAATACTTAAAGGGCTCCAAACCGGGTTGCCAGGTAGTAAATATATAGGTAAAAATAGATCCAATATGATTGCAGGTGCAAGTGACGGCGGTATACAAAGCAGGTAAAATAAAAAATACGTTTATCGTAATACCTGGCAACTATGCACGAAACCTTAATAAGGTCGTTTATTGCCCCATTGAAAAAGCAAAAAGGCAGGATCTTATATCTTGGGATTTACTATACAGTCGTTCCAGTAAGAGCGTGCCTCCTACAACTTGTAGTCGGTAAGAGGAAGTCCTTTTTTCTTTAAAGGTTGTTGTTGACACCGGTATAGATAATGCTTTGGGAAGAGCTTCATTTCTAACCTTATTTATAATTAAATAGTACATTATCGAACATGCATACGCTTTGTGCTTCGAGGCTGTGCTCCTATGTAATCATCCATAAGGTTCAAAAAAACCATATGGGCAAGTCGAGGTCATTCATTAGCAAGTGGATAAAACGATATTCACAGTTAAAAAAATGTTGATGATCTAATAGAACGTGGTTCGAGAGGAAAAGTGTCGAACGAGGACGAAAAAATGATTTTTCGAAATCCTCAATTAACTTTGCACCAAAAGGAGCAAAAACTAAAGCAGAAAGATATATCGTATGATACGATTCGCACTCATCTCCGGGCTAACGATTTGAAGATAAGAATACAATCAAGAAAGACTCATGTGGGCAATGAAAAAACTACATCGAGACGGGAGCTATGTAATTATTTCCGATGAAGCTTTATCTTGAGGTATGTTATCACTAGAGACTGGATTATATGCATTTGCATATTTAGATCATTCTCAGCGATTATTGAATATTTTTCTCAAAATCTAGTAATGATGCATATTTTCCCTATATCTACAATATTTCTCGGTATTACTAGGCAATTGAATTGCTCAGGGTATTGTTAATGTCGCCGTCTGGAACCGATCTTATCGCCGGGACATTACCTGCAATAGTCTAAACATCGATTAGGTTATAGTGCCAAGGGACTACCCAAAATTACGACGAAAAAAATTGAGGTTTGGCGTTGACCGAATCAATTCAGTTAATGAATAAAATCCGTCGAATAAACTCCACATTGCCAGATGTATTCCCGCGTAGAGTTAAAGGAAAGTTTGAAAACATTTTGTGCAATAACCCAGGCTTTGAACCTTTGTGTCAAATTGATAGTTTTATTAATGGGACGGGTGAACTTTTGCCAGAAACAATAAGTGCTAACATAGCATCCAAATTCAAATACTGCCCAGTTACTTCAGTGGATGTGGAACAGTCTTTTTCCACTTATAAAAATATTTTAAGTGATCGAAGACACAATCTTACTACCCAACATTTGGAACAATACCTTATTGTTTACGTGTACAAGAATACAAATGTTAAATAATTTTAAAAAATGTTAAATAATTGTTAATTAAATTTAAACATCGTCGATAACTTTTTAATTTTATGCTGATTTTGAAATAAAAAACTAAAAATTACTACTTTTATTATTATTTAATATTGCACATTTTGACCCTTTTCATGCATATTTTGAGCATTTTTCATGCATATTTGCATGCATATTTCAAGATTTTTATATTGCATATAACCCGGTCTCTAGTTATCATGCGAGTGTTCATGTTCCGGGACGTCTTTCAGTAAAAGGTTTCTTTACCTACAAGTTGAACTCTGAAAAAATACTCCAGTTTTATAAGAAGGCATTAGTATCAACTGCCAAACAGTGGTTTGTCGAGAAAAATGAGGATTGGATTCTTCAAGAGGAGGACGACCTCAAACATCAGAGTAAAACGTGTAGCTAGTGGAAAGAGAAATCTGGTATCGTCGCACTAGATTGGCCATCCTAGTCGGCCGATGCAAGCACAATCGAGAACATCAAGCAGAAGTTTCGAAGTAAAAAGGTGTACTCAATGAAGCAGTTTTATGGCAAATTCGGGCAATATGGAAATCTTTGCCCCAAGAAAACGCTGAAAATCTCGTCAAAGGTATGCCTTGAAGATGCCAGAGAGATCATCGACGCTGGTGGGGACTGGACGAACTACTGAAGCATTAGCATTTTAATTGCAATGAAATAAAAAACTTTTAAATAATTACACTCTTTATTCAACAGTGAGCGATAACTTCTTACTTGACCGCCTGTACATATTAATTACAATTTAATTTATCTTTTTTCTGCTGTTTCTTTAGACCATCATAATCATGATTCTGTATTCCTAAGATATATACTGAATACCGCAGGACTGTTTAGTAAAATAGTTTCCTGAAATATATATAAATACGTCTAAGAGTATTAAACGATTATTTCCAATCTGGTACAAAATCTGATGCTAAACTGAATTATCTACAGAAGTAAAAGGTGTTGAAATTATGTAAAATGAATTAAAACATTTTATGAAACACAGTTAAACAACGTTTAATGAAGTTTGAGTCGGAAAATAAGTTAAGCACATCAAAATTTCTTAGAAGAATTTGACGGCACTAAAAGGAAACAGAAGAAAGTGTACATGTTCCAAGGATGTTTGCTTTACTGATTCAATTGATAAAGAATGAGAATTTATACAGGGTTATATTAAAGTTTGCTTCTTAACTGGGCAATACTTATTTTATTAAAATATAATAACTCTGACTTAAATTACCAACGTCCTTCCTGTTACTGACAATATTTTGTATATACATATATATATATATATATACATATATATATATATATATATATATATATATATATATATATATATATATATATATATATATATTTATATTTTTATATATATATATATATATATATATATATATATATATATATATATATATATATATAGATAGATATATAGATATATACACTGGGGAGAAAAAAAGTCGATTCAAACTATTTGGCTTCATTTAACGCGGATCCTAGAATTTGGTGGTCATATATTTTTATGGATTTTAGTATCATTTGAAAGCCCATTCTATTCTGTTGCTAATGATTGAAAGGGGAAACAAGGATTGAAATTAGGGGTAAGAGAAAAGGTAAAATTAAACAAATTTTAAGTTTAACAATTAAATTTATCGATAAAAACCAAAATCAATATTTTGTATTACCCCTAACCCTTATTACTGCTTCCAGCCAGTTTTTCATGGAGCGGGTGAGCTTTTTCACCACTGTCCGCGCAGGCCAGTCTAATGTGGGTATTCCCACTTCCGCCAGGTACTGCCGCACCTATGCAGCAGCATGTGGCATTGTCGTGCATTAACACAAAGCTATTGCCAACAAATCCAGCGCGAGAGAAACGACGTGTTCCTGCAGGATCTCTTCGATATACCGGTGAGTAGTTAATCCATCGCTCATCAGTCATGAAAACCAAATAGGTTTTCGCATCCAGTGAGATGCCTCCACACACCATGACAGAACCTCCTCCGTAGGCGACCGTTTCAGTAATACAGCACTGCGTATAGTACTCCCCAGGCCTCCTATAGACTCGTCTTCTTCCACCATTGCCATGTAGGCATATTCACGATTCGTCGGAGAATAAAACGGAACGCCATTGGTCTAAGGTCCAGTCGACATGTTCTCAGGCAAATCTCAGTCGAGCTTGTCGATGGGCTGATTTTAATTTGGGTCCTTTAGCTGGTCTCTTCGGAGTTAGGTTAGCTTCTTTAAGTGTTCTGGCTGTCCAATGACTGACAACCCGACCACGAACTTGTCAGTCGTCACGCCGATCAAGTGACGATTTCTTAAAATCTTGTGGTCGTCTCGCTCCGAGGTACACCTTTTTCTTTCTGATCCTAGTTTCCGTATAAAGCCGTCAGTCTCTTGGTAACGTCTGTAGACAGCTGACTAGCTTAGGTGCAGTTGCGCAGCGACTACACGCCGGCTATGCCCTTCTTGCAATAGGGTGATGACTTGTGCCGTTTCTTCCGGAGTGGTATCCATTTCCCGATGACGTAATTAGTGAGCAGGTATAGCAGAGATGTTGACGGTTTAAGTTCCGAAAGAGGAATGATAGGAAAATGCAGTTGTATCTGTTTTTATAGGGATGAATAGCGCGCAACGAGTACGTTGCTGAGCGAGCAAAAACGGTTCTATTGAGTAAAACTGTTTTAATCAGTAAAAGTTTTTGGAAATTCAAATGTTTTTGGTAATATTGGAAATAGTAGAAAATCAGCATTATAATGATATCAAAAATATCATCAATCGTTTGAGTCGATTTTTTTGCTCACCAGTATGTATATATATATATATATATATATATATATATATATATATATATATATATATATATATATATACATACATACATTAAAATTCCGGATTTCAATCCGTTCGTCTAACAATGAATTTACACGACGTTTTGCCAAAATCTCATTTGGCATTTTGATGTGCTAACTGCAGTTAGTTTTGAGTGGCAGCAGCAGAAAGATCACAGTATCGAGTAAAAACAGCAAGAGTACTTGAAAATACCAAATGAGATTTTGGCGAAACGTCGTGCAATTTCATTGTTAGATGATTGAAACCCGAAATTTTAATATATTACATGCCACCATCCGTAGCAACCTCTATTGTAACATATATGTATATATATATATATATATATATATATATATATATATATATATATATATATATATATATATATATATATATACATATATATATATGTATATATATATATATATATATATATATATATATATATATATATATATATATATATATATATATATATATATGTATCTTCAGGTTATTGAATTGAATAGAATCCTCACTCAACTGCTGCCGTTGTTCTCTATCGTATATTCTCCTCATCCAGTAATGCCCAATTGATCTTTTTATGTCATCTGACCAGCTAGTTTGTGTCTTCCCCTGCTTTTTTTATTTAGTCGTGGTCTCCATTCTACAATTTTTCGTGTCCACCGATTATCCTTCATGTTTCTATTATGCCCTATCCAGTGCCACGTTAATGTACATATCGTTTCTATTACATCTGTTACCATCAATCTTATTTCTGTGTTTGGTATGAAATTATTAAGCTTAATGTTTAGAATTCTTCTCTCTATGGCTCAATGCATCATTTGGATGCATTATACTTTTATTTAGTACCCATCTTTCTGTTCCTTAAGTAAGGAGTGAAAGAATATACTTGTCAAAAACCTGTGCTTTAAGCGTATTAGGCTCACCGGATTTTAATATCCTTGTAGCTTTTCAAACGCGAACCGTTCTTTACAGATCTGCTGTTAAGTTGTTTTTTGACAATTCAATTTATTGACCCCAGTATATGTAACTATCTACTCTCTCTATTTGTATATTTTCTAATATTATTATATTTGGTTTTCTTCTGTGTCCTTAGTTAAATATTTGATTTTGTTTATATTTACTTTCAGACCTATCTGTTTGAATTTTTCGTTCAATTCTTCCAGCATTCTTTGCAGTTCTTGTTTGCTTCTGGCTATGAAGATCACATCATCTGCAAATCTTAGATGTGTTAGTTTTTCGCCATCAATAGTTATTCCTCTGTTGTCCCAGTTGAGCGTTTTAAACATGTCTGCCCAGGCGAACGTGAATAGTTTAGGACAGATTGAGTCTCTAATATTGTTATATCGTAGTTTTCGTCTATGATCTTAGTTGAGTATTTGGTTTTGTTGATATTTATTTTCAGACCTATCTGTTTGGATTTTTCATTCAATTCTTCCAGCATTCTTTGCAGTTCCTGTTTGTCTCTGGCTATGAAGGTCATATCATCTGAAAATCTTAGATGTGTTAATTTTTCGCCATCAATATTTATTCCTCTGTTGTCCCAGTTGAGCGTTTTAAACATGTCTGCCCAGGCTAACGTGAATAGTTTAAGACAAATTGAGTCTCTAATATTGTTATATCGTGGTTTTCGTCTATGATCTTAGTTGAGTATTTGGTTTTGTTGATATTTATTTTCAGACCTATCTGTTTGAATTTTTCATTCAATTCTTCCAGCATTCTTGTTTGTCTCTGGCTATGAAGGTCACATCATCTGCAAATCTTAGAAGAGTTAGTTTTTCGCCAACACTATTTATTCCTCTAGTGTCCCAGTTGAGCGTTTTAAACATGTCTGCCCAGGCCAACGTGAATAGTTTAGGACGGATTGAGTCTCCCTATCTCTTTCTGTACATACATCTTTTATTTTAAATTTGCTGTAATCTTTTTTTTGGATAACGCTTATAGTGTTTGGAAAGTTAAATTCGTGATTTTCATATGCTTCGTGCTTGTGCAAGGCTGTAGATACATTTATTGACACGACGAAATTTTACTGCGATGTCGTGATCTAAACTACTTCGGGTATTGACAAAATGCAATTTAACTGTGATTTCGTGACCTAAACTTCTTTTTATTGACACGACTAGATTTAAAAGCGATATCGTGACCTGAACTATTAATTGTTTTGCCACGACTTATTAGTCGAATTGTATAAAAATGTTAGCCTTTTATTGACTTGCTCTAATTGTAGAGTGCAAAGATGTATAACGTCAATGTTTTAGTATTGATGTGTGTAGTTTGCAGTGTTTTTCGTTATGTGTAATGTTACTTTTTATTCTCCCATTGTTATTTCCTGAGCTTCTGAACATTTTTTTTTCATTTTCCAACCTACCTAAAAGTATGAAGAAAAAATTGATAAAGATATTTAGCCAGTTCACTTGGAGATGTAAAATAAACTTTTGAACTTACACTTTGAACATATTTCTTTACATACTATTTCTGTTTAGATAGAAGACCTTTTAACTTACGAGGGTGTATTGCTTAAGGGTTACATCACCTTTGCGCACGAAAAAATATGTATAAAAATAAAAGAAATTTTTGACGCAGCTATCTATAATATATATAAAATGCAACGTCTCTCTGTCTGTCTGTCTGTTTGTCCGTTAGTGCGCTTATCACTGGAGAACCACTTATCCGATTTACGTACTTTTTTTTTTAAACATACATATGTTCTCTGGCTATATTTTGTTACGATAGGTAGCACAAGGAATGAGCAGTGACGATAATAGTGAATGAAGTCGGAAAAAAGTTTGCTCCCAGCGCGTTCCCTTGCAATACACAGCCTAAACCATTAAATATGGAACAATGTTATGTAACAGAGGATATCTATAATCTATAATATATATAAAATGCAATGTCTCTCTGTCTGTCTGTCTGTCTGTCCATTAGTGCGTTTATCACGCGAGAATCACTTATCCGATTTACCTGTATTTTTTAAAATTCATGCATATATTCTTTTGCCAGGTTATATAATAATAATAATAATAATCTATATCTATAATATATAAAATGAAACGTTATATAATATATATAAAAATGCAATGTTTGTCTGTCTATCTGTCTGTCCGTTAGTGCGCTTATCCCTCGAGAATCACTTATCGGATTTACGTGATTTTTTAAATTCATACATATGTTCTATGACCAGGTTATAGACATATATTTTATTACATCTATAATATATATATATATATATATATATATATATATATATATATATATATATATATATATATATATATATAAAATGCAACGTCTCTCTGTCTGTCTGTCTGTCTGTCTGTCCGTTAGTGCGCCTAACACTGAAGAACCACTTATCCGATTTACGTACTTTTTTTTTAAAATATACATATGTTCTCTGGCCATGTCATAGGCTATATTTTGTTACGATAGGTAGCATAAGGAATGAGCAGTGACAATAATAGTAAATGAAGTCGGACAAAGTTTGCCGCTAGCGCGTTTTCTTGCAATGCACAGTCCAAACCATTAAATATGCAACAATATTATGTAGCAGAGAATAACTAAAATATATATAAAATGCAATGTATCTCTGTCCGTCTGTCTGTCTCTCCGTTCGTTAGTGTGCTTATCACTGGAGAACCACTTATCCGATTTACGTACTTTTTTTTTAAACATACGTATGTTCTCTTGCCAGTTTATAGGATATATTTTATTAGGTGACATAATTGGAGATAAGGTGAGATAATGGGAGATAAGGAGAAATAATGGGAGATAATCGAGATAAGCCTCGATAATGGGAAATAAGGTGAGATAATGGGAGATAAGTATAAATAATGGGAGATAAGGAGAGATAATGTGAGATAAGCAGAGATAAGTCTAGATAATGGGAGTTATGGTGAGATAATGGGAGATAAGGAGAAATAATGGGAGATAAGAAGAAATAATGGGAGATAAGTCGAGATAAGCCTAGATAATGGGAAATAAGGTGAGATAATGGGAGATAAGGAGAAATAATGAGAGATAAGGAGAAATAATGGGAGATAAGGAGTAATAATGGGAGATGAGCAGAGATAAGCCTAGATAATGGAAATTATGTAGAGATAATGGGAAATAAGGAGAAATATTAGGAGATAAGGAGAAATAATGGAAGATATTTTATTACGTTGGGTCACATAAGGAATAAGCAGTGACGATAGTAGTGAATCAAGTCCACTCGAGCGGAGCAGCGGGCCCGGCTAGTTAAATATATAAAATAATTTTTCTTTTACACATATACATAGTAGTTTTATGAATAATTTGAAATAATAACTAATAAAAAAAATTAAAAAATGACGGAGATATGAGCCATCAAGTAGGACCCTCTTTTGAAAATCCTTGCTGATGGTGTACTCATTTTCTCTGTCAGACATCGTCTGAAAAATAAAAAATATTTTTTTTTTTCTTATTTAGAAAGGTGATAGCTAAGATGCAGCATAGGAAAAAAAAAATTAAAATTTTTTTATAGAAATGACAGCTGTTTGAAAAAAAAACTCTGATTTTTATCGAGATTTTGAGTTTAAAAAACTTATAACCTATGAACCTGGCACCCTATAAAAAAATTCTATGTTACATCTTAGATAATATTATAAAGAATATGTGTTGTAAATTTTAACAAAATCCGTTAAGTAGATCTTAAGATATCTTTTACACCAGTTTGAAAAAAGTAGTTTCGAAAAAAATGCAAAAAAAAAACAGTAAGACGTCAGCGTCTTAAAACCAAATATTTTTTTAAATTACCTTCAATCTGCGCTTTCGGGACCGTACATGAGGTCTTCCATTGTTGCCGCGATGTCCTCCGACTCCTTTTGAGCAGCTCTTTTCAATTTCCTGGCCTCTTTAGCCTCTCATGTTGGCTATAGAAATTCATTGAGAATCCAAGTTCTCGGTAAATTGCAGCACGCTTGGGCCAATTATAAGGTTTAATAATTACATCATTTGTAATACACTGCGCCAGGGAGGTCTCCGATGTTATTTTGGCTGGTATGGAAGCACATATCCCTTTTTCGAAGAAATACCCCTCCAACGGCAAGCCTTGGTTTGACCGAAAATGCAAAGAAGCTGTTGCTTCTAAACATATTGCCTACCGACGATAGCGTGAAAATCCTAACACCATAAATCGTAACACCAACAATTCCAGGTCCTTTTGGGCAGTCGCTAAGGCAATTAGTCAAAATTTTACCAAATCCACCATACCGCCCCTCACAAGGCCAGATAATTCCATTGCAACCACACCTATTGAGAGAGCGAACTTGTTGGCTGAACTCTTTGCTTCACATTCTACTGTCGATTTCCAAGGAAAAACACCATCTACTATTCCCATATTGCAGTCAAAGTTGTCTTCAGACAGCGTATCATAAAGCGTATTTTAATGAAGCTAGACACCAAAAAGGCTTCTGGCGCTGACGGAATACCTGCCATAGTTCTCAAAAACTGTTCAAGGGAACTAACACCAGTTTTCTGTAGACTTTTTAACCTATCCTACAGAAAGGGAATATTTCCGTCCTGCTGGAAATGTGCCACGGTTCAGCCGATACCTAAAAAAGGCAAGAAGACCTTGCCAAATAACTACCGACCAATCGCACTGCTTTCAATAATATCGAAGGTCATGGAAAAGGTTATCAATCAGCATCTTCTAAAACATCTTAAACGATTCAACACGGCCTTCGTAAACATAGATCAACAGGAGATCTTCTGACTTATGTAACACATGTTTGGAACAACGCAATTGAACACTTTGGAGAATCTCGAGAGGTTGCTCTTGACATATCCAAGGCATTCGACCGTGTTTGGGCCGATGGACTGTTGGCTAAGCTACGCTCTTGTGGTATGTCTGAAAAGTTCTGTTTGTGGCTCTCATGTTTCCTCAGAGAGCGTTCTTTACGAGTGGCGGTCGACGGATTTCTTTCTAACATCTTCACAATCGACGCCGGTGTGCCCCAAGGCTCCATATTGTCTCCTACTCTCTTTCTCATTTACATTAACTATCTACTGGAAAAGACCGCTTTTCAGACGACAGTACGCTTATCTCTTCATTCACTTTGAAAGCTCGGGCATCGGCTGCTCAGGCGAATATCCGCAGACAGCAGGAGGTCGTTCAACTTAACGAAGACCTGGAAGAAATTCTATCTTGGGGTGACAGTAACCAAGTGGAATTTAACGCTACAAAAACCCAGGCGGCAGTTTTTTCTAAAAAAAGTTAACGTTGCTGATAGTTATGTCGGGGCACTCCATTCCCCTAGCATCATCGCTCAATTTGTTGGGCGTTAGTTTGGGAGCAAATATGTCCTGGCATGAACATATTGCAGGCATAACAAGGAGAACTTCTCAAAAGTTAGGAATATTATTTCGAACCAGAAAGCTTTACACTCCACACTGTTAATTCTTTACAAAGCTCAAATTCGACCAACTATGGAATACTGCTCCCATGTTTGGGGCTCCGCTCCCAAACATACACTGCATTTGTTGGATTCTGTTCAGAGAAGAGCTGTTCGTCTGATTGGAGACCGGGAACTGTCCGGCGGCCTTTATTCGCTGGAACATCGAAGAACGGTTGGCGACTTGAGTCTGTTCTACAAGTATTTTCATGGAAAGTGTTCGAAGGATGTAACCCGTTTAATTCCTCCCAAAGCGGTGCATGTTAGAAATACACGTCGCGCTGGTGCTCCACATCCGTATGAGGAGGCTTTTCACACAGTCTTTTATATGGAGAACATCATCCCTTTGGAATAATTTGCCCAGCGCTGTGGTTCCCACCGAATACAATTTACAGCGATTCAAGAACAACGTGACTTCCCTGCAGCACGTGTGCTAGACCCATAAAAAAACA
Organism: Pachyrhynchus sulphureomaculatus; assembly: GCA_019049505.1. Classification (NCBI taxonomy): domain Eukaryota; kingdom Metazoa; phylum Arthropoda; class Insecta; order Coleoptera; family Curculionidae; genus Pachyrhynchus; species Pachyrhynchus sulphureomaculatus. Next base: position 190,580,395 of record CM032449.1, read on the forward strand.
CTAGTATAATCCGTCATTAAATATACTAGTCGCATTATAAGATGCAATCTCAAGAATTTGTGTGCCACTGTAATGCATTTTTGGAGCCATAGACTAAATGCGTTCTAACAAATCGGTATCAGTTAATCTATTGTATACCGGTTCAATTACTTTTTGGACAACTACAGGAATAGAATTTTTATGCTTATGAGAATCCAAAATTCCAGTGGCCTTTACTTTCTGATACGAACACCAAGTATCTTCGCCGGACGGGCAGTTGTCATGCTGTGGCTTTTCATCAATGCATATTTTTTATGGTAATAAGTTGCCATATCGCATTTTTCATTGTTTCAACTTCCCTCTGCTACCTATATCAGGATTATCTTTTTTTACTCTGCGTACTCATTCGCTTTTGCACGTGACCTATATATTCCTTTTTCTAACAACTAAATTTTCATATAGATTTGAGTCAACAAGTCCTTTATAAGTCTTACTGTCTCCATCGCCTACGTAATTACCATAACGTACGTTATAAGGTGTTTCGGATCTTTTGACCATTTCTACAATAATATCCACTTCCATTTTTCCAGCCGATCCTTCGTGATTGGCAGAAAATTTACCTGAGTGTTCAATGCTCCACTCATCATACTCCTCAGTACCTGCAAAATTTTTCCAAAATTCACCAGCTTTTACAGTACGAATTTTTTACTATAAGATCAAGAACTTTTCCTGAGTAAAATGATATATGAGTAGAAACGCCTAAAAGGGATGAGAAACTACGTTTCATCCAAGTCCCATCCCCTAAAACGGTGAGTTCTACTGCGTTATTGAATTCTTTTGCCTTTTGAACAGCAGTTTTCATGGACAATTCACAAATAGTTTTTTTAGCAGTGTTAATGTCATTCACAACTTTATCGTAGAACGATTGGACAATTGGTTTAGGTAAGTCCATGATTCCACAGAATTTCTCTATTCCCAGCAAACCAATACCATGAAGTCTGAATGCAAAAACTAATTGTCTATTCACATCATATGTTCCACCACTGATAAGAGGGCATGAGTTAATTAAAACTGGTTCAGATTCAGCACAATTCACTTTTAGCTTAAAACCAAGACCACGAAGAGAAGTTTTGGTAAATTTTATATCACCGCCGCACTCTTTACACTTTACCACTTCACTTATAGCAGAAAAGAACAGATACAAAATTAATTAATCGGTACCCGAAAGATGCATCCACATCAAAATCAACGGTTTCACTGCTCTTTAATTTTTTAGCTGATGTACTGGTAAGTTGGGAATGTGGAATCTTTGGCACAATGATACTACTCAGTATATATCACCACTACACCAAACACTTTGTTTTTGCACTCGACGCGCGTTTCGCTAACCATGTTAGCTTCATCAGGAGCGATGATTGACTAAAGCTAAAGTACAAATCTACCCTATTTATACTTAGCCTAACCCTAGAATTACTCAAGCGGAACTAATGACATAGGCAAGACCATCAGCTCCGGTCAAGTAACCAGTAGAGGGGACTATAAGGAATAGGCCCTCTGTCTTTATTTAAACTACTTTTATATTTTATGATTTCCATACTTTCGTATGCGTTCAACAATCTCCTATCAGATACATTTTTTATTAATCTTAGATTATTTAATGTTACAGTATGATCAGCTTCAAGGGCATGTTCGGCAATGCTAGACTTTTCTGTTCTATTGTATCTTAAGTGTGCTAAATGTTCTTTAAATCGTGTTTTAATTGACCTTTTAGTTTGCCCAACATACTTTTTGTCACAATCATTACAACTAATTTCATAAATTCCACTTTTCTCACAATTAGGAATCTTATCTTTCGGATTTCCTAAGATATTCCTCAGATTGTCTGATGCCTTATAGACTAAGGTGAGGCCTACCTTATTAAATACCTTATTGAGTCCCTTGCTATATTTCGGATTATATGGTATGGAGACATACTTGGTGTTATTTTCTTCGCGTGTAAAAAAGGTGGAATTCTGAATATTAAACCTAAATTTATGTCTATTTATTAGCTTATTTACTAAGTCATCGTCATAACCATTAACTCTAGTTATATTTCTAATACGATTCCTTTCTTTATTAAAGTTTACTCTATTCAGAGGGAAAGTGACCAAACGATGAACTAAAAAATGTAATGAGGCTAATTTATGTTGTTTGCAATGAAATGAATCATTAGGAATATATCTATCTGTTACTGTGTCCTTCCTATAAATATCAAATTCTAATCTATTATTATTTTTAATAATTAAAATATCTAGAAAAGGCAATTGTCCTTTGTTCTCAATTTCGTACGTGAATTTAATGGAATCATACCGGCTATTTAATTTAGAAACAAAATCATCAATATTTGCTTTCTTTGTATCAAAAATCGCGATAATATCATCCACATACCTATACCATACCCTTGGGAAATATTCGAATTCTTGACTGGCTTCGATTTCAAACTTACTCATGAATAAATTGGCTATGAAAGGTGACAAGCAATACATAGCTGTTCCTTCTTTCTGAACATAAAATTGATTGTTATATTGGAAATAATTTTGTTCCATGCAAAGTTTAGATAATGTTAAGTATTCACGAATAATTTCGTCCTCAAAGTCATTCATTCTAAGTAATTCTTCGAGATATTGTAAAGTTTGTGGAATTGGCACACTTGGGAACAAAGAACTAACATCAAAAGAAATTAAGACTTCACCTTCATTAAGAACTAGATTTTTTGTTTTATTAATGAATTCTAACGAATTCTTCACTGCGAAAGTATTTAATGGTAATGGTTTACCTTTAGTCAATCATCGCTCCTGATGAAGCTAACATGGTTAGCGAAACGCGCGTCGAGTGCAAAAATAAAGTGTTTGGTGTAGTAGTGATATATACTGAGTAGTCTTATATGTTTCCGAAAGCAAATAACCATAAAAATGTCATTTTATAATCGTTTTAGACGACTTAGTTAAAAAATAATTTTTTTTGAAGCAAAAACAATCATTTGCCAATGTTAGGGTTAAGATGAAAGTTGTTTTAATCATTTACAGATTCTTGAACGGTCGAAAGTGTGTTTTATATATTTAACACGTAGGCTGAAAAGTTTTTGGTCTAGCTACTTAAAACACATTTTTTTTTTTTTGCAAAATTCGACTTTATTTATCAACAACATTGTCTCCTTCAAGAGCGATACAATCAATCAGTGAGCATTTTTTTGAGGTCTGCGAATAATAGTCGGTGGGGGCGTCTAATATTGCCATCGTAACCATTGATTTGTGACACGGTGCATTGTCTTGATGAAAGAGCACTTTTTTCTTGTTCATTTGGGGCCGTTTCTTTGCGATTTCTGCCGTCAAACGCACCAATAACTTTACATACTATTCGCTATTGATGGTTTTTTCCCTTCTCAACAGAGTCGATGAAAATTATTCCATGCACATCCCAAAATGCAGAGGCCAAAATCTTCCCAGTCGACTGTTGTATCTTTGGTCGCTTTGGGCGGCTTTCACTGGCTGCTGTCCACTCATCTGGTTCTGGTGTATCCATGTTTCATCCATTGCCACATATCGAATGAAAAAATCTTCAGCTTAAACAGGTCCAAACAGGGCTGAGAATCATCAACACGCGCAAACGCGGTACCCATTTCAAACAAAGCTTTCTCATGCCCAAAGGTTCATGCAAAATATGACCAACACGTTTTTTTAATATTTTTAGGGTGTCAGCTATCTCACGCAATTTTACTTTAAGGTCATCCAAAACAATTCGGCGGATTTTTTTTGATGTTTTCCGATGTAACCACCTCATTTGGGCGTCTAGTGCGTTCAGCATCATTTGTGTCTGTTTGTCTTTATTTTCACGGGACCCGAAATTGAGGCTGCGTCAAGGAGCGGCAAAATTAAGAAAATCGGTATTGAATGTGTCTTGTGATACTATTCGACAACATCTTCGTTATGATGATGTCTAATTTCGAAACACGTTTAAGAAACTATTGCTGGGTGAAAATAAGGTCACGAAGCGGCTCGCTTGGGCCTACGATTAGATACAGGAGTGGCCCTCACAATCGCCGGACGCCAACCCTATTGAAAACCTTTCGTACCTTGTAAAGAGAAAGCTCAGAGGAAAGACTCTGATGAGTTGTCTAGCGAGATTGGAAAAATTTGGAGTTCATTGCCGTAGTATGCAGAAAATCTCGTAGACAGCATGCCTTCAAGATGCCTGGGGATTATTGATGCAGGAGGTGATTGGACAACTTACTACGGTAATTGTGCCCTTGATAGCACACCAAAGAATACATTGATAGTAAAAAATGTTCTCGAAATACATTCTTTCAAGCATACGAGCGGTCATGTTCTTACTTTACAGATTGTAGAGTGCAGCAAACTGAACATTTTGATATAGTGCGTTTCAACTTGATATATCCAAAGTATTCGACTGTGATTTTATTTTGATATCTTCACTATAAACGCCGGTGTGCCTCCTCATTTCATTCCATCTCTTAGTCTCTTTCTCCATGTCATTAACGATCTGATGAAAAAGACTAGGAATCCAGTTTACAACTTTGCTGATGATAGTATTGGCTGTTTCTTTATTTACGTGGAACACTTGAACATTAGCTACCTATATAACTATCTACAGACAGCAAAAAGTTGTTTAACTTCATAAAAACCTGAAAGAAATTTTATTTCGAAGTGATAGTAACTAAATAAGGTTTGACTCTGCAAACACGTGGATAGCGGTTTTTTTCAAAAAAATTTGTCGTTGCAGAACCCGATATAGTTATATCGGGACGCCTGTACTTAATCAAACAAAAGGCAGACGTTATATTATGGGTCAGAAAAACACAAAATAAATCATTTCATTCTAATTTTAGTAAATTACATCACATTGGCTCTGGCAATGGACCACATGACCACCAAATAGACGAAAGACGTATTGGATATAGCAGTCACGGAATTAGTTATTGGCGTAGTAAACAAGGTATGTAAATTTGACAACACTGTAATTTCGAACTTGAAAGATTATAAACATTATTAAAATATTTAAAATGCAAAATCTAAATAATTCTTGCTTTTTAATGTTTCATTATATGTTATTCGAAAGCAACTTGACTTTTTCGTTACTAAAGTAACACGGCCGAAAAGTTTTTGATCTGGCACATAGATGTGTGTGTTTTCAAAAAATCCACATGATTTTTAGGAAGTACCAACTTTCAAACGATACGTGTCAAAATTTCATGACATTTCAATGATTAGTTTACAAGTGACAGTAGTTGTAGTGACGCTACTTTGATATTTTCAAAACAATGGAAAAAAATCTAATTTCGTGTGTTGGTTAAACACTCTTTTTGATGGGAGAAAATACCGTTCAAGCAAAGCATTGGCTTGATAAGTGTTCCGATGACTCTATCCCTGAAAATCACTCATCATTTTACTGGTATGCTAAATTTAAACGCGGTTAAACAGAGACAAATCGTCCCTTAGCTTACAACACCGCTCAAGTCGAAAATTGGCGGTGTTCACATTTTAATGCCTTTAGATGGAGCTGCTCATTGCGCGTCTAACCATTGGTCACATGATATAGATTTCAGCCAATCAGAAGCCGTAATTCGAAAAGTAGTGACAGCGCGCAAGTCGGTTGGCCTCTCAACACCGCACAAGTCGTTAGTCTGTCATACTTTTCTCGTAAAAGTACTTCGCGCTCCGTAATTATTATATTTTTATGTGAGTTTTATCGCTGAAAGGTCTATGCAAGAAGTTTTAATAGAAGATTAAGAGGTAAGCTATATAATAAAGTAATGTTTATTGATTTACGCGTATTAATAAAGAAAATGATAATAGAATATCTTCATTTACTTAAGCGGTGTTTACTAACTATCTTTTTTTAACTTAGGCGGTGTTTCAAAATGTATTTTATTTCTTTTAGGAAGCTCAATAATTGAAATACACTATGGATGGAGAAGAAATTGATTCCTGGAGTGATACGAGTTCAGGGGATGAATTGTTATGTGCCCAATTACAAGAAGCAGGACTGATGTCAAAACATAAACGGCGTAAACAAAGTTGCAAAGAAGATAAAAAAAGAATTAAACTAGGTTAGTAGCATAGGTTTGTTTTGAGGTCCGCATTTATTTTTTTGTTATTTATATTTTTAATGCAATAATTCCTATTATTTTTTTTTTAGATTTGAATCAGAAAGATAACACTAGTTCTTCTGATACCAAAGCATGCAATTCTCCTAATAAATACGAAATTATTGCAACACCAATAAACGAACAAAACTTCGGGGAGTCCATGAAAAGTATTATAAGTAGCCAGGACAATGTAAAAACAATATTTGATCAAAACATAGACTTGGATATTGAAAACATTGACATTAAAAATCTACAAGTTATAGAAAAAGTTGGTAATGACTTCTTTGATCTACAACAAGAGCCACCCGAATTCGCTACGGTGGCCTCTGCTACTCCATCGTGTTCTTCAAAAGTGGTCATACTCAGTAATGTTCCATATCACGGTGATTTGTTAAGTCATAAAAAACGTCAGAACAAGGCGACAAAAGATCCAAAGAAATATAAACGCAATGTTAATAAAGAATTACGGATGAAAGGTGAAAATTATTTAGGATACAGAAGAGATAGAAAAGCAAAGACTAATGAAACATTTAAAGTAAAACAAGACGTATTTAAGCCTGCAAGATCTATGAAACCACCGTGCACTTCTGCGTTTTGCAAGAAATCAAAACTCAGATTAGGTGACAACATAAACGAACAACAGCGGCAATATTTGTTTGAAAGTTTCTAGAAGAACATGAACTGGGAGCAGCGAAGATCATTTATAACTTCTCACGTTAATAAAGTACCAAAGAAAACTACAAAAAATCCAGAATCATCCAAAAGAACTGATAGTCGAACTTACGTTTTGACGATTGATAATGTACGTCACCAAGTCTGTAAAAAAATGTTCTTGGCCACTCTTGGCATTAAAGATTGGTTTGTCAGATATTGGCTGACAAAAACAGACTGTGCCATGCCTCCCGATTTGTCTACTTCAACCAGTAATCGCAGAAATCCAGAGAAAATTGAAGACCACAAATATGTTGAAAAGTTTTTAGCAGGTCTTCCAAAGATGCCGTCGCATTACTGTGCTAAAACATCACGAGAATATTTAGAACCAATTTTTCTTGAACATGACACAGCTCTATCTCACATATAAAGAGAATTGTGAGTTAGAGGGTAGAGAATGCCTTAGCCGTAAATTATTTGACAAATTATTTTTGAAACTCAATCTGAGCCTATTCCTCCCGAAGAAAGATCAATGTGACGTTTGTTGCAGTCATAAAACTGGAAACATTACGGATGAAGAATACGCTCAAAGTGTTTTGAAGAAAGATCGAGCCAGGAAAGAGAAAGATACTGATAAAGGTATTGCACAGTCCGGAGCTTGTCACGTATTCACACAGGATGTTGAATCGGTAAAATTGGCCCCGTATCTTCAAGCTAGTGCAATTTATTATAAAACTAAATTATGCGTCGATAATTTTACATCATACAATTTAGCAACTAAAGAAGTAATGTGTTATTGGTTTGATGAGTCAAATAGCACGCTTGAAGCCTCTGTTTTTGCTTCATGCTTAGTAGACCATCTAGAGAAGGTTTTGAGTCAGAAATTATTGCCTGCGATTTTATATTCCGATGGCTGTTGTGCTCAAAATCGCAATGTTACCTTAAGCAATGCTTTATTACGTTTAGCGATTGAAAAAAATATTGTGATTACTCAAAAGTACCTGGAAAAAGGCCATACCCACATGGAATGTGATTCCGTACACAGTGCAATAGAGTGTAAATTAAAAGCTAAAGAAATTTCCCTTCCCCAACAATACATGGCTATAACTAAAACTGCTAGGAGTGATCCTATGCCTTACGAAGCTCGTTATTTGGACTATACCTTTTTTACCGACTTTTCGAAAGAATTAATTTATAAATCTATACGGCCTGGTAAAAAAGCAGGTGACTCAGTCGTACGTATGCTAGAATACAGACCAAATGGCACAATTTGGTATAAAATTGGTTTTGATGACGAGCTTCAGCCGTTACCACATCGTCCCACGCCAATTAACAGCATTAAACAAATAAATCACCTTCAGAAATTGTATGCAGCTAGAATACCAATTATAAAGCGGAAGTATGAAGATTTGCAAGACCTCAAAAGTGTATTACCATCTAGTTGCCACTCTTTTTATGATGACCTTCCGCACAGCAATCGCTAAAGACTGCAACTAACTATTAGACTAGAGATTTCGAGTATTATTTTTTATTTTTATAATTTTATTACTATTATATCTTGTTTCGTTGGAGTTTATTAAAGACTATGTTTTAAATATTTACCTATTAAAATAAAAAAAAAATAATTGCACTTACGCTCTAAAGGTTCGAATGAAAAAATCTTCAGCTTAAACAGGTCCAAACAGGGCTGAGAATCATCAACACGCGCAAACGCGGTACCCATTTCAAACAAAGCTTTCTCATGCCCAAAGGTTCATGCAAAATATGACCAACACGTTTTTTTAATATTTTTAGGGTGTCAGCTATCTCACGCAATTTTACTTTAAGGTCATCCAAAACAATTCGGCGGATTTTTTTGATGTTTTCCGATGTAACCACCTCATTTGGGCGTCTAGTGCGTTCAGCATCATTTGTGTCTGTTTGTCTTTATTTTCACGGGACCCGAAATTGAGGCTGCGTCAAGGAGCGGCAAAATTAAGAAAATCGGTATTGAATGTGTCTTGTGATACTATTCGACAACATCTTCGTTATGATGATGTCTAATTTCGAAACACGTTTAAGAAACTATTGCTGGGTGAAAATAAGGTCACGAAGCGGCTCGCTTGGGCCTACGATTAGATACAGGAGTGGCCCTCACAATCGCCGGACGCCAACCCTATTGAAAACCTTTCGTACCTTGTAAAGAGAAAGCTCAGAGGAAAGACTCTGATGAGTTGTCTAGCGAGATTGGAAAAATTTGGAGTTCATTGCCGTAGTATGCAGAAAATCTCGTAGACAGCATGCCTTCAAGATGCCTGGGGATTATTGATGCAGGAGGTGATTGGACAACTTACTACGGTAATTGTGCCCTTGATAGCACACCAAAGAATACATTGATAGTAAAAAATGTTCTCGAAATACATTCTTTCAAGCATACGAGCGGTCATGTTCTTACTTTACAGATTGTAGAGTGCAGCAAACTGAACATTTTGATATAGTGCGTTTCAACTTGATATATCCAAAGTATTCGACTGTGATTTTATTTTGATATCTTCACTATAAACGCCGGTGTGCCTCCTCATTTCATTCCATCTCTTAGTCTCTTTCTCCCATGTCATTAACGATCTGATGAAAAAGACTAGGAATCCAGTTTACAACTTTGCTGATGATAGTATTGGCTGTTTCTTTATTTACGTGGAACACTTGAACATTAGCTACCTATATAACTATCTACAGACAGCAAAAAGTTGTTTAACTTCATAAAAACCTGAAAGAAATTTTATTTCGAAGTGATAGTAACTAAATAAGGTTTGACTCTGCAAACACGTGGATAGCGGTTTTTTTCAAAAAAATTTGTCGTTGCAGAACCCGATATAGTTATATCGGGACGCCTGTACTTAATCAAACAAAAGGCAGACGTTATATTATGGGTCAGAAAAACACAAAATAAATCATTTCATTCTAATTTTAGTAAATTACATCACATTGGCTCTGGCAATGGACCACATGACCACCAAATAGACGAAAGACGTATTGGATATAGCAGTCACGGAATTAGTTATTGGCGTAGTAAACAAGGTATGTAAATTTGACAACACTGTAATTTCGAACTTGAAAGATTATAAACATTATTAAAATATTTAAAATGCAAAATCTAAATAATTCTTGCTTTTTAATGTTTCATTATATGTTATTCGAAAGCAACTTGACTTTTTCGTTACTAAAGTAACACGGCCGAAAAGTTTTTGATCTGGCACATAGATGTGTGTGTTTTCAAAAAATCCACATGATTTTTAGGAAGTACCAACTTTCAAACGATACGTGTCAAAATTTCATGACATTTCAATGATTAGTTTACAAGTGACAGTAGTTGTAGTGACGCTACTTTGATATTTTCAAAACAATGGAAAAAAATCTAATTTCGTGTGTTGGTTAAACACTCTTTTTGATGGGAGAAAATACCGTTCAAGCAAAGCATTGGCTTGATAAGTGTTCCGATGACTCTATCCCTGAAAATCACTCATCATTTACTGGTATGCTAAATTTAAACGCGGTTAAACAGAGACAAATCGTCCCTTAGCTTACAACACCGCTCAAGTCGAAAATTGGCGGTGTTCACATTTTAATGCCTTTAGATGGAGCTGCTCATTGCGCGTCTAACCATTGGTCACATGATATAGATTTCAGCCAATCAGAAGCCGTAATTCGAAAAGTAGTGACAGCGCGCAAGTCGGTTGGCCTCTCAACACCGCACAAGTCGTTAGTCTGTCATACTTTTCTCGTAAAAGTACTTCGCGCTCCGTAATTATTATATTTTTATGTGAGTTTTATCGCTGAAAGGTCTATGCAAGAAGTTTTAATAGAAGATTAAGAGGTAAGCTATATAATAAAGTAATGTTTATTGATTTACGCGTATTAATAAAGAAAATGATAATAGAATATCTTCATTTACTTAAGCGGTGTTTACTAACTATCTTTTTTTAACTTAGGCGGTGTTTCAAAATGTATTTTATTTCTTTTAGGAAGCTCAATAATTGAAATACACTATGGATGGAGAAGAAATTGATTCCTGGAGTGATACGAGTTCAGGGGATGAATTGTTATGTGCCCAATTACAAGAAGCAGGACTGATGTCAAAACATAAACGGCGTAAACAAAGTTGCAAAGAAGATAAAAAAAGAATTAAACTAGGTTAGTAGCATAGGTTTGTTTTGAGGTCCGCATTTATTTTTTTGTTATTTATATTTTTAATGCAATAATTCCTATTATTTTTTTTTAGATTTGAATCAGAAAGATAACACTAGTTCTTCTGATACCAAAGCATGCAATTCTCCTAATAAATACGAAATTATTGCAACACCAATAAACGAACAAAACTTCGGGGAGTCCATGAAAAGTATTATAAGTAGCCAGGACAATGTAAAAACAATATTTGATCAAAACATAGACTTGGATATTGAAAACATTGACATTAAAAATCTACAAGTTATAGAAAAAGTTGGTAATGACTTCTTTGATCTACAACAAGAGCCACCCGAATTCGCTACGGTGGCCTCTGCTACTCCATCGTGTTCTTCAAAAGTGGTCATACTCAGTAATGTTCCATATCACGGTGATTTGTTAAGTCATAAAAAACGTCAGAACAAGGCGACAAAAGATCCAAAGAAATATAAACGCAATGTTAATAAAGAATTACGGATGAAAGGTGAAAATTATTTAGGATACAGAAGAGATAGAAAAGCAAAGACTAATGAAACATTTAAAGTAAAACAAGACGTATTTAAGCCTGCAAGATCTATGAAACCACCGTGCACTTCTGCGTTTTGCAAGAAATCAAAACTCAGATTAGGTGACAACATAAACGAACAACAGCGGCAATATTTGTTTGAAAGTTTCTAGAAGAACATGAACTGGGAGCAGCGAAGATCATTTATAACTTCTCACGTTAATAAAGTACCAAAGAAAACTACAAAAAATCCAGAATCATCCAAAAGAACTGATAGTCGAACTTACGTTTTGACGATTGATAATGTACGTCACCAAGTCTGTAAAAAAATGTTCTTGGCCACTCTTGGCATTAAAGATTGGTTTGTCAGATATTGGCTGACAAAAACAGACTGTGCCATGCCTCCCGATTTGTCTACTTCAACCAGTAATCGCAGAAATCCAGAGAAAATTGAAGACCACAAATATGTTGAAAAGTTTTTAGCAGGTCTTCCAAAGATGCCGTCGCATTACTGTGCTAAAACATCACGAGAATATTTAGAACCAATTTTCTTGAACATGACACAGCTCTATCTCACATATAAAGAGAATTGTGAGTTAGAGGGTAGAGAATGCCTTAGCCGTAAATTATTTGACAAATTATTTTTGAAACTCAATCTGAGCCTATTCCTCCCGAAGAAAGATCAATGTGACGTTTGTTGCAGTCATAAAACTGGAAACATTACGGATGAAGAATACGCTCAAAGTGTTTTGAAGAAAGATCGAGCCAGGAAAGAGAAAGATACTGATAAAGGTATTGCACAGTCCGGAGCTTGTCACGTATTCACACAGGATGTTGAATCGGTAAAATTGGCCCCGTATCTTCAAGCTAGTGCAATTTATTATAAAACTAAATTATGCGTCGATAATTTTACATCATACAATTTAGCAACTAAAGAAGTAATGTGTTATTGGTTTGATGAGTCAAATAGCACGCTTGAAGCCTCTGTTTTTGCTTCATGCTTAGTAGACCATCTAGAGAAGGTTTTGAGTCAGAAATTATTGCCTGCGATTTTATATTCCGATGGCTGTTGTGCTCAAAATCGCAATGTTACCTTAAGCAATGCTTTATTACGTTTAGCGATTGAAAAAAATATTGTGATTACTCAAAAGTACCTGGAAAAAGGCCATACCCACATGGAATGTGATTCCGTACACAGTGCAATAGAGTGTAAATTAAAAGCTAAAGAAATTTCCCTTCCCCAACAATACATGGCTATAACTAAAACTGCTAGGAGTGATCCTATGCCTTACGAAGCTCGTTATTTGGACTATACCTTTTTTACCGACTTTTCGAAAGAATTAATTTATAAATCTATACGGCCTGGTAAAAAAGCAGGTGACTCAGTCGTACGTATGCTAGAATACAGACCAAATGGCACAATTTGGTATAAAATTGGTTTTGATGACGAGCTTCAGCCGTTACCACATCGTCCCACGCCAATTAACAGCATTAAACAAATAAATCACCTTCAGAAATTGTATGCAGCTAGAATACCAATTATAAAGCGGAAGTATGAAGATTTGCAAGACCTCAAAAGTGTATTACCATCTAGTTGCCACTCTTTTTATGATGACCTTCCGCACAGCAATCGCTAAAGACTGCAACTAACTATTAGACTAGAGATTTCGAGTATTATTTTTTATTTTTATAATTTTATTACTATTATATCTTGTTTCGTTGGAGTTTATTAAAGACTATGTTTTAAATATTTACCTATTAAAATAAAAAAAAAATAATTGCACTTACGCTCTAAAGGTTCGTGTGTCACCAAATAACTTTAAGCAATTGATCTCAACAATGTGATTCTTAAGATTTAGGTTATAGATACCTTATGTTATAACGATTGTTAATTATTCTTGAAATATTTCTTAATAAAAGCTTTTCTTTGTAAATCATCTATTAATACCTTATTCCCTAACATTTCCGCAAACAACACCGCCTTAATCTAATAAAATATCAGTCAACACAGCCCAAGTCATAAAATAAAAGTTAAAATAAAGTAAATTGTCAAAATAAGTATAAATAATTATTTCTTAACCGTTAACTAGGGTATTTATTAAGTAATAACAGAAAAATTCCACCGATTTTTTAAAATAGGCAGTTTTTTTTCGTCTCCTGTAAAGTTGGTAAAAATTACTTATGCGGTGTTGTCAGCTAAGGGACGAAATGTTGCTGAACGCACTAGACGCCCAAATGAGGTGGTTACATCGGAAAACATCAAAAAAATTCACCGAATTGTTTTGGATGACCTTAAAGTAAAATTGCGTAAGATAGCTGACACCGTAAAGATATCAAAAAAACGTGTTGGTCATATTTTGCATGAACCTTTAGGCATGAGAAACGCTCTGCTTGAAATGGGTACCGTGTTTGCTCACAGTGGACCAAAAACAACCACGTGTTGATGATTCTCAGTACTATTTGGACCTGTTTAAGTGCAATAAAAAAGATTTTTTCATACGATATGTGGCAATGGATGAACCATGGATACACAGAATCAGCTGAGTGGACAGCAGCCGGTGAAAGCCGCCCGAAGCGACCAACGACACAACAGTCGACTGGGAAGGTTTTGGCCTCTGTATTTTGGAATGTGCATGGAATAATTTTCATTGACTCTGTTGAGAAGGGCAAAATCATCAATAGCGAATAGTATGTAAAGTTATTGGTGCGTTTGAAGGCAGAAATCACAAAGAAACGGGCCCAAATGAACAAGAAAAAAGTGCTCTTTCATCAAGACAATGCACCGTGTCACAAATCAATGGTTACGATGGCAACATTAGACGCCCCCATCGACTATTATCTATTCGCAGACCTCAAAAAAAAATGCTCGCTGGAAAGAGATTTGGCTCCAATAAAGAAGTTATCGCCGAAACTGAGGCCAGTTTTGAAGGTGAAGACAAATTCTTCTACAAGAAACGTAAAGGAATGTTAGAAAAGCATTGGGTTGATTGTATCGCTCTTGAAGGAGACAATGTTGATGAATAAAGTCGAATTTTGCAAAAAAAAAATGTGTTTTAAGTAGCTAGACCAAAAACTTTTCAGCTTACGTGTTAAATATATAAAACACACTTTCGACCGCTCAAGAATCTGTAAATGATTTAAAACATCTTTCATCTTAACCCTAAAATTGACAAATGATTGTTTTTGCTTCAAAAAAATTTATTTTTTAACTAAGTCGTCTAAAACGATTATAAAATGACATTTTTATGGTTATTTGCTTTTGGAAACATATAAGAGTCAAAATTTTGAGTTTAGCGATATATCGCAGACTAAAATATTCAGAAAATGAGGTAAAAAACTTTTTCTTTTCAAAAATTTTTATTTATTACAGTGGAAATCAACAAAATAGTTTCTAGTGGGCCCAAGGCATATCCGAACATTACATTTGCTACAAAAAAAACATGTGTTTGACCAGATGGGCAGTTCCTACATCTTCCTTTCTCACGAGATACTGGAACATGATCCAGCTTGTCCAGTCTGCTATCATTTTGAGGTCTCGGTTCCACTGCATTCCTTATTCTCTTTGACGGTTGTGGAGCCTCTGAATTACTAGGGCGGTCTCTTTTCAATTTATTTGTTTGAAATAGACTCTTTGCGACACATAATCTAAATTTTTTTAGTCGCATTGCCAGTTCTTCATCTTCTGATAATTTGTATTCTCGTCTTTAAAGCAGCCATGCGCTATTCAGACATATATCAAGAACTTGTGAAAATAAACCCATCTACCACCTATGAGTTTTCATTCCCGTTCTATACAAAGCAATGAACATATCGACAAGATCGACCCCGCCCATGTGGCTGTTATAGTGCTTTACTAATTGTAGACATACTATATGTACTTTACCTCCTCCTGCTTTACAATACCTTTGAATGGTTTCAGTGGGATTAGCTGCCACATAAGAACTGGAAAAGGTGACAGCTTTGTTGTCGTACCACTTTATAATCGCAATACGATTTTGGTTATCAACCTTTTGGTCGAAAGATCCTCAACCCTCTTTTCGTAGATCAGCATCCGGTTTCATTTGGCAACCTTTAAGGCGGTTTGACCTAATAATCCCCAAACTGAAAATACCGTACTCATCACGAAGGAAGGACGTAAGTTCTGGGCTTGTAAAAAAATTGTCAAAATAAACAACCGATAATGGTTTGTTCTGAATTGAGGAACAGAGAGCAATAACAACCTTTGCACCAAAACCAAGGCCTTCTTCAATATCCGAAAAACTGTGATTCCTAAATGTGTCTTCACCTCCATATGGGATAAAATCGTAGACCATACCGGAAATTCCACATCTTGCAAATATTTTAAAACCCCACTTTTTGGTTTGTTTTTCAAGTACTGCCTCCTCGAGCCAGCTTTGTTACCTTTGTAACGCACCATCATTTCATGAACTGAGTTTCTACGTTCTGGTTCAATTTTTAAACAGTTTTCCCTGACTTTTTCTAGAAGAGGTCTCACTTTGAAGTAACGATCATTGTCAATTTCTTCGTTGTATACGAAATAAAAATTACGTCGCAACACTTGATACCTTTTTAGGGATATAAGATCTGCAATTAGAGCGAATCGTGTTTCTTGGGCCCAGTAGTCAGTATACGCCGGCGTATGTACAACACTCATCATAAGTTCTATCCCTAAATAGGTTTCAATTTCTTCGTGATTGGTATGGATGCATTTACCGAACTGCTGAGTAGAATAAAAATTGGTTTGTTCCACTATGAAATTTATTATATCATCACTAAAGAAAGTCCTAAAATATTGTAAAGGCGATTGTAGGTTATTTGGTTTTGAGAAATTGTCTTTGTCTATATGCACTTCATAGTCAAAGTCCATTGAAAGTCTCTCTGTTTTCTGAATTTGTCTTTTTAGGTTCCGTACGGAACACTTATAAGATCACTTCGGTGTCTGTCTGTCTGTCTATCTGTCTGTCTGTCTGTCTGTCTGTCACACCCGATTTTCTCCGAAACTATTTGTTAGAGAAACTTGAAATTTGGTAATAATATAGGAATTGATGGCCTCATCAGAGCCATGTAGTTTTGAAAGTTAAATTTTGACTTAAGGGGTTAGTCGCTGTCCCGCGCCTTATCTCGAAAAGTACTTATCAAAAAATTTTGAAAAATCCCTGAAATATTTTCCACGGAGGGTAGATTGAACGAAAATTATCACGAGTCCATTAACTTTAATAACTTATCTGGTATTTAAAAAAAAAACAAAAATTTCAAGGTCATCAGATTTCAGTAAAGATTGGAAACAAACTTTGTCGAAAACTCATTTGGGGTATATTTTGTGAAGTCACTGATCATTTTATACCACCGTAACATAAATTTTGACTTAAGAGGTTCGTTTTGAGGGGTGAAATCGGAAGTGAAAAAAAAATTTTTTTACTAGGTCATCGAGTGTGGTGTCAAATGAAAGCTTGTGAAAACACGAGTAAAATATATATATATATAATGTAATACTTGTGCACACTTTTCTTCGTATTACTTTTAAAAAATCGCGAAAAATCGCTGTCCCTTACCTTATCTCGAAAAGTACTGATCAAAAAAATTTTGAAAAAAATCTGGAATATTCTCCACGGGGTATAGATTGAACGAAAATTATCACGAGTGCATTACCTTTAATAATTTATTTGGTATATAAAAAAAAAAACAAAATTTCAAGGTCACCAGTTTTCAGTAAAGATTGGAAACAAACTTTGTTGAAAACTCATTTGGGGTGTGTTTTGTGAAGTCACTGATCATTTTATACCACCCTAACAAAAATTTTTATTTTAAAAACAATCAACGTACGGAACACTAATTGTGCAAGTTCAACTTGCACTTGACCGGTTTTTACTTTAGGAGCTGGTTTTAGAATAGGTGGAGTTGTAACTGACTTACGTATTACACGACGACTGCTAGACGTTTCAGGAACATTGACAATTGGGACAGGTAATAGTGTAGCTAAAACAGCATCTTCGTCCAATTCAGTACTGCTTCAGCTTGTTCTAATGTATCTTGTTGAGAACTTGCTTTGTCCAGTAAGTCTTCAGGCTCAGTATCACTCTCAAAATCACTTTCTGCCCCAACTGGCGGTAGCAGGGTGAAAATACGGTCCATTCTTCTCACTTTATTCTAAAAATAAATAAAAGTAAATAACACACCAAACTTGTCAATGTATCTTGAGGGATACAAAATATTAGTATTCATTTTATAGAAAAATCAGTAAGGTTTTTAATATTATTTATGTATCACAACCAAGATAAAACATCATACAATTACCATCTAAATTGTTTAAAATAAGTAAAAAAAAATAGGTAAAAACAATAAACTTACCAGCAGACGCACGCGCGGAACTCTGTCGGCAACCGTATTACAAGGCGCCTGAACAAAATTCGCGAATAACGGCGCGAAATTCAAAATAATATCGGCAAGTATTAATGTATTCGTGGTACAACAGGTATCGTGTCGGATACAATAGCAAGATAAGGTGAAAAAATTAAGCGGGAGCGGCTAGGAATTTTTGAATTGTATGTATCCCTGGAGATACATTGTCAACCTAAGGGTTAAACACATTTACAGATCTAAGAAATAGTCAATTTTGGGGATTTTTAAGAATTTTTTACTTGTGTTCTAAATGTGTGCCAGTTTCTCATTATTCAAATCTATCGAATGATTGTTTAATATATGTTAATGCGTATACTAAATATATATATATATATATATATATATATATATATATATATATATATATATATATATATATATATATATATATATATATACATTTACTTGTTATTATATCGACAAATTGCAAAAAGAGATAATTAATATTGAAAACATTATTAAATCAAATATTTCAATACACACGTTTAATATTTTAAAATCCAATACCCAAAAAAAGTGGGAAAAACTATTTCAAAAAATAAAAACCAAAAACATTAAAAAAATAAAAGGGCTTTCAAATAAGGGTCACAATAAAGACAAAAAAAAAACGACTGACGGTTGGATTGAAAACCTCACAGATATGGCAGTCCCAGATTATCCTTCAAAAATCCTCAGCTTAGGACCAAACTTCGCTATGGAAATAACAAACGAATCACAACTGCCAGTTCATAATATAATAGCAAATGTAGAAACAAGCATTAATCACTTAACAAATAACGAAAAAGACAAACTTAGATCAAAAACTTGTAATATCCTAACGAATTTCAAAAACAAACTAACAAGTCAAAACAAAACCACAGATCTAACAAAAAACTAAAAAATTTTTAAAAGAAAATCCTCAAATAAAAATATTAAGAGCAGATAAAACCAACAAAAACAGTTATTATGAAATCAAGTAAGTACCAAAACAAAATGGAAAATTTATTAAATAATAAAAAACCTATAAACAAATTAAATTGGACCTAAAAAATGCATACCAAAAAAATAACAATAAACTAATTGATCGATGGGAACAAAAACAATATATATCCCCCAACACCGCAAAATCACTGAAAATCCGAAATGCAGTTCCACCAAAAATATACGGTCTTCCTAAACTCCATAAAGAAAACGTTCCATTACGACCCATTGTATCATGTATCCAATACCCATATGCTTCACTTCCCAAACACTTGAAAGATATCTTACGCAAAATCTTATATAAAAATGACCACTAGATTAAAGATTCTTTCCAATTTAAAGATAAACTTAAAAACATAAAACTTCCAAATAATTATATCTTAATATCACTTGACGTCATATCACTATATACCAGTATACCCATAGCATTAGCCGTTAAAACCATTAAGAAAAACTGGGATAAAATTAAACAATTCACCGATATCCCTATGAATGGATTTATAAACGCAACAGAACTTATTCTAAAATCGATGTATTTCCAACACGAAAATAAAATTTACGAACAAATAGGTGGGTGTGCAATGGGAGCATCTATTTCCAGCGTAATTGCACAATTAGTAATGGAAGACTTAGAAACTGATATCATACTAAAATTAAACTTCAACGTTCCATTTTTTTACAGAGACGTTGATGATTGCTTGACCGCTATACCTAAAAACCAAGTTAATTATATCATACAAAAATTCAACAGATACCACAAGAACATTCAATTCACATTCGAAACAGAAGGCAACAATAAGATAAATTTCTCAGATGTAACTTTACACCACAATAATGAAAATATAAAAACTAAATGGTACACTAAAAATACATGGTCTTCTAGATACCTTAATTATGAATTCACCCGAATTCACAAAAAAAATCTGTAATCATAGGTCTAGCAGATAGAGCAATCAAGCTTTCTGACACAGAATACAGAGAGAGTGCAATAACCAAAGCTAAAGAAGCATTAACACTTAACAAATATCCGATGTACCTTATAAACAAAATTTTCAAACAACGAATACATAACTTTTACAATACCCCAATAAGTAAAAAACCATCCAACAACAACCATAAAACATATATTGCACTACCGTTTATAAATGGCCTATCCCAACCACTCAAAAAACTTTTTGAAAACTACAAAATCCGGTTATGTCATAAATCATATAATCTGCTCTCATCCAATTTTTCCAAGCTTAAAACCAAAACCCCAAATAATAAAAAAAGTAACATAGTCTACGAAATCAAATGTAATAACTGCGAAGGAATATACGTCGGGCAAACAAGCCAATATCTAGAAAATAGAATCAAAGGCCATAAATACGACAAAAAAAATAGTACAGCCCTTACGAACCATGAAATAAATAAAAGCCATACCTTTGATTTCAAAAATACAAAAAAAGAGAAATTCTCGAATCCGTTCATATTCGGTTGACACCCACTGCAATAAACGAAAAAACAGATGTAAATAACCTAAACCGTATCTACCTACCAGTCATATAAAGTCCCTCAAGTTAAGTGGTTTGTTTGTAGAAAGAAAAAATGTGATATTAACAGTGTTTTAAACTCAACACCCCACAAAATGAACTACCTTCTAAGGTAAGGCCCTCATTAATGTATACAGTTAATTTATTAAATTAAAAACTACGAAAAGACACAAATATTTTAACCCCGAAATATACAACAAACGGATTAATACTAGCTATATTTAATTCTTCTAATGTAATCTTTTAGAGCAAATTTTTGAAGAAGACCTCTTCCGAAGGTCGAAACGTTAATAAATATATAACAGAGCCAAGAATAGTTTTAATGATCTAATTCCAAGAACACGTAAAATATAATATATATATATATATATATATATATATATATATATATATATATATATATATATATATATATATATACCAAGATCAAAGAACCTTACACTCAACAAAAAAAATATATATATACATATATTTATATATATATATATATATATATATATATATATATATATATTTGTTATAATAGAGGTTTTCACAGATGGTGGAACGGGATACAATAAAATTCCGGGTTTCAATCAGTTCGTCTAACAATAAATTTGCTCTACGTTTCGCCAAAATCCCACTGGGCATTTTCAAGTGCTCTTGATGTCGCTGCCACTTCAAGAGCACTTGAAAATGCCCAGTGGGATTTTGGCGAAACGTAGAGCAAATTTATTGTTAGACGAACTGATTGAAACCCGGAATTTTAATGTATCGCGTTCCACCATCTGTGAAAACCTCTATTATAACAAACATATATATATATATATATATATATATATATATATATATATATATATATATATATATATATATATTTGTTATAATAGAGGTTTTCACAGATGGTGGAACGCGATACATTAAAATTCCGGGTTTCAATCAGTTCGTCTAACAATAAATTTGCTCTACGTTTCGCCAAAATCCCACTGGGCATTTTCAAGTGCTCTTGATGTCGCTGCCACTGGATACTGTGATCTTGCTTGCTTGAGCTGTTTTAGAGCTCCTAGATCGAAAAACATAGTCACTCATTTCCGTCCGTGTTTCTGTCTATTGGTCTATCAGTCTTTTCGCATAATAACTCTCAAACAAAATGAAATATCTATTTTAAACTTGGTACATATGTAATACCTAATAAGGGGTTGAAATTTATCATTTTTAATAGATTAGATGGGGGTCCATAAGTTTTGTAAGGGAGTGAAATATGTGGGGAAGGAGATTAGATCGGTTGTTTTGTATATATTGTGATCCATGTCCTTCTCAGGGTTTTTTAAGTCAAGAAATAATAAATAGTCAGGAGAGAGGTACAGTTTAACTCGGGAAGGAGGCGAAAGAGTTGGGGGTCGTTAAATATTGTGTAGTTTCACTAGTATTTTAAGAATTTTTCCAAGTTTTCTGGTTGATATTGTGGATAGATTTTAAGCATATTATTCATAGTAAAACAAAATATAATTTAGAGTAAATTAACATAATCGGTTGGAGGGGTGGACTAGAGGGTTACGGAGATTGCTTCCTATGTATAGTTATAGTACTCTTCATGGTTCTTGGAGTCGAGAAATCTGAAAGTTAAGTTATTTTTTACTAGTGCTAATTCCATAATTTCAGTACCATTGTGAGAATTTTTCAAGTTTATGGTTGAACTAGTGGACAAATATAAAGCATAATTATGTACAACTAAACATATAAAGGGCTAAAGGGGTGGGGAAGGGAGTTGCTTTATGTATATCGTGTTCTTGGAGTCAAGGACAGTTTACTTCATATAAGCAATAAAAAGAAATAGTAAGTAGGATAAATAGAAGGTTTCAGCTGTAGGTCTGATACCCTTTACCTACTCTTCTTTTTTTTCTGTTGTAAAATCTTATGCTAAAGTACCTACCTTAAAATACTGGATAATATTTATTTTAGAACTATATATTTGCAAGGTAAGTTACTGGGTAAATCGCTTAATCGACTTTTTTTTGTTAAAACATTTAAAGAAAGACCTTTAGTGCAGTAAAAAAAGGTCAAAATAATGATGAGATAGGCATAGTTTAGAAACACCAATATTATGATTTTAACCTGCCTGGGTATCACCAGGAGTTTTGTCCTGAGTTTGGACATCGAAAAAACGCATTTTTTCAGCTTAAAATGTGAATAACTTCGGTTATATAAGTCGGATCGAGAAAAGAAAAACTAAACTTTTCGTAATGAAATTTCCAACAAATCCTCGTTGGTTTTAAGTAGCTCAAGTGCGTACGTAACCTACAAAATTGAAAAAATAGACTAAGAATTAGTGTTTCTTCATTTTTTTGTATAGGTCGACTAAGTGAACCGGTCGGCTTAAAACTTTTAGAAAATATGCCTTTTATTATAGCAAAAATACCCTAAAATTTTGGTGCAAAAATATTGAATCCAGTGGGTACAATTTGTTATTTAAAATTTGAATTGCCCGTAATTTTATACCATTTGGTCCAAAATGGATCTTTTTTTTTTTCAAAACTTATATCTCGATGCCAGCTTTCCGATGCCATTAAAAAAAAATTTTTTTTTTGGAGTCATTTTAACCGTTTTTTTTACATTTGTTTATTAACCAAAAACAACAAATGCATTTTTTCTGTCATTTTCACGTTAACGAAAATGATTTTTTTTTTAAATAAATTTTTCAATTTTTTTAAATAATCGAAAAATCGCATTTATTGTTATTTGATTAATAAACAAATGTAAAAAAAAAAACGGTTGAAATGATTCCAAAAAATTTTTTTTAATGGCATCGGAAAGCTGGCGTCGTGACCTACATTTTGAAAAAAAAAGCAAATGGCATAAAATGGTGGCAATTCAAATTTTAAATAATAAATTCAGTTGTGACCACTGGATTCAATATTTTTATAGCAAAATTTCAGAGTATTTTTGCTATAATAAAAGGTATATTTTCTGAAAGTTTCAAGCCTACCGGTTCACTTAGTTAACCTGCCAAATAAAATTTTAAAAAAAAAAACAGTTTTTGTAAATTTTTTCAATTTTATAAGTTATGTACATACACACTTGAGTGACTTAAAACCAACGAAGAATTGTTGGAAATTTCGTTACGAAGTGTTTGTTTTTTTTTTGTCTCAATTCGACTTATATAACCGGGTTATTCACATTTTAAGCTCAAAACACGCATTTTGAAAACTTAAAATTGTTTATAAACAAAACAGCACAGGTTTTTTGAGAGTCCAAAACTCAGGACAATATTCCTGGTGATACCTCTGGTGATAAAATCATAATATTGCTGTATCTGACTGTGCAATTTCACATGCCTTTTTTACTAAACTATTTATGGACAGAAAATATTCCTCAGATTATGAGTTGAAAGCCCATGTAGTGTAATTTTTGGATGTACAGACAAAAGAACTTTTGAAAGGATGTACCAGGTGTACAAGTATGAATTGCAGAATTTTTTTCTAAAAAAACATGTTAAATTCAGAAGAACGATAAAAAGTGCTTTATTCAAAGTATGCTCCATCGTTTGTTATACATTTTTCCCATCTTTCTGGCAATTTGTGAATACCACGCCAGTAAAAATCTTCCCCTTTTTGTTGCGAACCATTTATCGAGCCATTTTTTCACATCTTCGTACGAACCGAAGCGCTGCTCAGCAAGTGCGTGACCCATCGATGCAAACAAGTGGTAATCGGAAGGAGCCAAGTCTAGTGAGGGGGTAGAACTTCCCTGCTGAGTGCTTCTAACGTGACGCGAACTGGTTTTGCAGTATGTGATGGAGCATTGTCAAGAAGAAAAATGACTTTGTGTTGCCTCTTTCGGTATTCTGGCCTTTTTTCAAACAACGAATGGTTCAAATCAGTCAATTGTTGGTAACGTTTAGTAATAACCGTTTCCCCAGGTTTTAACAGTTCGTAATAGATCACGCCCCTCTGATCTCACCAAACACAGCGCATTATCTTTCTGCCAAAGCGATTCGGTCTTGCGGTCGATATGGATGGTGCGCCTGGGTCTACCCATGATTTTTTTCGCTTGGGATTTTCAAAATAAATTCACTTTTCATCCCCTGTAACTATACGATGCAAAAATGACTTTCTTTTGTACCGAGCGAGCAAAATGTCACACGTGTTTTGCGCTTTTCCATTTGCCTGTCGTTCAACTCATGTGGTACCCTTCTACCGGTCTTCTGAATCTTTCTCATCTCTCGTAGCCGACTGGAAACAGCTTGTTGACTAACGCCCAATTGCTCCGCGAGTTGTTTTTGTGTTTGCGAATCATCTTCGTCCAACAATGCTTGCAATTCCACATCTTCGTATTTTTTTGGCGGTTTTCCACGTTCCTTGTCTGCAACATCGAAGTCACCACTTTTGAAACGCCGAAACCATCGTTCACACGTATCTTGTGATGGAGCATGTTCACCATAAGCTTCTCGAAGTAATCGGTATGATTCAACAGGAGTTTTCTTCAAATGGAAACAAAAAATTAATGCTGTCCGCGAATGCTCTGTGTTCGGTATAAATTTCGACATATTGAACAAAACAACAGAACACTATGCACACGCTTTTCCAATTTATCACTCGTGCGCGTCTGGAACAACAAAATGGCGCAGTGCCAAGTCTTTATAGCACAAACTGCATTGATACACCATCTGTTGTCTGAAATCCGCATTTCGTACTTGTTTACCTGGTAAACAATATTTCAGTAGAAAATATATTTTTTTTTCCTCTACGCGAGTGTACCTTCATAGCTACAGAGATAACTTAAACATTGCCCTCATATCTACAAATATGGGATATTTGCTATTTTAGTTTTTAATCAAATAATTTAAATTCTGTCAAATGTAAAAGTGCCTTCAAATGTAACTCCACAATTTTTAAAAATTAGTGACAAAAAAAATAATGTATTTCTTTGCTCCAGAGAACTACCCTTTAATCCTTGATAGTAGCCTGGGATCATCTAACATTGAAGAAAGAAAAGCTTCAATCAAAGTGTCCGAAAAGTTACCCGAAGACACAGAAAGACATATAATCCGAGCAAGGCCTCGTCAAAGATAACCAATTAGACGGCGATGATCGTTAAAAATACGTTAAAAAAATCGTTTTTAAAATGTAAATAAATTTTAAAATCGTACAATGTCGTTTATTAAATCTGGAACCATTTAAAGCAGTTTAGTTTTTAACTAATGCCACTGTACAACAAAGTATTTTATTAACACTAACGCAGCCTACCTTAACATATCTTTGCAAGAAATATAATTAATAACATAAGCGATGAGTTGCGACTAGATTATCTTGTGTAGGAGGCTAAAAGTACAGGGTGAGTCAACGATAGAGTAAAGTTCATTGTCTCATTTGTTTCTGGAGTGACGAAAAAATGTTAAATAAAATAGTTTTACGGAATGTTAAGGTGAACAGTTTAAAATTATTTTTGAGTATACAGGGTACTTCAAAAGAGTATAGCCGGTATAACATATACGAGGCTGGTTTGAAAAGTCCGTGCAAAAATAAAAACTACTTATGTGTTTGGGGTAAACCTTTTTTATTTTTCGACATAGTCTCCTTTTAGGCTTATACACTTTGTCCGACGATGTTCTAGTTTGTTGATCCCTTCCGAATAATAGGATTTGTCCAAATCTGCAAGATATCCATTAGTGTCTGCAATCACCTCCTCGTTTGAATAAAATCTTTGTCCCGCTAGCCATTTCTTCAAATTGGGGAACAAATAGTAGTCCGAGGGAGCCAAGTCTGAAGAATAGGGGGGATGTGAAACGAGTTGGAATCCTATTTCCATTAATTTTGCGACCACAACTGCTGAGGTGTGTGCTGGTGCGTTGTCGTGATGGAAAAGGACTTTCTTGTGGGCCAATCGCGGACGTTTTTCTTGCAGCTCGGTTTTCAAACGGTCCAATAACGATGAATAATATTCACCTGTAATAGTTTTACCCTTTTCCAGATAGTCGATGAGGATTATCCCTTGCGAATCCCAAAAGACAGTCGCCATAACCTTTCCGGCCGAAGGAACGGTCTTCGCCTTTTTTGGTGCAGATTCCCCCTTGGTAACCCATTGTTTAGATTGTTGTTTGCTCTCAGGAGTATAGTAATGTATCCATGTTTCATCCACAGTGACGAAACGACGCTTAAAGTCCTCTGGATTCTTCTGGAACAGCTGCAAACCATCCTTGCAACACTTCACACGATTCCGTTTTTGGTCAAGCGTGAGCAATCGCGGCACCCATCTTGCGGATAGCTTTCTCATGTCCAAATGTTTATGCAAAATATTATGTACCCGTTCAGTCGAGATGCCCACAGCACTAGCAATCTCGCGCACTTTAACTCTTCTGTCATCCATCACCATATCATGGATTTGATCAATGATTTCTGGGGTCGTAACCTCCACAGGCCGTCCAGAACGTTCAGCGTCACTTGTGCCCATATGGCGTGTCCGAAAATTTTGAAACCACTTATAAACTGTTCTAATCGAAGGTGCAGAGCCACCATAATGTTTATCAAGCTTCTCTTTAGTCTCCTGAGGCGTTTTGCCTTTCATAAAGTAATGTTTAATCACCACACGAAATTCTTTTTCGTCCATTTCTTGAAAATCAGTCGACTTCCTTGATCCACACGAATGCCAAACACAAAGAAATAGACCAATATGGCTGAAACTTGGTGTGCGTTCATTCAAGAGATGCTACTAACTAAACATGACCTCGATACGCGCCGGTGGTGCCATCTCTCGAACTTTACACGGACTTTTCAAACCAGCCTCGTATTTTTTTTTTTTAAATGGAACATCCTATTTTCTAATTTATTTTTAAATTCTGCTTAAAATTTTATAACTTTTTTATTATCAATGTAATATAGCTAAACCTAGTAGTTTTTTTTAATATTTCAATTTTTTTTAAAAAATAATAGTGTTCAGTTTTGTAAAAAATTGCCAGTAGCGCCATTGTTTCTGAAGGTGGAATACTCATAATTAGTACGAGCGTTCTATAGAGATGAAAAAGAAAGATACATATATATATATATATATATATATATATATATATATATATATATATATATATATATATATATACAGGGTGTCGCATTATTCCCTGGACATAGAACTACCACGTATTTTTGGAATGAAAATAAGTCGATTGGACATAATTCACCTCTATACAAAAGTGCTTCGTTTGTCCGTTAGAGGGCTTCAAAGTAAAAAATATAAACACATTTTTTAAGATATTTTATGAACCGATATTCCGATTTGAATGAGATTTAGGGTGCCCATGTTTTGCTAGGCGCTCTAATATTTGACTTTCACAAAAAAACCGAAAGGGTTCGAGAAGGGCGAAAACTACCCTCACCCCTACATAAATTCTAGTAGAAATGTTTTGCAACTTTAACGACGACTCTGAATTTTTTTTCATAAAAAGGCCCTTCTATTTACTTCATTTTTTGTCTCTTGTACAAAATTATTCTGGCTAACGATTTACGCAAAAATAAAAAGACTAACAAGCATTTTACTTATAATAATTAAAATTAGTTGGTGAAATTAAACAAGTAAGTATGCTATTATTTATTATTACGAGTTTTATTTAACACAGGTAATAGTATTTTTTACAAAAGTTGTTCAATATAACCACCACCTTCGTTCCTGCACATAACAATACGGCGCAAAAAATTGAAACTAACTCTCTCTAAAATATCATTATTATTTAATGTATTCGCGGCATTTTGAATCCTATCCCATAGTTGATCGGCGTTGTTTATCTGGACCTCGTATACCTTTGTTTTCAATGCTCCCCATATGAAAAAATCGCAAGGATTAAGGTCCGGGTAACGAGGTGGCCATTGAATTGGAGCTTCTTGACCTCTACCAATCTATCTACCACAAAAATTCTCGTTCAGATAATTTCTTACAGCACGTGCAAAGTGGGGTGGAGCTCCATCGTGCATAAAAAACATGTCTCTTCTTACATTCAGAGGCAGTTGTTCTAATAATTCATGTAAAGAATACTGTAGAAAATGTAGATAGCTATCTCCATTTAGGTTATCAAGTAACCTATATGGGCCAACTAAAAAGTTACCAACAATCCCCATCCAAACGTTAATTTTAAATTCTCGTTGAAAATGTCTTTCTGTAACTGCATGCGGATTTTCTTGGGCGTAAACATGTGTATTATGCAAATTTATCATACCACGACGGGTAAAACATGACTCATCCGTAAACGATTTTTTTTTTGTGAAATAGCCTATTTGCTCTGCATTCTAAAACATTTCGTACAAATCCCAGACGTGAGTGATGATCAATGGGCAACAATTCTTGGACGGGCTGAACGTGAAATGAACGAATGAGTTGTTCATTTAAAAACCGGTTAACAGTGCTTTCTTTAACTCTTTGTTCAAGTTCTAACCTACGAGTGCTGATACCTGGACTTGCTTCGACTACTGCAAGAACAGCTTCTTCCACTAGAGGTGTTCGGGCTTGCCGCGGTTTTTCCAGCATTGACTCTCAAGAGTTGGAATCGTCCAATTTCTCGAAGTCGACTTTCTATGCTGGCGAAAGTCTGGCGATTTGGAATTTGTCGATTCGGATATCTCTCTTGATACACTCGAACACTTTTCCTACAATTACCTTCGCAAAAACCAAATACTAGCAACATATCAGTCTGTTCATCAAAAGAATATTCCATATTCACAGGGAAAACAAGCAACAACAACAAATTATCAATCAAAAATAAACCCAAACGTTAATGAATTTAAAATTTATGAAGCTTATTGTCAAAAATCATTTGTGACACTGACATAACATTCCACATTTTCGCCAACTAGATTATTATCGCCTACTAGATTTTAACAGTTGATGTGACAAGAAAATTGTTTTGTAGGTCAGCATCGGAAAAACATTTTTTTTTCAAGAACAATGCGAGGTGGCGTTTTTTTATATGAGACAAAAAATGAAGTAAATAAAAGAACCTCTTTATGAAAAAAAATTCAGAGTCGTCATTAAAGTTGCAAAATATTTCTACTAGAATTTATGTAGGGGTGAGGGTAGTTTTCACCCTTCTCGAACCCTTTCGGTTTTTTTGTGAAAGTCAAATATTAGAGCGCCTAGCAAGACATGGGCACCCTAAATCTCATTCAAATAGGAATATCTGTTCTTAAAATATCTTAAAAAAGTGTTTATTTTTTTAGTGTTCCGTACGGAACACTTATAAGATCACTTCGGTGTCTGTCTGTCTGTCTGTCACACCCGATTTTCTCGGAAACTATTTGACATAGAAAGGTGAAATTTGGTAATAATATAGGAATTGATGGCCTCATCAGAGCCATGTAGTTTTGAGAATTAAATTTTGACTTAAGGGGTTAGTTTTGGGGGGTGAAGTCGGAAGTGAAAAAAAAATTTTTTTACTAGGTCATCGAGTGTGGTGTTAAATGAAAGCTTGTGAAAACGCGAGTAAAAAAATATATATATAATATTATACTTGCGCGCACTTTTCTTTGTATTATTTTTAAAAATTCGCGAAAAATCGCTGTCCCGGGCCTTATCTCGAAAAGAACTTATCAAAAAATTTCGAAAAATTCTGGAATATTCTCCACGGGGTGTAGATTAACGAAAATTATCACGCGTGCATTACCTTTACTAATTTATATGGTATATAAAAAAAACAAAAATTTCAAGGTCATCAGATTTCAGTAAAGATTGGAAACAAACTTTGTTGAAAACTCATTTGGGGTGTGTTTTGTGAAGTCACTGATCATTTTATACCACCGTAAAATAAATTTTGACTTAAGGGGTTCGTTTTGAGGGGTGAAATCGGAAGTTAAAAAAAAAATTTTTACTAGGTCATCGAGTGTGGTGTCAAATGAAAGCTTGTGAAAACACGAGTAAAAAATATATATGTAATGTAATACTTGCGCACACTTTTCTTCATATTACTTTTAAAAAATTGCTGTCCCCTACCTTATCTCGAAAAGTACTGATCAAAAAATTTTGAAAAAATTCTGGAATTCTGGTGTATTACCTTTAATAATTTATTTGGTATATAAAAAAAAAA
>CM032449.1:190610904-190720904 GCA_019049505.1 Pachyrhynchus sulphureomaculatus
CGGTCTATCACACTCCATCTTTACCGCCAAAAATTGAAAATTTTTTGTTAATTTTACGGGATTAGCAGAGAGTACCAAAGCCAGCCATTTTGGCAGTTTGTATTTTTTCCTTTTAATTATAATATTATGTAGTTGACAACAGTATATTGGGGAATGTCCCTTTGTGCTAATGACTGCTTCTTTTGTTATAAAATACCACTTTGGTGAGTCAATCATTTTTCTTTTTTCTTTCTTTTCATGCGTTTTTTTTTGTTTTTTCAATCATATGAATGTATTCAAAAAAAGTAATTTTTCACTTAAAGTATAAAGAAATAGGAAAATTTTGTCTTTCCAGATGTCCTGAAGAAGAAATAAATATAATTTCGAAAGCTCGACTAACAAAACAGGTTGTTTCACTACCCAAGGCTATAAATATTTACATATAGACTGCAGCCCCACTAAATTGAGAATATATAAATAATATATGTATACATATATAATATATATATATATATATATATATATATATATATATATATATATATATATATATATATATATAACATATATCAAAAACAGGTATTATGAAAGACTACTCACTGTCTATAGAACCGAGCGTATCATATAGTCAAGAACCACAATGTGTTCTATAATATTCTAACAAGTTGACTCTGTTGTCAATAACGCTTAACGTTGTAGGTAGTAGAAGGATATTGGGAAACTATCATATTCAAGCTAGCATAGGTCTTTTAAAGGTCCCTCACCTAAAAATTAACATTGACACAAAGAACAATACTTATGAATGGAAGAATTTTGAATTATAAATTTTAATCAAGACATGTAATATAACGTTGATGAGCATATACGCCTACAAAACAAATTAATGAATGTTTAACAACAGTTATCATAAGAAATGTAATAAATCACAGTTTAATTGACATTTTTATTTTCTTTCAGATCCAGGACAACCGTAGTGATACGAGTCCAAGCATGAGGTCTCCATTTGTTATCTCCTATATTAACTTAAAAGTTTTAATCAACTGTTTTTAAATTAATGATTTTATTACTCTAAATTTATTATATTGTTTTTTTAAATGTTGACAATGTATTAAAATTTATTTTATGAGATAATTAGCGACGAAGTCAAGGAATAAATGTATGTACTTTCATGTATTTTTAAATCAATTATAAGATTTTGTTAGCTGAAACGGTCTGTTACACAAAAGAACCACTTGTCCCCTTCTTACTGGCAACGAAGATTGAGTCAGTATTTAGTTTTATTCATTTATATTAAATTTTAATTGAATCATACACAGTGATTTATAAAATTTTTAGTGTTTAGTTTAGAATGATGTTGTTTTTCATTTATTCCGTATTTATATTAGTACTTTCATAATTGTAGTTCCAAGGAAGTTAACATAACCGCAAAAAAAATAATTCTAGAGAATTCTAGTATTGAAAAATTGAGGTGGAAACAAAATTTAAAGGCTGCTAATACATTTTTGGGGTACTAAGTACATTAAGCTTAGTTGCTCCTTGTACTAGCTGCGAATATAATAAAACCTTAACTATATTCAATAATGTTAATAATATGTCAGCGATTTTCGATATTCTTTGAGGTTTGCTGGTGAAGAAATGTATTTTCAAATATAGTAGGGCCGAGAGTCGGCCACTTTTTGTTTTGACTGGAAATTCGCAGACGTTTCGTCCTATTTTATTTAGCTCTCGTCAATAGCTGATTGTAGCGTAGCTGGGTTCGAGGGGGAGAGAGGGCGTAGGGGTGTAGGTTAAGGAAAAAAAAGATAATACTAAAGGTTCATCTGCTTATAGAAGGGGGAAGGACGACAATCGATAAACAAGGCGGCGCTAAACGATAACCAAAGGGCGTAACTCTGATAACCGATAAAAAAATATGCTCTTTTATTAGAACTCATTCATATAGTGAAAATTTAAAAATTTATTCTCAATCTAAAAATCGATAACCGAGGGTGATTTTATAGAAAGAAGAATCCTTTCCTACATTAGAACTCTAGAAACTTGACACTTCACTTTAAAAGTCGATAACCCAAAAGAGATTTTTTACAAAGAAAAACCCTTTTTTACAGTGGAACTATTCAAACTTGCACCTAGAAGGTGAACATTTTTCATAAGAAAGAACCCCCAGGAAAACAGGCCATGTTTTTAAGTTATTTTTCTACGTTCAAAAAGAAGAGGGTATATGCCGTCCTGTCCCCTTGAGTACACCATAATATATATATATATATATAATATATATATATATATATATATATATATATATACATATATGTGTGTGTATATATATATATATATATATATATATATATATATATATATATATATATATATATATACATATATGTGTGTGTATATATATATATATATATATATATATATTTATATATATATATATATATATATATATATATATATATATATATATATATATATATATATTTATATATATATATATAATATATATATATATATATATATATATATATATATACATATATATGTATATATAGTATTATGAAATTCATTACATATATTGGAAACTGGCGCTTCCTTGTAGCAAGACCGATTGCAGAAAATTAATCTTAAATAGCGGATCTCAATAACAAAGGAAAAAAAGTTACCCTAAAGAAATGACATAATGAATATTTTTTTTCACGCCGCCATTGCTGTACCATACAGCTGCATAATATCGCGGAGCGTTAAACAGAATGTTAAATTCAAATTCAAACAAGCTTTATTAATGCTCAATAAAATTTGGAAGGTTGGTTTACAGTTTTTGAGTTCAGTGGATACAGTATGCTTTTTAGTACATTCATCCACAGTAAGGCCTTGCGGCTGTGTTCTGCACAGTTGGTATACCAGTCCTTACGAAACCCATAATTTTTCAGTCATTTCCGAATGTTTATCCTTTAATGACTATGTATTGTGTTTTTTTGTGACGATATTTTAACTATTGTTATTAAAATTAGGGTAATTTTTTAATTTAGTCTGCTGATAAATTTTTTTTAATAAAGAATACATATTTATATATTTCAATATATTATTGGTATTAAGTAAAAAATTGACTTTACCAGCCCAAGAAATAAATTGGGGTAGGTCGAAAGTCGTTCACCTTCTTCGGCTTTCTTTTGTTCCTCACAAAAAATGCTCTCTTTTGTTCGGTGCACCGCCGTGGCCCTCGGAGGCTTCAAAGATTTTTTTCTTGGGCGACAACTGAGTGTGGCTTTTTATTTAAGATTTGTAGGGGAGGCCTAGGTTTATGGTATTATTTTTGTTATTGTTGGTGTCTTTTTTTTGATTCCTGCTTTTGTTTAATGATATCTTTACCGTTTTTAAAGATGTAATTTCCACAGTGTTTTTGTAAAGTATGTTTTGTAGTATTAGGCACAGAGATTTTAAAATTTTAAATATATTATCTCCATTCAGAAACATTAAGTTGCTGAGTAATTTTTTTGTTTTTATTATTGATAATAATAGAAGCGGCTTATAAGAACGATAAAGTGGTGGTTTGATAGAGAAAATATTTATATTTTCAGCTACTTGAAGGAAATGTTCGGGAAAGACTTTTTTTCATGGGCCAAACTACAATCGTTTTAAATCCTTTCACAATAGCGCGAATGTTAGCAGCTCTTAGGTAAGCTTCTGCAAATAAACCTTCAAATTAATATTGCATTACTTGACGACCTGATTTCGTCCTAAACTATCTTTCTGTTGCTGGAATATAATTCCTCATAGATTTCGAAAAGAGACGTCCAGTGGCTGAAGCCGTGAGTAGTAAGACCTCGAAGTTGTAACATTATTATATCCAATTACCCTTTGCTATGTTCCATGTTTTGACAAATAAGAAAATAGTGGGTAAACTGCTGAAATATAAGCTTTCGTCCATTTTCAATTATATTACGTTGAACCATACATACACACACACATATATACATATATATATATATATATATATATATATATATATATATATATATATATATATATATATATATATGTATATGTATATATATATATATATATATATATATATATATAT
This sequence comes from Pachyrhynchus sulphureomaculatus, assembly GCA_019049505.1. Lineage (NCBI taxonomy): Eukaryota > Metazoa > Arthropoda > Insecta > Coleoptera > Curculionidae > Pachyrhynchus > Pachyrhynchus sulphureomaculatus. The sequence goes on from CM032449.1 coordinate 190,614,959, forward strand.
ATATATATACATATATGTATATCTATATGTATATATATATATATATATATATATATATATATATATATATATATATATATATATATATATATATATATATGTATATATATATATATATATATATATATATATATATATATATATATATATATATATATATATATAAATATATATATATATATATATATATATATATATATATATATATATATATATATATATATATATATAAATATATATATATATATATGGTGTTATAAAATAGTTGGAGGCGCAAACACAGTTGAAAATTTATAAAATTACTGGACTTTGTAATTTGAAAAAGTATTGTGTTGCTGTTAGCATCAATAGGGACAACATTGAATATTCTTAAACGATAGTTATTAAGGCGAGTTGAAGAGAGAAGTAAAATCGCCCAGGTAACTGTCAAAGCTATTACGTTTTATATACGTCATGAAACGTGCGGCAAATAAACGCTTTCTAGTGGAATATTGCAAATTGGTAATGCAAAAAGTGACTGAAGAGTATTTAATTGATATTAGCGAAGTTTATTGCGAATCAGTCAGTTTAATAAAATTTGTAATTGCTGAGGACAAACACCTTGTTTGTCACTTATTTTGTAATATAAAAGTTCGTTGATCACGTTGAAAAAAAAGACATAGGTCATTATTTCTGAGTTTACATTCAGGCAGCCAGTTTGAGACTCCTCTAAGCTAATTTTACATGTTATTATTGAGGAAAACCATTTTTCAATATTTTTGAATAATTGGTCTTGCGACGGAGATATATTAGTTTAATATGTTAAGCGATTTTCAAAATATCTTGTAAATACGTACATATTTAAACTTCTTAAATGTTTAAATAACTTTGGTGGGTTAGAACAATCCCGTGCACACCTACCTTATTTTATTAGATAAACAATTCAAACAACAGGCTAGTACAGTATCAAATGGCAACGATTTGAGAGAGACAGTTAATAGAAAACTATAGTTTGATGAAAAAATGAAAATTAATATATTTCTTTATGAATATTGGGAATTGACAAGCAGCTAAGATACATCGTCTAGGTACTGAAGAGTGTGAAAATATAAATTTTTAGTTAGAGTGTTGAGTCTTACCCAACTTGTCAACTACTTATTGTATGGAGGTTGTGTCACTATATTGACTCCTGTTAAATAATTTTCTTCTTCATCAATGTCTCTTCTGCTTAGTATTGCTGTATCAATTTACCTACAAATTTGATGTTCTTGTACTACTTTGAAAACTCTACTCTAATTGAAGGTTTATCGTACATACGAGACGTATTCAAAAAGTAAGGGCCGTTTGATTATATTTAATATTGGCTGGTCTGAATAAAGTGATACAGATGCAGTGCCATCTATTGATTGTTTTTTGGAAGTCACTGAAGTTATTGTTTTGATTTAATAGTCGTTTGCCTGTCGGTGAATGCAAAGAATAATGTCCGCGAAAATCGTTGCTCCCGCCAGTTGCGAAGATCAATTTTTGTGTGCAAAAGGATCATCAGCTGCTCCAATTTATCGGGAGTTATGCCTAGTTTATGGACTTACAGTAATGAGTGAAGGAAAGGTTATACAATGGTGTCGAGGCTTCAAAAATGGCCGCATAAATGGGTATATCGAAGAGTGAAGTGGAGGGCCCAGTACTTTCCCTTATTCATCCGCCGAGAATTTTGTATTTTGTACAAATCTTATTTGCTCATTTTATTAATATGTAGGTCTTTTGTCAAGATAACTATCGAACCAAACGATGCCGATGTATCGATTAAAAATTGGAATTATAGTAAAATAGGTTCAAACATGTCATGATTATTTTCATAATCGTTTTTATAGACAAAGCACAGGCTCTACAGGCAAATCGCTACAAGAAGTTGATTTTCTGTCACTACATATTCTATCTGATAGACCATATTTGCTCCTAAGTTACCGCCTTGTAAGTGTTCCGACATAACGACTAAGGGGATTAAAATCTGTTTGATTACTTTCGAGATAGAATTTCTTCCATGTATTTGTTGAGTCGTCTGCTAGTGTTTGAGCGTTAAAGGTAAATGATGAAACACACTTTGAAATGTTAGAAAAATTTACCAAATTGAATGTAGGATATCGTGGTGTGCTCTACTAGTGCAGTAAAAAAAATCAAAATTATGTTGAGATAGGCATATTTTAGATACACACAATATTATGATTTTATCCTCTCTGGTGTATCACCAGGAGTATTATACTGAGTTTTGGACCTCGAAAAACTGGTGCTCTTTTGTTTATAAACAATCGAAGAAGTACAGAACTTGACTTGATATTGACAATTCTTTTTTCCAAATATTTTTTTATCTATTTGGCCCACTATAATCTCCTGCAACGTCAGCTCATCATAAAATAAATTTGGTGGGGCTCATTTGATGTGGCGAACGATGGAACTGTTCAACAACTAGACTAAAAATCTGCCATCTGATCGACGATTGCACTTAAAACAGTCATTTGGTGGACAACGGTTTAAAGACGACGAGGAACTCAAAACTGCTGTTGTCAACTGATTTAATTCCTAGGCGCAGAACTTCTATGCAGAGGGATTAAAAAAGCTGGGGCAGCGTTACGAAAAATGCTTAGAAGTGGACGGCGATTATGTGGAAATGTGAAGTAGGTTTGTAGGAAACTAAGACCGTCAATAAAAACTTTTTCTAACGAATATATTTTTTTATGACCAGACTGCCCTTATTTTCGAATATGCCACATATAAACAAAGTAGTCAAAGTTCCTAAACGATCCGACATTTATACAATTTTTCATAACAAAACTAGGTAATGCTCGAGATCGCTAAAAGATTTTACAAATTGAATGAAATGATTGAAATTTAAAGTTAACTGTACTTGTGGTACGATGACTGTAGGAACAACTGAGAGGTCCACCTCCTCAGGAATTAAGGAACATGAAAAATGTTCAGAGAATCAGCACTTTACAAGAAATACTTTTCTTTAAAAAATAGTTGATGGAATTACTGTATCACATTAGCATTAACACCGGTTATGATTTTTATTACACGTGGAAACGCCTGTAATAGATTAAGTTTATAGTCCAAAGCTGTGTTTCCAAAAATCTTAATCTTTGAGATTGGTAGCGAGTACGACTCTAGAAGTATTGACACATTTGTACCAGGTGTACAAGTATGAAATGCGGATTTTTTTTCTAAAAAAACATGTTAAATTCGGAAGAATGATAAAAAGTGCTTTATTCAAAGTATGCTCTATCGCTTGTTATAGATCTTTCGGGCAATTTGTGAATACCACGCCAGTAAAAATCTTCCCCTTTTGCTGCGAACTATTCATCGAGCCATTTTTTCACATCTTCGTACGAACCAAAGCGCTGCTCAGCAAGTACGTGACCCATCAATGCAAACAAGTGGTAATCGGAAGGAGCCAAGTCTGGTGAGTAAGCCGCATGGGCTAGAACTTCCAGCTGAGTGCCTCCAAGGTGTCGCGAACTGGTTTTTGCCGTATGTGATGGAGCATTGTCATGAAGAAAAATGACTTTGTGTTGCCTTTTTCGGTATTCTGACCTTTTTTCAAGCAGCGAATGGTTCGAATCGGTCAACTGTTGTTGGTAACGTTTTCCCAGTTTTAACAGCTTATAATAGACCACGCCCCTCTGGTCCCACCAAACACAGAGCATCGTCTTTCTGCCAAAGCGATTCGGTCTTGCGGTCGATGTGGATGGTGCGCCGGGTCTACCCATGGTTTTTTGCGCTTGGGATTCTCAAAATAAATCCACTTTTCATCCCCTGTAACTATACGATGCAAACACGACTTCCTTTTGTACCGAGCGAGCAAAATGTCACAGGTGTTTTTGCGCTTTTCCATGTGCCTGTCGTTCAACTCATGTGGTACCCATCTACCTGCTTCTGAATCTTTCCCATCTCTCGTAGCCGATTGGAAACAGCTTGTTGACTAACGCCCAATTGTTCGGCGAGTTGTTTTTGTGTTTGCGAATCATCTTCGTCCAACAATGCTTGCAATTCCACATCTTCGAATTTTTTTGGCGGTTTTCCACGTTCCTGTGTCACCACTTTTGAAACGCCGAAACTATTGTTCACACGTATCTTGCGATGGAGCATGTTCACTATAAGCTTCTTGAAGTAATCGGTATGAGTCAACAGCAGTTTTCTTCAAATGAAAACAAAAAATTAATGCTGTCGGCGAATGCTCTTTGTTCGGTATAAATTTCGACATATTGAACACAACACTATGCACACACTTTTCCAATTTATCATTCGTGCGCGTCTGACACTTGTTGATGACACAACAAAATGGCGCAGTGTCAAATCTTTATAGCACAAACTGCATTGGTACACCATCTGTTGTCTGAAATCCGCATTTCATACTTGTACACCTGGTATATTTAACTTTTCTATAAAAACTGAATAACATGCTATCGCAGACAGAAGCACTCGACGTTGAGGATCACCGTTGAATCTAAAATGTGTTTGTAGTTTATTTTCTTACCACATATGGATTTTATTCAAAATATTTGATTTTTGCGAGTTGTCTGGACCCCTTTTATGGCTACAGCTGAGACGCGGCGCGGTAAAAACCCAAAATTCCCGTAAAAATGCTTTTGTCAATATTTTTGATAATATAACCAACTTTTTAAACAAGAGTTAAACGGTTTATTAAAAAAATAATTAAAAATAACCGGTCAAGTGCAAGTTGAACTTGCGCAATTAGTGTTCCGTACGTTTATTGCTTTTAAAATAAAAAATGTTGTAACGGAAGTATAAAATGATCAGTGACTTCACAAAACACACCCCAAATGAGTTTTCAACAAAGTTTGTTTCCAATCTTTACTGAAAACTGATGACCTTGAAATTTTAAGGGAATGCACACGTGATAATTTTCGTTCAACCTATACCCAGTGCAGAATATTACAGAATTTTTTCAAAATTTTTTGATAAGTATTTTTCGAGATAAGGCGGGGGGACAGCGATTTTTTCGGGATTTTTTTAAAATAATACAAAGAAAAGTGCGCGCAAATATTACATAATATATTAATATTTTTTTCTCGTGTTTTCACAAGCTTTCATTTGACACCACACTCGATGACCTAGTAAAAAAATTTTTTTTTCACTTCCGATTTCACCCCCCAAAACTAACCCCTTAAGTCAAAATTTAACATTCAAAACCACATGGCTCTGATGAGGCCATCAATTCCTATATTACTATCAAATTTCAACTTTCTATGACAAATAGTTTCGGAGAAAATCGGGTGTGACAGACAGACAGACAGACACCGAAGTCATCTTATAAGTGTTCCGTACGGAACACTAAAAAGAGGGGTTAACAAATTAGGAACAACACAAATTCTGGGAATTAAAACCTATGGACAAATTATACAGGTATATCGAATTTCGGAAACACAAGATAATCAGAAACAAATTTAGAATCAAAAGAAAGAAACCTAAAATTTCAAATCCTTTTGAATTTTTATAATGAGAAACTCTTTACGATACCCTGATCTCAAACGAAATTTAAGTAAAGGCCTAAAATATTAAAAATAAGAAGAAAATTATTTAAATTAGCAAAAACCTTTAAAAATACTAAACGAAAATTGACTGAACTGAAACCGTTCTAAAACGAAACTGCAATATTAAAATTTTCAAATGGTTAAAGTCGGTGTTACTAATTTTCTCCTTGCTTAGTAGTTAATCGTATACAAAACTACCATTCATTCAATGGCAATACGAGTAATTCTTAAAGCTACCTTTCTTATGTGGTTGTCCCTTCGTTCTTCTTAAAGTTTCTCCTTTAGAAACTGGGTATTCGTCATAAGTATTAAATGAGAAATATTGTTATTTCACATTATACTAAATTTAGTTAAAATTTAGATAATATTTATTGAAAAGCTTAAATTAAAATTCCGAAGAGAGTTGGAAAGAAAAAATTACTAATTTATTTTTTTCTATCCTTCGAGCTTTTCCTTACAACGATGGCAAAAGTATCGGATATATAAAAGCGACATATAAATAATTTTCTTCATTTTCTCTAATTTTTTTTTTATACTGCCCAAGAAAATGGCTTGAAAACGTATTTTTAATATTTATCGTGGTTTGAGGTGGTCGTCGGCACGTGGTAGGTCGTAAAAATGCCCGTTTAAAAGGTAGAATTTTAATACATATTTCTTATAACTTTATGAAACTACAATTTCCGTCAATAATTGAACTCGGAAACTTCGAAGACCTTTTAATTTTTATGAGTTATATATTTTTTTTCCGAATTTCAAGATATTCTTAAAAAGAAGAATGCTATATTTTTAGCAACATGTATTTCCCAGACTCTTGGATTTTATCACAAAGGTTACACTGCAACTATTATACATAGTGATAAATTATTAAGAATATATTTCTCCTAGAACAGAGGGCCTTAGAGAACATACGGGTAATTCAACTTTTAATAATAAAAAATGAACAAAGGTTACGAAAAAGATATAAAAATCCATACTTTTTTTACAACTTAATATTTTTAATACCTCTTTTTATAAATTCTACAATTTTTTTAAGTTTCGACCACATTACAGCTAGGAATCCTCAAATACTAAGATATGCCAAATCTCGAAGCACAAAGCTTTCCTTTAACCATGAAAAATACAAAATTTTTAATTCGACTCCAGCCTAAGTTGCTGGTTCGTGTTTCTGGAAAGGAGTCATGGCTTGGAGTGTCGTGAAAGCGTCCGCCGTCTCATTACCCCCCCCCCCCCCCGACGTCCGAAGACTCTTATCGGATTACCAGGTTTTCTTGTAGATAGCTGATCTTTCTCCTAATAAAATTCAGAAAATGCGTTTTATGAATGTTAAGAAGCACGTTATTTTTTTAAAAACCAATCTTCATAATTTACAATTGTACAAAGTTTTCAAAAGAATGCCTTTTAGTTTACACCTTTAACTACATGACTATATGACACAAAATTTTGAAAGAACAAACCTGTAAAATAATATTCCATGATACTTGTCCATTGTATAAATTTTTCCACCCCTTTTACATTGTACTTGATAACCGCTCAATAAAAAATATACAAAACCAAATAGTGATGACTAGAGACCGGATTATATGCAACATAAAAATCTTGAAATATGCATGCAAATGTGCATGAAAAATGCTTAAAATATGCATGAAAAGGGTCCAAATATGCAATATTAAATAATAATAAAAGTAGTAATTTTTAGTTTTTTATGTCAAAATCAGCATAAAATTAACAATTATTTAACATTTTTTGAAATTATTTAACATTTGTATTCTTGTACACGTAAACAATAAGGTATTGTTCTAAATGTTAGATAGTAAGATTGTGTCTTCGATCACTTAAAATATTTTTTATAAGTAGAAAAAGACCGTTCCACATCCACTGAGGTAACTGGGCAGTATTTACATTTGGGTGCTATGTTAGCACTTATTGTTTTTGGCAAAAGTTCACCCGTCCCATTAATAAAACTATCAATTTGACACAAAGGTTCAAAGCCTGGGTTATTGCACAAAATGTTTTCAAACTTTTCTTTAAATCTACGCGGGAATACATCTGGCAATGTGGAGTTTATTTGACGGATTTTATTTATTAACCGAATTGATTCAGTCAACGCCAAACCTCGAGTTTCAAGCTTTTTAAAACCCGCAGTTATGTGGGAAAAGTGAGTGCTAATCAAAGCCTCTGCACTATCGAAGTCATTTACTACACCTTTGATGGCCTCGAAATGTTCATTGTAAAATAGTACAGCTTCAATACATGTTCCCCATCGAGTTACCACGGGTTCGGGAGGTAAAGGCACATTTGGCAGTTTGTCTTTATAGACGTTATTGCGAGCAGGTGCCTTAAGAAACAATTTCTTTGCTGAAGAAGGCTCTAATCTTAATGCACCCACATTTAAATTCGCAATATAGCGACCACAACTGCCGGTAGTTTGATCAGCTGAAATCCAAATAATGTCATCCTTAAGTACATTACGTATTTCTTCCAGAACATGTTGGTAAATTGTTGGTATGTAATTTTTACGCAGTGTTGATTCGTCTAGTATTTTTTGATTCAAGCAATATTTTCGCAGAAAATCTTTGAATGTAGGATTTGTAAGTTTATGGAGAGGAATATTACTTGCAAGCAATGCTTCACATAAATCCATGCTAAAGTGGTTTTTTTGTTTGCCTACAGAAGTGGAATCACTACTACTTGCTGCTGTTATAATTTGTTGTCGTGGGCCTTTTTTTGCAATCCTGCGATATGAAGACTTGGCTTGACATGCTGGTCAATTTGAAACTTTTTAGTGCACGAAACATTTGTTTCGCAAACTCGACAATATAAAACATTTCCGTCGTATATAAATGTTCCAGGATAATCAGCTACCCACGAAGAGACACTTTTTTTTTGCGGGTGGCATGGTACACGTTAAACTTTAACACAACACGTTAAAAAGTGCAAAAAGACTACACTGATGCAAGCGCGTCGACAATAATGTTAAAACTGATATCTTGTTTTAAAATAAAAATTCGTCTTCGAGAAAATTGTTTATTTGATCCACGTTCAAACAAATATTCTTAGGAACTAACTACTTATCACTTAATATCCCGACCAAGAAACAAAGGAATAAAATACCGTTGTAATTTTGGGTATTCCCTTTGAACTATAACCAATCGATGTATTGCAGGTAATGTTCCGGCGATAAGATCGGTTCCAGACGGCGACATTAACAATACCCTGAGCAATTCAGTTGCCTAGTAATACCGAGAAATATTGTAAATATAGGGAAAATATGCATCATTACTAGATTTTGGGTAAAACATGCAATAATCGGTGAAAATGGTCTAAATATGCAAATGCATATGAAAATATGTAAATGCATATAATCTGGTCTCTGCTGATGACAGTGATGGTATGAAACACATAAAGTAACGATTTACGCTCTTTAAAACCGTCAGACAGGAAGTAGGAAGTTTATGGTGTACTTATTTGCACGATCACTTCTTGCTGTCATTGCGTGGTGTATAAAAACCATTTTTTGGCTCGTACCTCTCCGGGTTTTTTCAGTGTTATAATCCCGAATAGTATGGTTTCTTCTTCGTATAATCATAGGAAAACTGTCAGCGAGACTCCTTACCTAATTTTGAGAACCCCACTTCTTATTGACAATCACTATGAAAGCTTGCTTACCATATTAGCCTATGTATATCTTTATTTTGTAATATGACCGCAGACTAAGAAACTGAAATGGAAAATTCCCATTAATTTATTCGCAATATGGCTTGAATTAACCGTATTACTTTTTATTGTTTCCCAGGAACCTATAAATGATTTCAATGTGAAGGAAAAGTTTTGAAAGATAATTCTCATCGTTACTATATGTAAATTAAAAAGTTACTTTGTCTTATTAAACCAGTATTAAAGGATAAGAATGAGTAGTTTTACCTGCAGTTTAGCTTCTAAACACTCTCTTCTAATATTATAGCAAAATGATACCTTTTAAGGTTTCAGTTTTAAAACTAACTGACCGGTAAAATAAGACGAAATAAAGCGCCATCTGCCGAAAAGTTATAATATACCTGCATTTTGCACACAGCTTTATTTTTTTATTATAAGAAATATATAAAAATTATCCTACGATATCAAGACGGCTTCGTATATTTTTGCATGGTCACGAAAATTGTTTTTTTGCGGATACTTCGCTTCCTATTGGTCGGAAGGCAATTAAAGGTTAGAGCCTCTCCAGATTCTACGACAATAGGCTAATTTTCGAGAGTTCAGTAAAAGCATGGACAAATTTATTTGAAGTACCTTAATAAGTAAGTATTTGAGGGTACAAAAAGATTTTTTTTATCATTTTGAATGGTCACCTTAGAATAACAGACGAGAATGCACCTTGCGAGGCCTAAAACGGTCGAAACAATTGCTCCCGTAGATTTTACCCTAGAACGAAAACCAAGAAAATTTCATTAATACATGTTAAAAACTAGTGGATAACGTATGGATTTTTAATAAATAATTTTTCGTGAAATTTTCGGGTGAAAAATGAACATTTCTATTTCAAATATGCATTATTTGTCGAAAAAAAAAAAAAACGATATTTTCAAGTTTCTGTACGTTTTCCACTAGTTTTTGACATGTGTTAATGAAATTTTCTGGGTTTTTTCTCCTAGGTTGAAATCTACAGAAGAAGCGTTTCAGGCTTCGCAAAAAAGGTACCTTGTCGCCTGGGATTCTGAGGCGGCCATTTTGATTTAAAACGAAAAAAAATATATATATTTTTGTACACATAAATATTTATTTAATAAAGAACCTCAAATAAATGTCCGACTGCTTTCATTATACCTTTGAAAAAAGTTCTCGAAATTACCCTTTTTTTCTGGGACCTGAAGTGGCTTTACCCTTTAAGGCCACTATAAAATTTATATAATCTCTACGAAAAAAGCCAATTTGACTGAAATAAAAACTTGTACGTTCACAGATAAAAACGTAAGATATTCGTGGACCATGTGATCCCATAAGTAAGCGAGGGATCCAAATAAACTTTTCATAGGACATTTCTTGAACATCTTTGATTGTATTAACCGATACTTGTTGGAAACTTATATAAAAACAACACTATATTTTAAATTTCCAATATATTTAAAATGACTTGACAATTGTTTCACCATACAATGGCTTCTTCAGAAGTGAATTCTAATTCACTTCTGAAGAAGCCATTGTATGGTGGCACAATTGTCAAGTAAAATGACTTGACAACTGTGCCAATATATTGGAAATTTAAAAAATAGCGTTGTTTTATGTAAGTACGTTTCTTGAAGTTTTTTAGATAGTTTAAAACCGGCGTACGTTAACGCGAACTTAACCATTTGCATTTTTAAAACTTGTTCGATATTCAATTTCTTTCTCTGTTAAAATAATGGAAAAACAAGAAAACTAAAATAGACGTACAGTCCCTGGCCAAATTATTAGACACACTGTATTTTTTTTTAGTAATTTTATGTTTCTTAAGAGTTTTTATGCAATAATGGTATATTTAAACTACAATACTATTGATTTTTATTTAAAAGAATTGTTGTAGACTACATATTTGTATTTATTTTTAACATATGGCAACACTGTGTTGACAAAGTGATACATGAACGTAAACAAGTACAAACCTGTATCAGTTGCGATCGGAATCGAGTCAGGTACGGACGTGTTTCTGTGGCTTTATGGACTGTGATTGTTTGTTTAACAGTTTTATACTACTCAGTTATTAGTTTATTTTGTATGCAGTGTTTTAAAAAACTAATTGGACTATTTTCATTATGGGTAGAAAAGGCGATCTTTCACCACGTAAAAAAGCTGAAGTGAAGGCCCTTGTGATTGCGAAAACATTTACAAACCGAGAAATATCACGAAGATTCCAGGTTTCTGAAGCTAGTGTACGACGCATAAAAAAGAAAATTGAGTCAGGGAAGGAATTAAGCCCGAAAAGAAAGAAAAGATGCGGTAGAAAACCAATTTTCACTCTACGGTCAGAGAGATGTTTGAAGAAAATTTGTGTAGAAAACAGATTTGCTACCACAAAGGTAATAAAATCACAACTCCAGGATGCTAGCGTAAATGCTTCTGAGCGCACTGTTCGAAGAAAATTGAAAGAATTAGATTTTAAGGCCTGTCGCCCCACCAGGAAGCCCAAGTTAACAGCTGCAATGAAAGCAAAGCGCCTGAAGTGGGCTAAACAATGGTAAGACAAAGATGTGGACTTCTGGAGATCGGTAAGATACAGCAATTTAATCAATAATTGATACATTATTATCATTTTCAGTTAAATAAAGCAAATAAACATGGAAGTTTATATATTTTTCCTATTTTTGACAGGTCTGCTTCAGTGACGAAAGCACATTCGAAATTTTGCAGAATAAAGCTCAGTATGTGCGTCGTCGTCATGGAGAAAAGTTTCATCCTGATTGTGTCGTCTCGACGGTTAAACATCCCACCAAAGTGATGATTTGGTCAGTCATCAGCGGCAAGGGCACTGGACGTCTGTACGTCGTCAAAGGAATAATGAGGCAAGATCAGTACAAAGAAGTATTACAAAATCGGTTGATTCCGCGGCTCATAGAATGGTTTCCAAATGGGGAACCATTCACTTTCATGCAAGATGGAGCTCCCTGCCACACTGCTCGGTCTGTTAAAGCTTTTTTGGCAGAAAAAAATATCCCTCTGTTGGATTGGCGGGTAATAGCCCTGATATGAACCCCCATTGAAAATGTGTGGGAGCTGATGAAAAGAGAAGTGGCTAAAGATGTGATTACCAACAAAACCCAGCTCCTAGAAAAGATTATTCATGTGTGGAATCATCATCCTCAAATGCAGGAGACAGTATAATCTTTCATTGATAGCATGCCGCGCAGAATTAAAGCTTTGATAGCGGCTAAAGGTGGCTCAACTAAAAATTGACTTTTACTAACATTAATTTCACTTTTCTTTAAAACTTAATAAACTTATGCTTTTCTAAATTAATGCTGTTTTATTTATGTCAAATAAATAGGTAATTGATTGGATATTATAAAAATAAAAAACAAATCAATTTAAAATAATAAAACGGTACAATATCACTCGGTAATTAATATTTTACATGAAATCTTGCAGTGCGTCTAATAATTTGGCCAGGGACTGTATATTACGATATATATACACCTTTTTAGCCCCCTACCCTTTACCTTTACCCTTTCATCCAATATATATTATACTACAAAAAGTGTATTTTATAATATTTATATCCAATATCCCAATCAAGAATTAGGAAAAATTCTCATATTACTATTGAAATTATATAAAGATCATTTGCTCATTCTCCCATCTGCTTTCATTTGACACTACACTCGATTACCTAGTAAAAAAAATGTTTTTTTTACTTCCGATTTCACCGCCCAAAACTAACCCCTTAAGTCAAAATTTAACTTTCCAAACTACATGGCTCTGATGAGGCCATCAATTCCTATATTATTAACAAATTTCAACTTTCTATGACAAATAGTTTCGGAGAAAATCGGGTGTGACAGACGGACAGACGGATAGACAGACACCGAAGTGATCTTATAAGTGTTCCGTACGGAACACTAAAAATACTTGTTGCAGACTCACTCATTTTTTTTCGGGCAAAATATTACTCTATTTCTTAAGCCTTTTTTGGGTCTCCTTGTATAAGCCTCGAAAATATGAATGGTTTGGATTATAATAATAAAAAAAAACGATAAACCCTTTACCTTTACCCTTTCATTCAATATATATTATACTACAAAAAGTGTATTTTATAATATTTATCCAATATCCCAATCAAGAATTAGGAAAACTTCTCATAATACTATTGAAATTATATAAAGATCATTTGCTCATTCTCCCATCTGAACCATCTGGAAAAATGTTCATAATTATATTGAAAGTATATAAAATTCTCCCAGCGCTTTCTTCTCCTTCCCCTATTAGAATTAAAAATAATGAAAATATAACCTAATTTTACATATTATATTCCTTGTGTCCAAGAACCCTAAAAATTACATCTAGCACGAAATATATGTGAACCAACCCCCTATATATTTTACTATAAATATATTAATATTCTTAAAATTACTCAATTACATCAACCAAAAAAGCTAGAAATATTCTCAAAATACTATTGAACCATTATTGGATATTATATATATGCCAAGTTTGAAGTTGATATCTTATTTCATTTTATAGTTATCTTATCGTGCCAACAGTCCCGATAAAGCAACAGACCGACGGAAACCAGTGGCTGTGATTTCATGATCTCGTCATCGTCAAACGTGGAAAATGCAAAAATCTCGTAGGCTAATTTTTGCATGAATACAATACTTTTTCCCAACAAGGACAATAAAAACTATAACGACTACTAAAAAGTCCATATTTAACAGCTTTGAGATATAATTGTATCTTACTCTCTCGTTTCTCAATCTTGGGTCGGCTGATGGGTACTGATATGGCGAAATACGTCACGAAATAGATTAATAGATGAGAGAACAATGGTCACTGCTTAAATACAAACTTTGTTCATTTTCAGTAGTTGATATAGTTTTTGGTGTTCGGTACGGAACACTTACGAGTATAAGTTATGTTCATCTGTCTGTCTGTTACATCCGATTTTCGCCAACACTGTTTAACAAAGAAAGTTAAAATTTGGCGCTAATATAGAAATTGATGGCTTCATCAGAGCCGTGTAGTTTTGAAAGTTAAATTTTGACTTAAGGGGTTAGTTTTGGGGAGTGAAATTGGAAGTGAAAAAAAAAAAATACCAGGTCATCGAGTGGGGTGTCAAATAAAAGGGTGTGAAAACACGCGTTCAAATATATATATATATATATATATATATATATATATATATATATATATATGTTATATATGTAGTAGTGGTTCTTCTTTAGCACAACATGCACACAATACCGGCCACAAAATCGATTTTGACAAAACCAGAACCCTACAAAAAAGTAATAACCTATCCACTAGGGTAATCAAAGAAGCCATAGAAATAGAAAAGAGGCCCAACAACTTAAATAATTGGGATGATAGCCAACGTTTACCGAACTCTTGAAAACATATTCTATCTCAGTACCAAGTCCAACCAAGAGAAACGATAATTCAACCATATGTTACTTCACCAACACAAACATTACAAAGAACCACAGGACCGACAACGCGCAGCCAATCCGAGCCTCTATTGGCCAGATCCGTCCGACCAATAGAATCACCCCCGAGCACATAAAGCCGGCGCACTCGGAGCCAGTCTCGACATTCAACGCCAAGACACCGACCAGTGATCAACGCTTTGAAAAAGATGGATGAGATTCCATCGAAACGTCAGCGAAACCGTCCATCAACGGACTTCAAGCTAACACGGGATACCCGAAAAACCACTACTACATTTCACACCCGTGAGAACATTCGTCAAAACATTACTCACCTTTACGGGGAAGGAATTCACCACGACACAAAAACTTTCGAAAAGTTATGCACTAAAAGATCGAGATTGCTTTATGACTTAGCTTTTCTGAAGAACTGCCGAGATCAACACATTATTCCCAACTGCTGCAAATTAAAGTTCCATACGAAGACCAGCAAGTTAAACAGAATATTGGACAACGCCAGCTATGCTATCATCCGAGAACGAATCTATGACATCAAGAAGAGATTGAACACTAACGACCACCAACTATACAAACTACGTCTCCGCCTTAGCAGAGTCATTCACCCATCCCTTTGGTCTGTTATAGATACTCTAGCCGAATTCAGATCAGAAACAGACTTCTCCATTAGAACTGAAAGGCAAAAGGACAAGGTCTCTGTGCTACTACGAAAACAACAAAACACACTAGCAGAAAGACACCAAGATGGTCCTACCATAGTACACAACCTGTCAGACAAACTGCTCACTCCAGCAGCTGAAAAAGCACTAGCCAAGGGTTTCAACTTCGCTATTGCTCCGTCACGCATCCCAGTTGAGAACATAATCTGTGGAGTTGAGAAGGCAATCACCGAACTAAATGCAGACACTGAAATTCTTCGTCAAGAAACAACTAGCATTCTACGCAAATCCAATCCGCCCAAGAAAAACATATCCGGTGAAGAACTCCGAGCCCTGCGCGATCTACGCAAAGACCGATCAATTATTGTCTTACCAGCCGACAAGGGCAATGCCACCGTGGTTCTCAACTCTGACGATTACCACCAAATGATCCTTCGTATAAAGCCATCACAAGTGATCCGACAACATACCTAGAGAAAACCACTAAATCCGCAATCAAGGCCTGCTCTCTTAGTGAAGAAACAAAAAAGAAACTTATCCCTAGAGAGAAATCATCAAGATGTCCAAAAATGTATGGATTACCGAAAGTCCACAAACAAGGAGCACCCTTAAGACCAATAGTCAGCTCGTTTGGTTCCCCGACACAAGCTTTAGCCAAGCACCTAGCCATGACTCTGCAACCTCATGTGGAAAAAGCCGCATCTTAAGTGAAAAATTCACAACATTTTATTCAAATCATAAAAAACATGCAGCTAGAGAAAAATGATTTACTTGTCAGTTTTGATGTCGTATCCCTTTTCACGCAAGTACCAGTTACCGAAGCACTGTCTACCATAGAGACAAAATACAACCTGCCCGCATACGTCATCAGTCTATCAAAACACTGCCTCGCTAATACATACTTCATCTATTCAGGCCAAAAATACAAACAAATAGAAGGTGCACCGATGGGCTCTCCATTGTCACCAGCGTTAGCTAATCTATACATGGAGCATTTCGAAACACTAGCTCTAGAAACTGCTCCACATAAACCGAAAACATGGCTACGATACGTAGATGACACTTTTGTGGTATGGCAACACGGTGAAGACAACTTAAACAAGTCCCTGGAACACCTTAACAATATACATCCAAACATTAAATTTACAATGGAAAGGGAAGTAGCAGAACAACTACCATTCCTAGATGTCTTGCTTCAAAGAAAATTAGATGGTTCTTTGTCTCACTCAGTATATAGAAAAACCGACACATACAAACAGATACTTAAATGCCAGCTCACATCATCACCCAGCCCAACTCTTCTCCGTTGCCAAATCCTTAGCTCACCGATCAAAAACCCTAACAGACAAGGAACATTTGCAATAAGAAACCAAGCTCCTTCGAAACGTTTTACTTTCAAATGGATACAGTCAAAACACGATCCGGCGGGCCCTAAATAAACAACACAAACAGGAAAGAAAGACATATACTACAAAAGCATTTCTCCCATATATAAAAGGCATCACAGACAAAATAGGAAGACTTCTAGGAAAACACCAAATTGAGACCATTTACACAACGAATCAAAAACAAACAGGAAAATTAGAGCCAGAAGAGACGAGCACAAAAACACAGTAAAACAAAAATCCACCACCTCTTCTTCAGGACAACATGCACACAATACCGCCCATAAAATCGATTTTGACAAAACCAGAACAATACAAAAAAGTAATAACCTATCCACTAGGGCAATCAAAGAAGCCATAGAAATAGAAAAGAGGCCCAACAACTTAAATAATCGGGATGATAGCCAACGTTTACCGAACTCTTGAAAACATATTCTATCTCAGTACCAAGTCCAACCAAGAGAAACGATAATTCAACCATATGTTACTTCACCAACACAGACATTACAAAGAACCACAGGACCGACAACGCGCAGCCAATCCGAGCCTCTATTGGCCAGATCCGTCCGACCAATAGAATCACCCCCGAGCACATAAAGCCGGCGCACTCGGAGCCAGTCTCGACATTCAACGCCAAGACACCGACCAGTGATCAACGCTTTGAAAAAGATGGATGAGATTCCATCGAAACGTCAGCGAAACCGTCCATCAACGGACTTCAAGCTAACACGGGATACCCGAAAAAAAACCACTACTACATTTCACACCCGTGAGAACATTCGTCAAAACATTACTCACCTTTACGGGGAAGGAATTCACCACGACACAAAAACTTTCGAAAAGTTATGCACTAAAAGATCGAGATTGCTTTATGACTTAGCTTTTCTGAAGAACTGCCGAGATCAACACATTATTCCCAACTGCTGCAAATTAAAGTTCCATACGAAGACCAGCAAGTTAAACAGAATATTGGACAACGCCAGCTATGCTATCATCCGAGAACGAATCTATGACATCAAGAAGAGATTGAACACTAACGACCACCAACTATACAAACTACGTCTCCGCCTTAGCAGAGTCATTCACCCATCCCTTTGGTCTGTTATAGATACTCTAGCCGAATTCAGATCAGAAACAGACTTCTCCATTAGAACTGAAAGGCAAAAGGACAAGGTCTCTGTGCTACTACGAAAACAACAAAACACACTAGCAGAAAGACACCAAGATGGTCCTACCATAGTACACAACCTGTCAGACAAACTGCTCACTCCAGCAGCTGAAAAAGCACTAGCCAAGGGTTTCAACTTCGCTATTGCTCCGTCACGCATCCCAGTTGAGAACATAATCTGTGGAGTTGAGAAGGCAATCACCGAACTAAATGCAGACACTGAAATTCTTCGTCAAGAAACAACTAGCATTCTACGCAAATCCAATCCGCCCAAGAAAAACATATCCGGTGAAGAACTCCGAGCCCTGCGCGATCTACGCAAAGACCGATCAATTATTGTCTTACCAGCCGACAAGGGCAATGCCACCGTGGTTCTCAACTCTGACGATTACCACCAAATGATCCTTCGTATAAAGCCATCACAAGTGATCCGACAACATACCTAGAGAAAACCACTAAATCCGCAATCAAGGCCTGCTCTCTTAGTGAAGAAAACAAAAAAAAAACTTATCCCTAGAGAGAAATCATCAAGATGTCCAAAAATGTATGGATTACCGAAAGTCCACAAACAAGGAGCACCCTTAAGACCAATAGTCAGCTCGTTTGGTTCCCCGACACAAGCTTTAGCCAAGCACCTAGCCATGACTCTGCAACCTCATGTGGAAAAAAAAAGCCGCATCTTAAGTGAAAAATTCACAACATTTTATTCAAATCATAAAAAACATGCAGCTAGAGAAAAATGATTTACTTGTCAGTTTTGATGTCGTATCCCTTTTCACGCAAGTACGCAGTTACCGAAGCACTGTCTACCATAGAGACAAAATACAACCTGCCCGCATACGTCATCAGTCTATCAAAACACTGCCTCGCTAATACATACTTCATCTATTCAGGCCAAAAATACAAACAAATAGAAGGTGCACCGATGGGCTCTCCATTGTCACCAGCGTTAGCTAATCTATACATGGAGCATTTCGAAACACTAGCTCTAGAAACTGCTCCACATAAACCGAAAACATGGCTACGATACGTAGATGACACTTTTGTGGTATGGCAACACGGTGAAGACAACTTAAACAAGTCCCTGGAACACCTTAACAATATACATCCAAACATTAAATTTACAATGGAAAGGGAAGTAGCAGAACAACTACCATTCCTAGATGTCTTGCTTCAAAGAAAATTAGATGGTTCTTTGTCTCACTCAGTATATAGAAAACCGACACATACAAACAGATACTTAAATGCCAGCTCACATCATCACCCAGCCCAACTCTTCTCCGTTGCCAAATCCTTAGCTCACCGATCAAAAACCCTAACAGACAAGGAACATTTGCAATAAGAAACCAAGCTCCTTCGAAACGTTTTACTTTCAAATGGATACAGTCAAAACACGATCCGGCGGGCCCTAAATAAACAACACAAACAGGAAAGAAAGACATATACTACAAAAGCATTTCTCCCATATATAAAAGGCATCACAGACAAAATAGGAAGACTTCTAGGAAAACACCAAATTGAGACCATTTACACAACGAATCAAAAACAAACAGGAAAATTAGAGCCAGAAGAGAAGAGCACAAAAACACAGTAAAACAAAAATCCACCACCTCTTCTTCAGGACAACATGCACACAATACCGCCCATAAAATCGATTTTGACAAAACCAGAACAATACAAAAAAGTAATAACCTATCCACTAGGGCAATCAAAGAAGCCATAGAAATAGAAAAGAGGCCCAACAACTTAAATAATCGGGATGATAGCCAACGTTTACCGAACTCTTGAAAACATATTCTATCTCAGTACCAAGTCCAACCAAGAGAAACGATAATTCAACCATATGTTACTTCACCAACACAGACATTACAAAGAACCACAGGACCGACAACGCGCAGCCAATCCGAGCCTCTATTGGCCAGATCCGTCCGACCAATAGAATCACCCCCGAGCACATAAAGCCGGCGCACTCGGAGCCAGTCTCGACATTCAACGCCAAGACACCGACCAGTGATCAACGCTTTGAAAAAGATGGATGAGATTCCATCGAAACGTCAGCGAAACCGTCCATCAACGGACTTCAAGCTAACAAGGGATACCCGAAAAACCACTACTACATTTCACACCCGTGAGAACATTCGTCAAAACATACGTCAATTTAAGTTTAATTTAAATACCAAATATTCATAAAACGAACCCAAAGCCCAAGAATTGAAAACAAATATATATATATATATATATATATATATTATATATATATATATATATATATATATATATATATATATAATATATATATATATATTACTTGTATACAATTTTTTTTTGCATTATTTTTAAAAAATTGCGAAAAATCGCTGCCCCCTCCCTTTTATCTCGAAAAAGTACCGTTTAAAAAATTTGAAAAATTTCTGGAATATTCTCCACTAAGTGTAGATTGAACGAAAATAATCACGAGTGCGTTACCTTTAATAATTTACGAGGTATATAAAAAAAAAACAAAATTTTAGGGTCATCAGTTTTTAGTTAAGGTCAGAAAAAAACTTTCTGGAAAACTCATTTGTCTTGTGAATTCATTGATCATTTTAAACCTACGTAACAAAAATGGTTAATTTTAAAAGCAATCAACGTACGGAACACTACTTGCGCAAGTCCGACTTGCACTTGGCCGGTTATTTTTATTACTGGATTAGAACCCTAACGACTAAGCTGCCTAGAGGTAGTTTGTTAGTTTGGGTTAACAATTTCGCTGTCAGTCGGTGTCCCTAAAGAGCGCCAAACGGAGGTGAGTATGCTTTTAAATTTCAGGCTTTCACAAGCTTGAGATAAAATTTGTTTTATTTTACTGCGAATCTTAATCTGTATGGCGTAGTAATAATTTAAACAAAAATAACCGGTCAAGTGCAAGTTGAACTTG
The DNA here is from genome assembly GCA_019049505.1 of Pachyrhynchus sulphureomaculatus. NCBI lineage: Eukaryota > Metazoa > Arthropoda > Insecta > Coleoptera > Curculionidae > Pachyrhynchus > Pachyrhynchus sulphureomaculatus. Next base: position 190,635,744 of record CM032449.1, read on the forward strand.
ACCGGTTATTTGACTTGTTCCGCACGTTGATTGCTTTTAAAAATAAAAAATGTTGTAACGGAAGTTTAAAATGATCAGTGACTTCACAAAACACACCCCAAATGAGTTTTCAACAAAGTTTATTTCCAAATGTTTACTGAAAGTTGATGACCTCGAAATTTTTGTTTTTTTATATACCAGATAAATTATTACAGGTAATGCACTTGTGATAATTTTCGTTCAATCTACACCCCGTGAAGAATATTCCAGAATTTTTTCAAAATTTTTTGATAAGTACTTTTCGAGATAAGGCGGATGGACAGCGATTTTTTCGCGATTTTTTAAAAGTAATACAAAGAAAAGTGCGCCCAATACTCGATTACCTAGTAAAAAATTTTTTCTTCACTTCCGATTTCACCCCCCAAAAACTAATCCCTGAAGACAAAATTTAACTTCCAAAACTATATGGCTCTGATGAGACCATCAGTTCCTATATTATTACCAAATTTTCAACTTTCTATGACAAATAGTTTCGGAGAAAATCTGGTGTGACAGACGGACAAACAGACAGACAGACACCGAAGTGATCTTATAAGTGTTCCGTACGGAACACTAAAAATACTTGTTTTGCAGACTCACTCATTTTTTTTCGGACAAAATATTACTCTATTTCTTAAGTTTTTTTTGGGTCTCCTTGTATAAGCCTCGAAAAATATGAATGGTTTGGATTATAATAATAAAAAAAAAACGATAAAACCGTAGAAAAAAATCAGTTTGTGTCAAACATATAGTAAAGATAATTTATGTGAACCCATGAACTCACGACCCTTTGTATCTTACGAAATAATATTCCTTATTAATGAATTAACAACAATATATTGTCTTATTTGGGTTAAGTCCGGTTACACATCGATAGTCTGTATTGTTAAATCGATAACACCACTCTTGTTCTCATAGGCGTCGTCTATTATACTTGGTCTTCTCGTACTTTTAATGCGACGATCTTCGTCCGATCAGTCAGTATATCTTTTTTTGTGTATTTTTCAGAAATGGTAAATATATATTTATATTAATGGTTTATCGAATCAGAGTTGTCAGTCTTGCTCTTCTATTGAAGATATGAGAGGTTCGAAAATAATGGCATGGATGGTGTGACGAGCTCTTAAATGGAACGAAACACCTCATATCCTATGTTATTGATAGATAGCAAACCCAAGTTGTCTATTACCCTTGAATCACCGTACTTTTAATGCAAAAGCAAAACTTACTGACAGTCTTCGTCCAAGAAACTGCTGAATATTTTTTTACTACCATAAAATATAACACTGCTTGTGCATTAATATCAGCATTCAAGGTAATTGTGGAAATGCATTGTATGTGTACCTTAAACTATACTTTATCATCTGGCCCTGTAAAAACTAATTAATTTATTCTCATGTCAATATTTTGTACATCTTAACACAGTGTCCAATTGACCATTTTTTAAAAAATATAAGATCCATTTGACAAACTTTCTAATCTTTATGTTTTCCTTAACATCAACTGTTGACTTTTACATAGAATATACTGATTATAATGTAGAAAAATTACTTAAATTGGACTTTTCCCCAAAATATGCCAATAAAACCTTCTCAGGAACTACCCTTCCTTTATTTATTTCATACGATTCTGTGAATTGCTGATATATATTTTCATATTACCGTTTGGATTTGTGAGAATGATCGAATTTGCTGAATCTGCTATATTTGGTAATATTTCCCTAAACCCCCCAAATTTTTTACAGTCAAACAAATTTGATATTAAGTCAACTGTCACTTTAGAATCTTGTTGTCAAATTTCTTCATCAAAGTTGATTTCATGGTTTCCAAAGTTTCATTCTCGGTCATCGAAGTAGTATTTCGCTTACTAGCTATAAAAATATCTGGTCAAGTGCAAGTCGGACTTGCGTAATTAGAATTCCGTACGGTAATTGCTTGTAAAAAAAATAAAGTCCTTACCTAGGTTAAGCTAGTTAGGGCCCTGCAATATGTATTTTCACGTTTTTTCTTAGTCAATAATGTATAATAATATAGCATCTTAGCTCTCTAATAACCAATAAATTAATCTAGCTCAATCTAGATTCTAGTAATAAAAGTTTTAAAAACAAATATTTACTACTTATATGTTTAATTATAACCAAAAAAAAAATTGGTTTGTCAGTATACAGAAGCGACTCGAGAGCAGTAATGTACTGAAAAGTATATTAACAAGACCTCCACCATATTCTTAAGGCACATACTTTTTTATATCAGATAAATTATCAAACGTAATGCACTTGTGATAATTTTCACTCAATTTACACTTTTATAAAGAATATTCCAGAATATCTTCAAAATTTTTCGATCAGTAATTTTCGAGATAGGGGGGGGGACAGCAATTTAAGGCCATTTTTTAAAAAATAATACAAAGAAAAGTGTGCGCAAGTATTAGGTCATATATATTTTTGCACTCGTGTGCTTCACAAGCTTTCATGTTATTACTGGATGACCTGGTAAGTTTTTTTTGTCACTTTCACCCCCCAAAACTGCCCTTAATTCCTATATTTGTGCCAAAATTCAACAACGGAACACTGATAACTTTCTAGCTTACGTTTGATGACCGGTAAACACAAATTACGTTTAAGAATATTTACATGTCATTGTAAACCAAGCCTAATATTGCGTTACGAGAAACAACAAACTAATTAAAGTGCAAACACGAGGCTCATCTTTGAAAACCCTACAGTCTTTTTTCGTCTGTCTGACCAACAACACAATACTAGTTGTACTAGTTGACAGTTATCAAGAATCTATTAAAATAAAAAATAACGATAAAGAGGAAAACATAAACATAAACAAAAACGTATTTACAAATAATAAACAAATCGATAAAACAGAATGGCCTTATCAAGTGGGGTTGCATCAAGATTTTTTATCTGTCTAAGTTTTTTATTGATAGCAAACCTTTGTGCTCATTACGCTTTGCCCCTGGATGATACAATTCAAGCACAAGTAACTAAAATAGGAAATACAATCTGAGAAAGTGTGCCTGTACGGGTTCGAGCTAGTGAATGGTACCTGCAGAGAAATATTTTGAGGTAAGGGTATAAATTATTATTAAAAAACACATTTTTTTCCGTTTATCGATCTTTTTGGTCAAAAGTCAGTAACAACGACATCGAAAAATTAAGTTTCTAGTGCTAATCAAAGCGAGTATAATTTCCTTATTCACATAATTCAATTTGAAAATGAACCACTGAATATAAGAATTTGCTATTAGACTGAGTCGATTTATAATTTTCTTCCGACGTTTCGTCAACCATTATACGAGACACCTTAAAGGGTCGTTACTCTTTGGAATTAAAACACTGAAATCGATTTCTCAAAATTATTCTATTTTGACACTATATAACTACAAGAAACATGCTACTCATCTAGCTAGAGCCGTGAAAGTTTCAATTCCATATTAACAAATACACAGAATGTTCTCTGTTTGAGCATTTATTTGAACAAGTTATAATACTGAATAAAACATGCCAGTTCGACAAATGTGGATTATATAAAGGTTAATAAAATGAATTCGGTTTTGAAAAATTTTAATTAGTCAGTTACTGCATCAACGAACTATAAAATTATGGTCAGTATTCCAGATTTCTCTATAAGTTCTGTTCACATTTCTTTTTTTAAAACAATACCTTAGCAATGCAATGTACGGTAGAGACAATTCCGGATCACTTTACACTTTTTTATTGCCCTAAGCTTGTGTAAGGAGGAAGGTAAGAACAAGTAACAAAATAATATTCTAAGATGATTGGAAAGTGATTTTAATTGATACAACTTTGTGATTTCGAAATGCTAAAGTCAATAAAAGATGATGTTTTCATAAACTTTATCTTTGCAGAACTAAGTAAAGTTTTACATAATTTTGGTACGGCTTTTTTTTAAACAGTTTTTTAAAAATTTGATATGAGTTACATTTACTCAGGTTATTTAATTTAGTGAATACTATTACCAAGTAAAGCAAAAGCCGCCTAAATTAAAGAATACCCCATAATCATTCTGTTCAACCTTTCTGTTCGGCATATTTCATTGTTGGTAATGAACTAGTTAAAAATTGTGTCCCTATTTCATGTGACGCCATCTATTATGAAAAACATAAATACTGTTAAGAGCCCTAATCTCTTATTTTTTATAGGCAATTTAAGAGACTTGAATAGAATGTTATTCTAATGGCAATATGACTTACTCCAATTATTTTGGAAAACATGGACACTTTTAAGAGTCCTAATCTATTATTTTTTTAGAGTAAAAATCCTTAATAAATAGTTTAGAAACGTGGTTAGGACGTAATTTTTATTAATTACAATATAACTTAACGTTTAGTTTCACGATTCCCATATTATTGATCCATAGACTTTGGGTTAGTTAACTTGCGCGTTAAGCGTACTTTTAACTTAATTAACCCTTTTAAAGGGTTATAAAGGGTGTTTTTTATAGAGGTATAAAACTTTAAGTTGGCAGCACTTTTTTAACTGGCTGCCATTTTGTCAGCTGTCAAGTGATTTATGTTTAGTTTGGTTTGGCATTTCAACATGAATAGACTGACGCCTGAACAACGCTTCCAAATTGTGCAAATTTATTTTGAAAATCATGGTTCTGTTCGAAATACGTATCGCGCACTACGTCCATTTTACGGTCAACATAATCGTCCATCAGAGCAATTAATTCGATTAACTATGGAACGTTTTCGCACCACGTTTACTCTAAATGATAATACGCATCCACAGAGACGTCGTACAGTGCGTACAGAAGAAGTCATTGCTGCTGTAGAACGTAGCACAGGAATTGGATATGTGTCCATCCACTTTATGGAAGATTTTGCGGAAAGATCTTGGTTTGCGTGCTTACAAAATCCAACTCGTGCAACAATTGAAGCCACACGCCAGCAAGGCGTAGATTCGGTGAATGGGCCCAAAACAAGATTGCCGTTGATCCCGATTTTCATAAGCGAATTTTGTTTAGCGATGAAGCTCACTTTTGTTTGAATGGATACGTCAATAAACAAAACTGCCGTATTTGGAGTGATGATAATCCTCAAGTGTATGTTGAGACACCGTTACATCCAGAAAAACTGACTGTTTGGTGTGCTTTATGGGCTGGTGGAATCATTGGTCCGTACTTCTTTAAAAACGATGTTGGTCAGAACGTTACAGTCAATGGTGACCGCTATAGAGCCATGATTACTGACTTTTTCGTTCATCAATTGAACAACCATGAGGTGCAGGAGCTGTGGTTTCAACAAGACGGCGCAACATGTCACACAGCTCGTGCCACAATCGATTTATTGAAGGAAACGTTTAGTAACCGCATAGTTTCACGTTTCGGACCCCTGAATTGGCCTCCAAGATCGTGCGATTTAACACCGCTAGACTATTTTCTGTGATATGATGATATGTGAAGTCGCTAGTCTACGCCGATAAGCCCGAAACGATTGACCACTTGAAGGACAACATTCGCCGCATTATTGCCGATATACGGCCACAAATGTTGGAAAAAGTCATCGAAAATTGGACCTCTAGATTAGACTACGTCCGAGCCAGCCGTGGCGGTCATATGCCAGAAGTCATATTTAAATTATAATGCCAGAAGATTATCTTTCGAATAAAGTAAATTTCATGTTAATTTAAAAAATTCATCTTTGTTTTATTCCATTTCAAAGTTCTATACCTCTATAAAAAACACCCTATATATATATATATATATATATATATATATATATATATATATATATATATATATATATATATATATATACCTCAAATTTTTAAAAATTCAATTATTTTTTACGGACTTTTATTCTCTATACTTCTAAGAATTTTTCAAAAAAAAATTAAGAAAATTCCATTCCATTACAAAGTTATATCATTAAATGTGTCCTGGCGTCGGATTTGGACCGCTACGTGTTTTCAGACACTGTCTGCAATATTACTCAGACAATGTTTAATATTTCTTAACTTTTTTTTTTAAATCTTAATAATTACTTTTTCTACAAACGGTCGAGAGGTTTTTTTAATTTTCTTAATAGAGAATTCTTTATAAATGATTAAATAGAAATTTTTTGTTCGAAAATTGCATATTAAAGTTGAAACAGAAAAAGCTCTGTTCGAAATGGGTACCGCGTTTGCTCACAGTGGACCAAAAACAATAACAACAATTCTGAGTACTGTTTGGATCTGTTTAAGCGCAATAAAAAGGACTTTTTCATACGATATGTGACAATGGATGAAACATGAATCCACCACTACACACCGGAATCAAATCGGCAGTCAGCTGACTGGACAACAGCCGGTGAAAGCCGCCCAAAGCGTCCAAAAGCACATCAGTCGGCTGGGAAGATTTTGGCCTCTCTATTTTGGGATGTGTATGGAATAATTTTCATTGACTATGCTAACGAATATTATATAAAGTTATTGGTGCGTTTGAAGGCAGAAATCACAAAGAAATGTCCCCAAATAAACACGAAAAAAGGGGTTTTTTATCAAGAAAATGCACCGTGTCACAAGTTAAAGGTTACGTTGCATGAATTGAAGTTCGAATTGCTTCCTCATCCACCATATTCTCCAGATTTGGCCCCAGCGACTATTACCTATTTGAAGACCTCAAAAAATGCTCGCGGGCTCCAATGAAGAAGTTATCACCGAAACCGAGGCCTATTTTGAAGGCAAAGACAAATCCTTCTACAAGAAAGGTATAGAATTGTTAGAAAAGCGTTGGATTGATTGTATCGAGAGTCCATGGGAAAGTCAACAATCGCTTGTGCATCACAGTATTCTAGAACATTGTATTTAAATAACAGTTATCACCACTACACCAAACACTTTATTTTTGCACTTGATGAGCGGGGTTGGTGAAACGCGCGTCAAGGGCAAAAATAATATGGTTGGTTTAGTGGTGACAACTGTTGTGTAGTGTCTTTGTACCAAAGTTTCTAAAATCTCCACACAATTAACATTAATTTGTATATAAATTAATATGCTTAGTTACTATAAAGCTCTACACAACATCCTATATAGAAATTTGTCGAAATACATCATTTTTCTAAAGTACTAAACATTTTACTTAGTAAGCGAATAAAATCGACTCATTTTTTTATAGTTTTCCATCATATTCTTTATAAAAATTACTCAACATAAACCATTTTATTAATACGTAGGGTGAAAAGTTTTTGGTCTGACACATAGATGTCGCCCTTTTCAAAAAATCCATATGATTTTTAGGAAGTACCAACCTTCAAACGATATGTGTCAAAATTTCATGACATTTCGACCATTAGTTTACAAATTACAGAGGTTTTAGTGACGTTACTTTTTGCAGCGCCTTTTTTTTTTGATGAGAAAAAATACCTTTCAAGCAAAGCAATGGCTTGATAAGTGTTATGGGGACTCTGCCCCTAGAAAATCACTCATCATTTACTGGTATGCTGAATTTAAATGTTATCGTACGGACACAAATGATGCTGAACCCTCTGGACTCCCAACTGAGGTAATTACACACACACACAAAATTGTTTTGGATGACCGTTAAGTGAAATTGCTTGAAATAGCTGACACCCTAAAGATATCAAAAGAACGTGTTTATCATATTTTGCATGAACATTTGGGCATGAGAAAGGTCTGTTCGAAATGCTCACAGTAGACCAAAAACAACATCTTGATGATTCTGAACGCTGTTTGGATCTGTTTAAGCGCAATAAAAAGGATTTTTTCATGCGATATGTGACAATGAATGAAATATGGATACACCACTATACACCGGAATTAAATCGACAGTCAGCTGAGTGGACAGCAGTCGGTGAAAGCCGCCCGAAACGACCCAAGACACAATAGTCGGCTAGGAAGTTTTTGGCCTCTGTATTTTGGGATGCGCGTGGAACAGTTCTCATCGACTATGCTGAGAAGAAAAAATCATCAATAGCAGATATTATATAAAGTTATTGGTGCGTTCGAAGGCAGAAATCGGAAAGAAACGGCCCAAAATGAACAAGAAAAAAGTGCTCTTTCATCAAGTCAATGCATTGTGTCACAAGTCAATGGTTACGATGGCAAAATTGTATGAATTAAAGTTCTTCCTCATTCACCGTATTCTCCAGATTTGGCCCCCAGGGACTATTATCTATTAGCAGACCTCAAAAATACTGGCGGGAAAGAGATCTGGCTCAAGTGAAGAAGTTATCGCCAAAAACTGTGGCCTATTTTGAAGATAAATCCTTCTACGAAAAATTATAGAAACGTTAGAAAGCGTTGGACTGATTGTATTGCTCTTGAAGGGGACTGTAGTGATGAATAAAGTCGAATTTTGCAAAAAAAAATGTATTTTAAGTAGATAGACCCAAAACTTTTCAGTCTACGTGTTTAGTTCTCACACATGTCATGTGGATAACAATTTAAATACGAGTACATGATTTTTTACAATGTTCAAGAATATTTGATTTATGAATGAGTCAAAATACTTAGTTTCTTAAATGTTACTAGTAAAAAATAGTGAAAATATTCCACTATTCTTCACACATTATCTAACATTCCATGCGGAAATTTGTCAAAATACATTTTAATTATATCCTAGAACATTCTACTCACACGACAGATGAAAACAATTCTTTCGCAGTCGCTTGAAATTTTTTGCTCGATTTGGCAAACAGTTTTTGACATCTGTCTCTGTTCTCTGGTTGTCTCAATGCATCGGGCACTTTAAGCCCCGTTACTGATTTTACCTGATCGGCCACTTCGTCTTTTCCCTTCTACCTTTCCAGTCATGACTAGCATCTCAAGTTGTCCGGGTCTCTTTAAGAAGAGATGAAAACAATATATAAGTTTAATTTCGCAGTTTTTATCAAGCTCCTGAACATTATATTGTCAAACTAAACGAAAAAAAATCGTTATTTTTTGAGTTCTAGAAGTTTTTTTTTTTTAATTAATTAGAACAAACAATTTTTATGAATGTATAGAATATTTTTAGTTATCTAGAACCTGTTTTTAGTTTTTTAAACAAAAAAATCATTGCAGTTGCTTAATTATTAAAATTTACTTAATTCTGAAGCATCATGCGTGTATTAAATTAGTAAATTACGACTATATTATGTCTCTAAAATTGCCGACATCTAATAATAATTTTGATTACACTTATACTGGTTATATCACATGATCAACAATAGGGATGTTGACATTAAAAACTATTAAGTAATCAATTGTGCATGCTTGCTTATTACCTAACTAATTTAATACGCGCTGCTAGTCCGAGCAAGTTTTAACTAGATTACAATTTTTATGCTTCTTGGTAATATAATATGAAGTAAATATTAATAAATTGATTTAATGATGTATAACGGCTAATTGATGTAATTAAATCATGCTGTAAATCTATATTAGCGTGATAAATAGAACATATTCAAAATGCACATCATTACAAGAGACCATCAATTGTCAGTTTATATCAATAATCACATTATCAATAATATTTTTGCCATAAAAAATAGTGTTAATATTGATCAGGGGTGATCTAAACACGTGTTAAAGTTGGTCTGGCGAAGTCATAAAGTTGTAAAAATGTATGGTTCTTTTTTAGTGTTCCGTACGGGACACTTAAAGATCACTTCGGTGTCTGTCTGTCTGTCCGTCTGTCTGTCACACCCGATTTTCTCCGAAATTATTTGACATAGAAAGTTGCCTCAACAGAGCCGTGTGGTTTTGAAAGTTAAATTTTGACTCAAGGGGTTAGTTTCGGAGGGTGAAATCGGAAGTGAAAATAATTTTTTTTTACTAGGTCATCGAGTGGGGTGTCAATTGAAAGCTTGTAAAAACATTCAAGATTATACATAGGCACACTTTTCTTTGTATTATTTTGAAAAAAATCGCGAAAAATTGCTGTCCCTCCCCTCTATCTAGAAAAATACTGGTCTAAAAATTTTGAAAAATTTCTGGAATATTTTCCACGGGGTGTAGATTGACTGAACATTATCACGAGTGCATTACGTTTAATAATTTATCTGGAATATAAAAAAAACCAAAAATTTCAAGGTCATCAGTTTTTAGTAAAGATCGGAAACAAACTTTGTTGAAAACTCATTTGAGGTGTGTTTTGTGAAGTCACTGATCATTTTATACTTCCGTAACAAAAAATTTTATTTCAGAAGCAATCAACGTACGGAACACTAATTGTGCAAGATCAACATGCACATCACCGGTTTTTTTTTTTCTGGTTTTATGAGCAATATATTTTGGGACATTATAAAAAGACGTTACTTTTGATTAATTTTCCCATAGAAAGCACTATAGTTTTCTAAAAACAGTATTTATTGACTTTTTTTCAACTAAAAACGTATGTAGTCCGATTTAATAATGAGATGCATTTTGATAGATTTTCACATGAAAGTTCTCGAAATTTGAAGAATATATTAATTATGTTATGTTGATCTCGTCTAAATTTCAGTAAAATATACTATAACTTATGTTGATCTCGTCTGAATTTTGAGTAAAATATACTATAACTTTATAAAAATTGTGTATTTTATTTTTCATATAGAATGCCGTAGAGTTTTATACAAGCAGGGTTTAGCTTGTGTTTAATTTGGAAGTTTAGAGAAACTGAAGAGTTCGTCAATTTTAGAAACCTAAGGCTTTCGACCGTGTTTGACAAGACGGATTGTTGACTAGCTATGCTGCTATGTCTGCCTACAAGGCTTTGTTTATGATTCTGGAGTGTTCCCCGAGTGATAACTAATGAATTTTCGACATCTGTACATTCGGTCTAAGTCAGGACCTCATCTTGATTCCTACTCTCTTTTTCTGTCTACATTGAAGATCTGCTAAAAAAGACCAAACTTGAATCTGTAACTTTGCTGATAACAACATGCTTATTTCTTCATTTACCTTAAATACACCAGCTCCTTATGCAAATATTTCTAGAAAAACGAAGTGGTAAAACTTAAACACCTGCACTAAACTTTGAAGCGTCAGTAACTAAGATAAAAATAACCGGCCAAGCGCAAGTCAGACTTGCACAATTAGTGTTCAGTACGTTGATTGCTTTTAGAATCAAAAATTTTGTTTATGGAGGTATAAAATGATCAATGACTCCACTAAATACACCCCAAATGAGTTTTCAACAAAGTTTTTTCCGATCTTTACTGAAAACTGATGACCTTGAAAGTTTTGTTTTTTATATACCAAATACATTATTAAAGGTATGCACTCGTGATAATTTTCGTTCAATCTACACTCTGTGGAGAATATTCCAGAAATTTTTCAAAAATGTTTTGATCAATATCTTTCGAGATAAAGGAGGGACAGCGATTCTTCCCAATATTTTAAAAATAATACAAAGAAAAGTGTGCGCAAATATTACATTATATATACAGGGTGCCCCATATGTATGGAATAATGATTCCACGGCATTTATTAATCAGTGTATCAACAAAATGTTTAAATGAAAGTTGTTATACGGTGCATATGCCGAAGTTGATAATAAAATGTTTTGAACTATCAGTTCGACTCCTGCTAGAAATACTGGATATTATTTGTCTAATGTAGCATATGTCTAAATTGAACTGTTTTAGAATTATTGTCATTTGAAATTTAAATTTAAAAAAAAAAAAAAAAAAAAAACTATTAATACTTTAGGATTATTTTTAAGGTAACAATTGCTCATAATATCTACCGTTAACAGCGAGGCAATGACCCAATCTGTCATAAACAGCCTGAACAGAGTTTTGCAGAGAATCCGGGGTGATCCGTGCAACTTCATATTGAATTCTTTGTTGCAAATATTCTACAGTGTCAGGTCGACTTCGGTAAACTTTGGTTTTCAAATGACTCAATAAAAAAAAATCGAGTGGCGTAAGGTCGGGACTCCTTGAAGGCCATTCTATAGCACCTCTTCTGCCCATGCATCGATTAGGAAAAATCGCATCCATATATCTACGAACGTTGATTTCATAGTGAGGAGGAGCTCCGCCCTGTTGATACTGCCCACACGTTTATCTTTTGTGGTCTTTGAGAATAACTGTCGATTATCCAGTGAGGATTCTCAGTAGACCAGTACCGTTATGCCTGTTTACTCTTTCGTTAAGACAAAATGTGGCCCTCGTCAGAAAAAAAACAGTTAATATAAAATTCAACGCGTCTATCGTAGTCATCTTCAGATAATTCTTGCAATAGAATGAGTTTGTATGGATTCAATTTTTCTTCATTCAGTATATGATTTAAGGTACCTTTACTTATGTTGTGGTCTAGGTAAAGCTGACGAGAGGCCGAATGGGGATTTTCGCTGGTTTTAACTTTTGGAGATTCAGATTTAGAATGATCCTTAACAGGACCTGATTGTCTAAATCATTTTAATGTTTTGCTAACTATGGATTGGGTAATAGGTTTTCGATTCCGATATTGACACATGCCAGCTTAATTTTTTTTTAATTCGATTTCCTTATTTTGAAATATCAATAATTCTAAAATAATATCTAGAATTTTTAGTAGAACTCAAAAAATAAAATAATATACAGGCCTTTCCATTTAAAAAAAATTAAGATTGCATATTTCTTTGAACTGACAGTTCAAAACATTTTATCGTCAACGTCAGCATGTGCTCCGTATAAAACCTTATAACTTTTATTTAAACATTTTTTTGAAACACTGGTTAGTAAATGCTTTGGACTCATTATTCCATACACCCTGTATTTTTGAACACGTGTTTTTACAAGCTTTCAATTGACACTCCACTCGATGATTAGGTAATTTTTTTTGTTTCACTTCGGGTTTCACCCCTCTTAAGTCAAAATTTAAGTTTCAAAACTACGCGACTCTGATGAAGCCGTCAATTCCCATATTAGTGGCGAATTTCAACTTTCTATGTTAAATAGTTTCGGAGGAAATCGGGTAGGACAGGCGGACAGACAGATGGACAGACAGACGGGCAGACACCGAAGTGGTCTTATAAGTGTTCCGTAGGGAACTGGCTAGACGCTAACAAGGAAACAAATTGTCTCGATGATGTTCGTCCCATGTACCTGACTGAATAACATATCTCTGTGAGAGTGAAAAATTAATGTGTCGAATAGATTTCTATTCCCGTTTAACTTAAGAGAGATCACAATTTTGAAACACTGTAAAAGAGTGCGAAGCTGTTCGTAGCCACCAGAATTTGACGGGATTAATTGGGTATTTTCATTAGCATTGTAAATTGTGGTTACTATAAACATTTTTTCTGTGCTTTTTTGTTTACAGCTTTGTAAAATGGCGTTGCTCTTAATTACAAACGTCCATTTAAATGCTAGGCAAGTATACAATGAAATCGTTTATTTTTATTGCTCAGTGTTCAAAAAATAGTGCATATCTAAAGAAAAACGTTCCATTTTCAGCAAGAATGGGTTTTAAGAAACTAGTCGTTTTAAAAAAATTTCTAAAATTTTAATTTTATATAGACATTCAGTATTATTATTTAGCTATTAGAAACTGCCAATATTTTATTTATTACAAGGTGGTGTTATCTCGTAATGAACTTCAGACATTCCGCAACTTTCTCATGCGATAAGTTGCAAGACTTTAATCTCATCTAGTAATTTAGTGTTCTTATATTATTTTGTATATTCTGTGTACAAAAGTCCATAGGTACCATTCTGTACTATGATAAAATCGAACGAGGTATTTTCATTGTTTTATTGTTGTTTTGTGGTGGTGTAACCGACCGTTGCTTTACTGATTTGTCAGTCGATCAAAAAAATAACAGCTGATAAAATTTCAAACTTTTTATTAAGTAAATTTTATAATACTTATTAGCATGGTACGAACATAATAATATCGATGTTTGTAATGACAATATTTAATACTTGATGTTATTGTTAATAATAATGCTTAATTAACTAAGAATAATAATAATGTAATAATAATGTAATAATGATGTTTTCTCTAGCTGACTGCCTATTATTTTATACATTTTCTCTCTAAAATTTACCATAGGCATACTCTTAAGTTTATTTAACAAATAATTACCTATCGTCCTAATGATTACAGAGTCTGACGATTTCTTGGCGCCATCAAGAAGTTTACAAAGAAAACAATTAATTGTAGAAAAGAGTTGTTTTACTGAGCTATTAGTAAGTGTACATAGTATATCTTTTATTGAGAATTGGTTATTGTAAAACTATGGCTTTATATTAAACTCATAGGTGTAGCTAAAGGGCATAACAGTACAGTAATATAATTATAAGAAATAGTTGGTTTACAACAGTGGGTAAACAGAGGTGAAACTAAGTTGCGCCAACTAGTTGATGCAACTTATTGCGATAAATTGCACTAAGACCTTAACATTAACTACAATGAAGATTTTTTTTGCAGATTGACTATTCGATGGAAGTTATCTCCACATTGGCTGAATGAACTTTTCCAGCAATATTGTGTATATACGTTAAATTATTATTTATTTTAATGTAGGTTAGTGACATTTAGATAAGTTTATTTTTAAAATAGCTTAGACTTTTTTATTATTATTTTTTATAGATACATACATATCGGTGTTACTTAATGGAATATTTTTTAAAACTGTTTTGCTTTACTTTCTACTTGTGCCTATTATTTGGTATAGTATACAGAGTGTTTTCCAACTTGAAAATTCGTTCGTTCATTTGGGATTATAGTACTCACTAAAATAAGTTAAGCATAGGATATTTGAAATTTTCATTACGATCTTTTACGATTTAATTCCCTATCATTTCACCTGCTGGCGATCTTATTTATTAAATGTAGATCAATTTCGTGACCACTAAAATTACCGGCCTAGAAAACTTGTGATACTAATCTCTAAGGCAAACGACTACTGAATTAAAACAATAACTTCAGTGGCTTCGGAAACAATCAATAGATAGCGCTGCATAATGTACAACTTTGTTCAGATCCGCCAATATTTAAATATAAGCAAGCGGAAATTTATTCCGAGTCGACTAACTACAATTTTAAATTAAGTCTTTGCTGTAGCTTTTTTTGAAGGCTTTTGTGTAGGCTATATTTAGCCAATTGACTTATTTGTGAGTACTGTAACCAAGTGAAAATAATCCGGCAACTTAATAAAATAGTATGAAATCAACAAAGATGTTTGGTTCTTAAAACTGTATTACGAGTATCAATATGCGCGATCAACCGCGCCGTAATCTTCCGTCTTCGCAATAAAAATGTTACAATTATATGTTATAGTTTAAATTGTTGTTTAAATTTTTACTGTGTTATTTGGGTTATTATTTACCCTATCGGTTATAAGTTAATACTTTGTACATTCATTAGCAAAAAAATATTGTAAATATAAATGGCTTATCTAGAAGTGATCTGCATTTACGTGATCAACATTTACGTGATCGACAGTTACGTTTTTTATTGTTCAAACTTTAATCGGGTAGTGAATTAAATTGCATAACTATCACAGTATAAAAAAATGTTTTTTCATCACCTTTACTTTCATCTAAGTAAAGAATCGTATTTTCCTCTATTTTTTTCAGGTCAAAGTAAATTGTCATTATAACGTAATTGCAGAAAACACATGTATGTTTATTCCTGCAGCTGTGCCATATTATTTTTTCTTTAATTAACTAATTGCTTTCATTAAATATCATTGACGTTATTAGATAGAAACTGCTGAGGAAATAAGTCCTTTATAATAACTTATTTCTTACAAGATTTTCCTAAAAAATATCAAATTCGTTTTCATGTGTTCTTAATAAAGTATCGAATATTGGTAATATTGGCTGTTGTTTTATTTATTTTCAATTTCCTCCTTCTAAGTGTTTTCTCAAACTACCATACAATCTTTCTAACGTCTATAATACGTCCAAAGATAAGACAAACTATTCATATACATATACAGTTGGGTGACAAGCTAAAAATTTATTTTTGATTTTCTTTCGTCCCAACCCCGCAAAATGTTCAATCCTATGAAAAATTGAAGCCCCCAAAAATTTTAGGAAATAGTATTAATATTTAGAGGTCGCAACCATCGACTGAAATTATATTTTTCTTCTCAATCGTTGTTTCGCCTTCAACAGACCCCCGTTAAACTTCTGATTTGAATTTAAGGATTACTAAGGTGTTTACTCGTACATTTTTTGTTGCTCAATCCGTTCCCGACGGCCGTTTTCCCCTAAAATCCTTCAATTTTCTGCAATGCTCATATTAAGTGCGCATGAAGAGTGAAAAAATGCGTTTTCTTTTCAAAAAAAGTTCCGTAAAATTAACGGGAAGCACTGTAGATCAAGTTTTATGATGCGAAATCATAAATATGCTACTGATCTTTAAGAAATTTTCATGGTGCACGAGTAATATGGGACAAAGACAGTGACAACCAAGCGCATTGTTGGAAGAAAAAAGACTGATACACGTAAAAAAAATGTCAAAAAATTTATAAACAAATAACAGTGGTAATGGGGAAAATATATTTTCTATAAAGTTTTCAAGTGAAGCATATTACTAGGAAAGGTTGACGCTACATGAGGGGGGAGACAAGGACTCCTGTAAATATATGCTTGACGGAAGAAAAACAACAAAACAAAAAGATTGGCTTGTCACTCGAATTTTTACCTTAGTTATTAGCTTTTAACACGGATATAATTCTACCACATTTTATTGCAGTTCCAATGAGGCCCAATCAGGTCCAATCAAAATTCAATGTTTACTCGGACGTAAAATTCTGGCTGAATTCAAATGTGTATTACAAGTTTCCATTTAAATTTACAATTTTGGGTCTCATAGGGTCCCAACAGAGCGTGGAGTCCAAAATCTGACAGACCCATTCAATTTCCAGGGAAAAAGGATAAGATTTTTGTCTGAAATATTTTTTCTGGAATTGCCTTCTTGTCGAGCTTTTTAGGTGTGTCAGACTTTTTTCCAACAAAGTGCTTCGTTCTCGCTATCTTTTTCCAATATTACTTGTGTGCCATGAAAATTTCTCAAACATCTGTGTCATATCTATGATTTTGCATCAGAAAACTTGATCTACAGTGCTTCCCGTCAATATTGTAGAACTTTTTTGAAAGGAAAAAACGCATTTTTTTACCCTTAATACGTATTTGACATGAGCATTGCGAAAAATTGAAGAATTTTAGGGAGAAATGGCCCTTGGGAACGAACTCGGCATTAAAAAATGTACAAGGAAACACATTCATAATCCTTAAATTCAAATCAGAAGTCTAACGGGGGGGGGGGGGGGGCTGTTGAAGGGAAAAAACGATTTAGAAGAAAAAAATATATTTTCAATCGATTGATGTGACCTCTAAATATTAATATATTTTTTAAAGATTTAGGGGCTTAATTTTTTCATAGGATTGAATATTTTGCGGGGATAGGACCAAAGAAGATAAAAAAAATTTTTTGGCTTTTCACCCTATAATACAATCTATCAAGTAAGGTGTGACCACTCGTATTCTTGAAAAAATGTGTTTCGAGCACATTTTTTGACATCAATGTATTCTTTGATGTGCTAACAATGGCGCAATTACCTTAGGAAGTTGTGCAATCGCCTCCTGCATCAATAATCGCCTGGCATCTTCGAGACATACTGTTGAGATTTTCTGCATACTAGGCAAATTTTTCGAATCTCGCGAGACAACCGAGTCAAAGTTCTCAGAGTCTTTCCACTGAGCTTCCTCTTTACAAGGGACCAAACCTTTTCAATAGGGTTAGCGTCCGACGATTCTGAGGTCACTCTAGTATCTTATCGACGCGCAAACAAGTGACTCATTTTCGATTTTACGTGATTTCGACGAAAGTTCGGAATCGACTGATACTTTTACTGAAATGTGTCGTAAACAAAGATTCTCTCTACTGATTTTTTCTTGAATCTCTAGAATCGCATCTACCAAAAATGAATTATCGCGGACACGTTTTTACTCGACAGACTGTACTTCGAAAATTTTGTCTAGAGCCACGAAATAAGGGACATAAATATTTGATTATTCGCAACATTTTGGTAAGCGTTCTAGATGAAAATGCGATAAATATTTTATTTTTGGACTTAGATTATCTCACAGTATGGGCGTTTGTAATTAAGGGAAAACACCATTTTACAACACTGTAAATAAAAGGGCGCGGAAAAAATATGTTTATAGCAACAAGAATTTTTAATACTGCCCAATTCTCGTTATTATAAATATGTTCTCCGCACTCTTTTGTTTACAGTGTTGTAAAATGGTGATTTTTTTCTTATTTACAAAGTCCCATAGGAAGGTGTGTTTTTAAGTTATCTCTCTAGTCGTGAAAATGACGTTATGCGAAAAAATTTTTTGGTCGTCCAATTAATATCCTTGTTTTAACACCTGTAACGAAATCTTGGACGAGTTTGTTGCACCTTGCAGCTTTTACGAGTTTTGTAAAGAATGCTCTTTGAGGAAATACGCGGAAAACTTTCCAGACATACCATAAGAGTTTAGCTTAGCTAACAATCCCTCATGCCAAACGCGGACGAAATCTCCAAAGTATTCAATTATATTGTACCAAACATGTGTTACATAAGTTAGAAGATGCCCTGTTGATCTTACGAAAGCTGTATGGATGGTTGCTAATAATACTGAATCACTCTCTATATTTTAGAGATTCTTATTGATAGCCTCTTCCGCAACTTTCGTTATTGAAAACAGTGCAACTAGTCGATAGTTGCTTGGCAAGGTTTTCTTACTTTTTTTTTATATTGGCTCAAATATAGAGCATTTCTAGCAGGAAGAAAATATTTTCTTTCTGTAAGATAGATTGAAAAGTCTACAGAAAATTGGTGTTAGTTCACTCGCACATTTTTTAAGTATTATGGCACGTATTCCATCTGCGCCAGAAGCTTTTTTGGTGTCCAGATTCATTGAATTTCGTTATATGATAGAATGTCTGAAGACAATATCGGACATCCTTGACTGTGCTGTGGGAATAGTTGGTGGTGTTTTTCCTTGGAAATAGACAGTAGAAAGTTCAGCTAAGAAGTTGGCTTTCTCAACACATATCATACTCATATCTCGCACTGGTATCTCCAGAACTTATGCCAACAAGGCCACATGTATTTTCAATTAGTAACAATGCAAATACTTTTTGTAATTCAACCCATATTTTCTCTAAATGGAAGACGAATTTACGCTCATTTCTTTTGGTTATTATCATGAAGGGTTACATGCATTTGTATTTCCTGACCAGATGATTGATTTTCTACATTTTCTCCAGAATAAGTGGGCTGTGTTGCTAGAAGAGATGTTTTTTTTATGTGGTCTTTCCATGGCGGGTCGCCATCATACGAGAATTTTATTGAGCGATTATAAATATATACAAGTAATATCGAGATTTCGAACAGTTTGGTAGGCTGAAACGAATTTATTTCTTGACATCAAGATTACCAGACATTTTAAAGGTGGCTTTTTAAAAGAATTTGTCTAAATTCCTTTATGCATGCTATTATGCTTTAACTTAAAAGACATCCCAGATATTATACATAAGTAATAGTAGTAATATAGGAAATTGCGATGTGCCTGCGACTCTGCCAGCATAAATTACACGTTCTGCATTATATAACTTACAAAATGTGAGTACTTACCTATTGCTTTGCTCCCGGCATCTTCACCCATATGTTATCAACGTCAATAAATTGTTATTTTTGTAATTGTAAACAAATATGGACTGAGAATACTTTATCTCCATACGAAACAACGACTTGAAATCGAATTAGTCTTCCTAAAGGAACCGCTTGCTTGCTTAAAAACACTAAAGTAACGAAACAGTTTTCCTAAAAGGGGGATTTATCTGGTACACAGATGGACTTGAAAAAAAAAACGGTGCGAGAGCAGGCGCATACTGCCAACAGACAGTCATAAAGGTATCATTGTTTCTATGCAGATAAACTTATGTTTTTCAAGCGAAGATCTGCGATATCCCCACGTGTAGCTGAGAGATGGTGAAAAGTTGATTATCGAAATTATCACAGAAAGTCTAAAAATTCCGTAAAGGAAACGGATCATTGATGAAGGTGGTTTTATATTTAACTTTAATAAAACAGCCTTACAATTCCAAATCAACACGATAGCTAACTAGCATTAAATTGCTCTCAATTAACCATTTGTAACTAATTACGATCGTTTGTTAAAGTTTAAAAGTTTAACAGGTGGGTTTCACGCGACTTAACTTTGATCAAATAGTTACCATTGCAATTCTGTTTTGTATCGTTTACCATAATTTGAACAAATTATGACAAGACAAGAAGAATATATGCCTGAGGTGAATTTGAAGTAGAGATTCAATCGTTAGATAAGAGTGATGCTCCGAAATTATCACCAAAGATAGATTGACAATAAGGAAACCAGTCTAACTAAGAAGTTTATTGTTAATACAGAATTTTTGAGAGACCACAATTAATGCAGACTTTAGTTGATTGCAGTTAGTGTAGTTCTAATATATTCTGATATCTTTAGAATCAATTTTAATTTTGGCAGTCTTTCCATCATCGGATAGTATTTCTTGTTCTTACTGCACCGTCTCCTCATGAAGGTTGGCGATCCATATAGCTAAACGAGCTTAAGAAACTGATGCCATCCGAAGTACATCCAAGCCATCTTCACATGTCTTTTAGCCAAGAATTTTGCCGTCTTCTGATCGTTCGCTTGTCATTTAATTTACTTTCAATAACAAAAAGTAGCAAATAGTATGTTGGACCCCTCATTATACAGGGTCTCCCAGTATTTCGTGTACATAGAGTTAGTGTGGATTTCCGGAATAAAAATATGACCATTTAACTCAACTTGCCTTAGTCCAAAAATTCGTAATTTTTGAGATACAGGGTGTCAGAATAATACCTTTATTTTAGTTTTTCTTAAGTAGCTTCCTTAATAATTGTACTATTTATACAGGGTGAGTCAACGATGGAGTAAAGTTCATTATCTCATTTGTTTCGGGAAAGACGAAAAAATGTTTATCAAAATAGTTTTAGAGAATGTTAAGGTGCACAGTTTTTTAAATGGAACATCCTATTTTCTAATTTATTTTTAAATTCTGCGTAAAATTTTATAACTTTTTTATTAATAATGTTATATAAATAAACCTAGAAGTTTTTCTAATATTTCAATTTTTTTAAAAAAATACTAGTTTTCAGTTTTATAAAAAAATTGCCAGTAGCGACTTTATTTCTGAAGGTGGAATACTCATAATTGGTACGAGCGTTCTATAGAGATAAAAAAAAAGATATATGTAAAGAAATTTGAGTTAGATGCTACAGGGTGTTCAAAATAAATTTATATATTTCGACTATTTTAAATTGAAAAATCTTAAATTTTTTAAACTGCACACCCTGTATATTATTATTTTTTCTGATAGATTTTACAAAACCCTCAAACTTTTACTAAGTATGTCATATACCTATTTCTAATAGTTTTCGATTTATTTTGAATTTTTCAATTTTTACCCTTGTTTTTAATACACTTACGCTATAACATCATAGTTGTCAAGACTACAAAAATGTAGGCATTATCAAATTTTGACAAGTCTATTAAGCAAGTAAAAATAGTTTAATTTGTTGTAGTAAGTGACGTATAAAGGTAATAGTTATGGATTTTCCTAAAAATGAATTAATTGATATGGTTTATATACTGGGCGAGGCGAGAAAAAACTATTTTTTGGCAGTAAGGCTTTACTGAGCGAAGAACCCTAATATACGTATACGATCTAGAAAATCTTTTCAGTGCTTAATGGAACGCTTTGATGGTAGTGGTAGCGTTGAGTATACGAAACGGAAAGTAGTAAACCAGAATGTTACCAATGAGGAAAAAGAAATGGAGATTTTACTTCATGTGGAAGATAATCCAAAGGTCAGCAACCGTCAACTAGCTGACTTATCTGACACATCCCAATCTCCCAGTATTTCGTGTACATAGAGTTAGTGTGGATTTCCGGAATAAAAATATGACCATTTAACTCAACTTGCCTTAGTTCAAAAATTCGTAATTTTTGAGATACAGGGTGTCAAAATAATACCTTTATTTTAGTTTTTCTTAAGTAGCTTCCTTAATAATTGTACTATTTATACAGGGTGAGTCAACGATGGAGTAAAGTTTATTATCTCATTTGTTTCGGGAAAGACGAAAAAAATGTTTATTAAAATAGTTTTAGAGAATGTTAAGGTGCACAGTTTTTTAAATGGAACATCCTATTTTCTAATTTATATTTAAACTCTGCGTAAAATTTTATAACTTTTTTAATAATAATGTTATATAAATAAACCTAGAAGTTTTTCTAATATTTCAATTTTCTGAAAAAAATGCTAGTTTTCAGTTTTATAAAAAAATTGCCAGTAGCGACTTTGTTTCTGAAGGTGGAATACTCATAATTGGTACGAGCGTTCTATAGAGATAAAAAAAAGATATATGTAAAGAAATTTGAGTTAGATGCTATAGGGTGTTCAAAATAAATTTATATATTTCTACTATTTTAAATTGAAAAATCTCAAATTTTTTAAACTGCACACCCTGTGTATTATTATTTTTTCTGATAGATTTTATAAAACCCTCCAATTTTTACTAAGTATGTCATATACCTATTTTTAATAGTTTTCGAGTCATTTTGAATTTTTCAATTTTTACCCTTGTTTTTAATTCACTTACGCTATAACATCATAGTTGTCAAGACTACAAAAATGTAGGCATTATCTAATTTTGACAAGTCTATTAAGCAAGTAAAAATAGTTTAATTTGTTGTAGTAAGTGACGTATAAAGGTAATAGTTATGGATTTTTCTAAAAAATGAATTAATTGATATGGTTTATATACTGGGCGAGGCGAGAAAAAAACTGTTTTTTGGCAGTAAGGCTTTACTGAGCGAAGAACCCTCATATACGTATACCATCTAGAAAATCTTTTCAGTGCTTAATGGAACGCTTTGATGGTAGTGGTAGCGTTGAATATACGAAACGGAAAGTAGTAAACCAGAATGTTACCAATAAGGAAAAAGAAATGGAGATTTTACTTCATGTGGCAGATAATCCAAAGGTCAGCAGCCGTCAACTAGCTGACTTATCTGACACATCCCAATCTACGGCTAATCGCACAACGAGAAAATACAAGTATCATCCCTTTCATATGGAACTACACCAAGCACTTCAAGACCGTGATTTTGAACGACGAGTAAATTTTTGTACCACCATGAATGGAGCAACAGAGGCCGATCCAAATTTTTTATCCAAAATAATGTTTTCTGATGAAGCTATTTTCCGCAGTAATGAAATACTTGACAGCCGTAACATGCATTATTATTCAAAACCAAAACCACTGGTCGCTTAAAGTATGGTGTGGAATATTAAATTTTCGAATTATTGGTCCATATTTTCTCCGCTAACCGCTTAATGGGCATAGATATCTAAATTTTTTGCAAAACGAATTACCCCAGTTTCTTGAAGACGTTGATAACTTTGAAAGGGACAGATGTGGGTTCGACAAGACGGAGCTCCAGCTCATTACCACCGGGAAGTTCGAGAAGTTTTAAAAGATCATTACCCCAAAAATGGATCGATAGGGATGGATTCATTCAGTGGCCCCATCGATAATGTGACTTAACACCTTTAGACTTCTTTTTGTAGGACTACATTAAAGATCGTATTTTTGTGAATCCCCCTACAATACCAGTAGATATGGAAAATAGGATACGGGATGCGTGCAGGACAATAACGCCCTTTATGCTAAGGAAAGTGAAGGAATATATAGTAAAACGACTAAACATGTGTATTCAAGTAGACGGGCATATTTTTAAACATTTATTACGTCATAATAATTAATCATTAGATAAGTTAAACTATATTAAAATTATTATTAACTATTTGTTTATGTTTTCACAATAGCGTAAGTGTATTAAAAACGAGGGTAAAAATTGAAAAATTCAAAATAAATCGAAAACTATTAGAAATAGGTATATGACATAATTAATAAAAGTTGGAGGGTTTTGCAAAATCTATTAAAAAAAATAATAATATACAGGGCGTGCTACTTAAAAATTTTGATATTTTTCAATTTAAAATAGTCGAAACGTATAAATTTATTTTGAACACCCTGTAGGATCTAACTCAAATTTCTTTACATATATCTTATATCATATATTTTTTATCATCTTTATAGCACGCTCGTTCTAATTATGAGTATTCCACCTTCAGAAACAATGGCGGTACTGGCAATTTTTTACAAAACTGAAAACTAGTATCTTTTTTTAAAAATTATATAACATTATTAATAAAAAAGTTATAAAATTTTACGCAGAATTTAAAAATAAATTAGAAGCTAAGATGTTCTATTTTAAAAAAAAAAAAACATGTTATATCGGCCACACTTTTTTGAAGTACCCTGTATACTCAAAGACAGTTTTAAACTGTGCACCTTAACATTCCCTAAAACTATTGTATTTAACATTTTTTCGTCTTTCCCGAAACAAATGAGATACTGAACCTTACACTATCGTTCACACCCTGTACAAGATTTGGTGTTAAGGAGTTTTCTGAGATGAAAAATCGAAATCAGCTAACAGGTTTGGTGTAAATTGTAGGGGGCACCCCTTATTGCACTGTGTATACTTTTAAAATATCCTAACTTTTTTATGCCCCTCTCTATGATATTTTTAATTAAATATTCGTGTTCTCCGCCTTTTCCTGTCTAAAAAAGCTCTCTTAGTAAATATTGCTCCGAGCAACAGTTTCTGAGATAGTGGAATATTTTTATTTATTGATTACAAATTTATCAATTTGTGGGTAATCTTTTATGCCCTTAGCCAGTTGGTTTTTACATTCTTGCTGTTCTTGGCCCATTAGTCTTTAAATTTATTATTGTTGTTAGCCTGTTTGCCTTTAAGCATGCTCCAAATTTCAAAAACTATTCTTTTGGACCTACCCTAAGCCTCGATGAAGTATGGATGGAATTAAAAAATGGAAACAAACATCCTATTTTCTCAGAAACTGTTGCTCTCAGCAACATTTACCAAGAGAGCTTTTGTAGACAGGAGAAGGCGGAAAATACGAAAATTTAATTAAAGATATTATACAGAGTGGTATAAAAAAGTAATGACAATTTAAAAGTATACATAGTGCAATAAGTGGCGCCCCCTACAATTTATAACAAAACTGTGAGCTCATTTCGATTCCTCATCTCAGAAAACCCCTTAGCACCGAATCTTATACAAATGGTACTACTACTACTTAAGAAAAACTAAAATAAAATATAACTTTGACACATTTTTCATTTCAATTTTGAACCCGTTCTACGGTGCTGTCTTTGATTTCGCAGCATTCAGGTGGTAAACTTTTCTTTGTTATTACCATCCACTAGTATTTAACGTTGTCAAAAGCTTATGAACTATTTTATACGATAAAATTGAGATATGGAAAAAACCTAACAATATAAACATGGTAGACGTTTGAGACTGCTTGTCGCCATATACCGTCGGCAACTTCATTGGGACACTCATTGATTTAATGATTCAAAAATTATTCAATAAACATTTACTACTTATTAGGAAAAATTGAGTTGTTTAGTGATGATCTTTATTTAATGCAGAGGTCATTATACTTCCGCTGATCTCAAGGGCCTGTGTTGACGTCTTTTACTAGTACCCCGTTTTGGGAATCAGGTTAAATTTTAATAACAATGAAACTTTTTTATCAATGGAGTATTTCATACATATTCCAAGTAATTTTCGAATATTTTAATTTAAAATGTATAAGAAACATTTGACCCTCTGCTTAACATCATCATCATCTATTATTAATGGTGATTTCATACACGAATTATTTAGTAAAAAGTTATCTATGTAAATGAGGGATACATAGCAAACAAGTAATACTGAGAATAATAACAAAATAATATTATTTCAGGCTGTTTCATCGAAATCCGGCTTTTAAATATTTATATTATTTGTTTATTTTGTTGCACTTATGACGCTTATTGAAAAAAAATATGCATATTATCATATTATTGGAGAAAGCGATGAAATGAAATTAGATATCTTTGAAAATATTGTGGTTTACATGTATGCGTAATGTGTTGTCTTACTCTCTCTCTCACTCTCTCTCCCTATATATACAGTGGAGTCCGCTTATAACGACAGCCAAGGGACAACTATATAGAGTGGCGTGCGAAAGTTTCCGGCTAGTGACATTTCGTACTCCAATTTATTAAAAAAAATCATTTAATCATTATGAGATGTGAGTATGAGATATAGGAAACAAAATTATATAGTAAAATAATATTATTTATATTTGTGAATATATTTATTATTATTATTCTTATATTTATATGTGCAAAAGTTTCTGGCCACATAATATATATTGACGCAGTAGGACGTTCAAAGACGTATTTACGAATAATAGCGTCAACGACCCACCACATTAGTATTAGTTCGTGTTTACTCGGACCGTCGTCGTCGTCCGTTTCGCGTCGACTCGTCTGTAGTAGACCATAGAGCAGGGGTGCTCAAACTTGAACTGCTGGCGATCTACCTCAATATTGTTAGACTACGATCGATCGACTCTGAGAGGCTGCAAGTAAGTGTGATGCAGAATTGTCGTCTAGGTAGGGTGTATCGTGGCATAGATTATTAGTTTCCGTACAATATGCATTTTTTTAGTCAAGGTAAGTGTAGGTCTGCTCTAAAATGTCAATGAAAAAAACTCATAATTATTCAAAATTGCGAGTTTATTGGTTCTTACAAAACAAACGAGTTCTAGTGTCCAAACTTAACTAAAGAGTGACTTTGGATGTTGAAGCGTGGCACTGCATGCCCTCAGCATACTTTTCATAAGATGGTACGTAATTACCGAGTGCTAATCGCAAGCATGATGACATATGTTCGTCAGTTAGTCGATTGCGATATTTTGACTTATTTATTTTCATTTCAGAAAATGTAGACTCGCACAAGTAAGTTGACCCAAACATTGCCGTCAGTTGAAGGGCGATTTGCTTTAGATTCGCATATTTATCTTCAGATATAAAACACCAGAATTTTGTATCAGATGCTGTGGCTTTGAGATGTATATCTGATATAATCTGCACTAACTCATTTTCAACAGAACATGAGTCCATGTTAAACTGACTTGCTATTTCAGTAGCTAACTCCTCAATGTTTTTACACGAAAAAGGATAACTCATAAATGATGCGATATTTGCCAATTTACTCAAATCATAAAAACGTATTTCGAATTGGCCGAAAATATTTGATAATTCTGCCTCATAAATATCATAATTCAACTGAGGAATCGTGCTTTCAAAGACGGAAAATTTTTCAGATCCTTTCTTTTCAGTTGATCTATCATATGCAATTTACTTTTGAATGCGTTTATTGCGTTAATCATCTCAATAATAGTTTTTCCTTTACCTTGAAGCTCCAAATTAATGGTGTTTAAATGCATTGTGATGTCCGTCAAAAATGCCAAATCAGTCAGCCATTTTCCGTTTTTCAGCATCTGAGTGTCATCACCTCTTTCGTCTAGAAAAGCTGTTATTTCGGGCAATAATTCTTGAAATCTTTCTAGGAATTTTCCGCGACTCAACCACCTGACGTCCATGTGAAGAACTAAATCAGTGTGTTCAGCTGACTCACTATCTTCTAACTGCAATTTAAAGAGCCCTCGTTGCAAGCTACGTGCACGGATAGAATTCACAATTTTTATTGCAATGCTCGTAATCTCTTCCATGTTTAGAACTTTTGAACACAAAACTTGTTGAAAAGGGGGGGGGGTGTATAATGCAATGGAAGGAGAAAAATGAAGGGAAATCATCATTAACTCGACACAACGCCACAAAACCGTTTTTGTTTCCAGTCATTGCTGGTGCTCCATCGGTTGTAATGCACACTAGTTTATATATTGGTAGCTTGTAGTTTGTTACAAAATTGAAGAAAACGTCATATATATCTTCGCCACGGGTCTTTCCTTTCAGAGGAATCATTGTCAAAAACTCTTCCTTAGCCGACATGTCATTGAATACCATTCGAATAAAAATACACAGCTGGGCAGTGTCTGTCATATCGGTGGATTCGTCGAACTGTAAAGAAAAGTATGTACATTCCATGATATCATGTTTTAGTTTATCTGCCATGTCCTGACTCATGACTTCAACACGCCTTGTGACAGTCGGACGAGATAACTGAAGTTCTCTAATAGCAGACATAATCTCTGTTTTATTTTTAAAGTCTTCAAATAAAGTCTCACCCGCTTCAATAAATGCTTCCTTTACAACCAATCCATCATCAAATAGTTTCTTGTGTTTCGCCAATATATGAGATATTTTAAATGATGCGATCGTTGCAGCTTTTGATTGTTTGGCTGGTCTTGTGAACATGGTTTGTTCTTTTTTCAAACAAGTTATCAAATCACGTACTTTTCGTTTTTCTTAATTCACTCTGTGACGGAAAATCCTTTTCATAGTTTTTATGAAACCGTTCCCACGCTTAGGTATTGCAACTGACGCACGGCAAATGAGACAAATGCACTTATCCTTTACCATACAAAAGAAAAATTCTACCTCCCAATCGTTATTAAAATGATAAGTTTTACTTTTCTTCGCCGCACTCATTTTGGACTATTTATTAATAAACTTTGTATCGATGTATCGCCTTCAAGTTACAACTCAGACTGACTCCTATTCCTGCAGGCGCAACATTTATATCGGCTCGAACGAAGTTTCGAATGTTCCCGTCAAACACGCCGCCCGAAGTTTCTAGAAAAATCGGCGGGAATCAAAAACGCGGCTTTTCTTTGACAAGTATCGCGCGTTCCTTTGATAAAGCCGCCTTCTGCCGCTAGCAGGGGGTTATTACGATAAAAGAAAGTGATGAGGGGGTTATTCTGGCCTAATTGTGGATCGAATAAATTTTAGTAGTTTATTCATTACATTTTGTTTTTAGTTACCTAAAACAAAATCTGTGAATAGTTCTATATCGGAAATTTTTTCTCGAGATCGACTCAAAAAGCACTCGCGATCGACTTGTCGATCGCGATCGACTGTTTGAGCACCCCTGCCATAGAGTCATACAGTTTATCTCGTCGACGGTCAGGTTGTGACCGTGCACAAATGTCGTTCACGAGTGAATTAGTTTATCGGTAGACTATAAACTAGTTTATCAGTTAATACGAAATAAACAGTCTAAAAAAACTGTTCGTTCATTCAACGTCACAACTAGTTCACATTTAGTTCATGAAAGGTCGTGGGAGCATAAACATAGCTCGGCATATGCAAATCCAAATTCGTGAGAGAGTAATAAAATTTTCAAAAGGAGGAAAGTCTTCTCGTGAGATTGCGTCATTATTATCGATAGGTAAATCAACCGTGAACGATATTATTGTAAAATACCTTTGTGGATATGGTTTAAAAGATCGTCCGCGTAGTGGAAGACCAAGAAAAACGTCTAAAAAAAGTAGATTGTATCATTAAACGCAAATCAACTGCGGATGTCAAGAAAACTGCTGCCGAAATTGCACGCGAGCTAAAGGATGAAAATCTAGCTAATGTTAGTCGTAGTACTGTGACACGAAGACTACATGATCTGGGACTTTTTGGCCGTATAGGTATTAAAAAAACCATTAATCAGTAAAAAGAATAAAATAGCCCGATTACAATTTGCCAAAGATCACCTAAATTGGACAATCAAAAATTGGAAAAAAGTAGCTTTCTCAGACGAATCTAAATTTAATCTTTTTGGAAGCGATGTACGACGTCCTATTGGTACGAGAAATGATGTTCGGTACCAAATTCCTACTGTAAAATACGGTGGAGGAAGTCTGATGGTTTGGGGAATTTTCTTTGCACAAGGAGTCGGTCCATTGATTGATATCAATGGAAATATGAACGCTGATATTTACAAGGATATTTTAGAAAACAATTTGTTATCATATGCTGAAGAAACATTGCCGCCGAATTAGATATTTCAGCAGGATAATGACCCCAAACATACATCCAAGTAGTGAAAACAGTGGTTTTTCTGCTTCAAATGTGAGAGTTTTAAGCTGGCCATCTCAATCACCGGACTTGAACCCAATAGAACACTTATGGGAAACGCTAGAGCGTCAAGTTCGAAAGCATATATATTCAAATAAAGCCGCATTATTCAAATCATTGAAGGAAGAATGGGATAAAATTTCAGCTGCTTGTATTAATCGATTAATTGAGTCAAAGCCACATCGTTGTGCTGCTGTTATCGCTGCAAAGGGTATGGCTACAAAATATTAACATAAAAATATAATTTAAGTCTATTATAGAGCATATGCACTAATAATTTTTCTCGTAGTATAAAGTGGCCGGAAACTTTTGCACATATAAATATAAGAATAATAATAATAAATATATTCACAAACATAAATAATATTCTTTTACTATATTATTTTGTTTTCTATATCTCATACTCACGTCTCATAATAATTAAAAATCATTAGTCTTTTTTTTTTAATAAATTAGAGTACGAAATGTCACTGGTCGGAAACTTTTGCACGCCACTTCCGTTGTACTAACCGGACGACGTTATAAGCGATATCAAATTAAACATATATTTATTGAAACATGTGTTGTATACACAGGTACACACGCAAGACTAATCAAAGCAAAAAAATTATAAAAATATGTTTATAGAAAAAGTTAACAAATATTTATTTATTTTATTTAATACAACTATCCTACACAATAATCCAATTATAGGATAGGAACATTCAAATATAACAAATACAATAAATATATATCAAATTAATATTTTAATAATTCTAATAACTACACTACAAGCTAAAGAAAAACATAAAAAAAAGAAAGAGAGACCTAATCCACAGTTAAACATGACCTACGTAAAGATGTTATACTGCAACCGAAAATATCAACTATATGTTTGACCCTTTCATAGTTTATGCACATAACGTATAGCGGCGAGGTGTTCTTGGAATAGGCATGTAGAAAAGGGAATGGCTTAGGCGAGCGTGAGGAGATGGCACACGGAACCTAATACTTGAGAGGGTGCAAGGACATTCGATTCTGTTGTTCAAGATTTTATATAAAAACAAAGTTGTAGCATATTCTCTATGCCGAGAAAGGCTAACAATACTGAATCTTCTCAATAGAATATCATTAGGGAAACCCAATGGTGGATAAATACCATCTAATTTAAACCAGAAGAACTTCACAAATCGTCTTTGGATTTTTTCAGTGTGATTACTGTGCATCAAATATGTTGCGTACCAGATAACTGAACCATATTCCAGTTTAGAACGAACCAAAGCATTGAATAAAGTGATAAGGGTTTTAATGTTTCAAAGGTCTCTAGAATTCCTCATGATGAAACCCATGCACTTATAAGAAGAACCAATGGTCTCATTTATATGGTCCACAAAACTGAGTTTAGTATCAAACGTTATACAAGATCTTTGAAACGATAATATTTTTCAAGATCATTATGGTTTAAACCCTATAAAAAATTTACATTTCTTTGTGTTCAAATATAAGTTATAAAGTTATATATAGAAATACATCTAGAAATATAGAATTACATAAACTCCGCCTGGGGAGGCTGTAGGTGGATTGAGTAGCTTACAGTTGTCACTGCCGGTCCCAAGCCCGGACAAAGGAGGAGGGTTGTAGCGGAGGCCAGCTCCCTACCCTATGTAAAAAAAGCCTCTGCTAAAAAACCTAATCCAAAGCCTCGGAATCGAACGGATATACGAAGACGAAAACAGCAAAAAGAAGGACAACGATATGTGGTTCATGGAACATACAAGGTCTCTCCAGGAAAGGTAATGAAGTTGTAAATGAATTAGAAAATCTTCGAGTCGAAATTGCAGTACTGACGGAAACAAAGAAGAAAAGAAAAGGCTCAGAAAGTTGGGGGCATTACGATCACTTTTATAGTGGAGTGCCAAAAGAAGATAGAGCAGAACAAGGCGTATCCATACTAATACACAGAAAACTGAGGAAATTCATAACCACCTGGGACCCAATTAGTGAAAGAATCATAAAGATGAATCTCAAAATACTAGGTAATAACACAACCTTACTGGGGGTATACGCTGTCAACGACGACGATCTGGCTAATAACAAGGATTCATTTTTTGAACAACTAAATGAGGAAATACGCAAAATTGGAACGTCAAGAAAAAAAACAAAAAAAAGGAAAAAAAAACATTCAAAACAAAAAACAACAACAAAACAAAAAAAAAAAAAAACAAAAAAAAAATCCAAAACAAAAAAACAAGAAAAACTAAAAAAAATTAACACAAAAGGAAAAAAAAAAAAAAAAAAGTCGTACTTTCAGTACCCCCCCCCCCCCCCCCCCCCCCCATAAAAAAGTGTTATGAAAAGTACAAGAAGAAAAAGAGAGATTATTACTTTTGGGTGATCTAAATGGAAGAATAGGAAAGAAAGAACACGATAAAGTGGTAGGAAAATATGGCGAAGAAGTTACTAACGACAACGGAAAAAGAATTATAGAGATATGTGAACAAAAACAACCTTACAATATTAAACGGACACTACCAGCATAGGGATATTCATAAATATACGTGGAGACAAACAACAAGAGATTTAAAAAGTATTATCGACTATATGATGATACGTCAGAGATCTAGATTAAACTTCCTAGATGTAAGAGTCCAAAGAGGGGTTTCATGTGGCAGCGACCACTACCTCGTGAAAGGAAAGATAACCTCACGAACAACACGAGAAAGTAAACTGGAAGATACAAGTACACAGCACACAACAAGTGAAACAATAATAAGATATAATACAGACAGCTTACAGTAGACTGGACCAAAAGATACAACGGACGGGATTTGTTAATATGGAAGAAGAATATAAGTATATAAAGGAATGCCTACACGCAGCCGCACTGGAAGCATTAGGGTACCAAGAGAAAAGAGAAAAACAGCAATAAACCATATTGGTGGGATGAAGAAATTAAATACGAAATTGAAGAAAAACGGAAAAACTATCACAAATACTTAAGTTCAAAGAGCACAAACGACAAAGTAAAATACAAAGAATCCCAAGCTAGAGTACGCAAAAGATTAGTGACAAAAAGAACAACCAATGGGAAAAGACATGCTCAAGACTCAACACTTACATAGGCGGAAGAAAAAAGCACAGAAAGCTGGAGACTTCTTAAAAATATGAGAACAGAACGGAAAAGAGAAATCTTCTCACCAATAACACTAGGAAAATGGAACCAATATTTTACAAATATGCTAACAGAAGATAGACCAGAGTTCAAAAGTACCCAACATGGAAACCCAAATATAGTTGTACGAGGATCCCCAATAAGGATAACAACATCAGAAGTTAAAGAAGTATGTAAAACGCTAAAAAATGGTAGAGCTCCAGGACCAGGAAACATCCCAGGAGAGATAGTAAAATACGGAACTGAAAAGCTATTTAGCGCTTTGGGGAACTTATTCCAAAGATGCATTAACACATCAGAAGTACCTGAGGAATGGAAAATATCATACATATCAACAATTCATAAGAAAGGAGACAAAAATAATTGCGATAACTATAGGGGAATAACGGTTACAGGATATATTAGCAGAATATACGGAAAAAATACTTAAAAATAGAATAGAAACGGAATACGCTGACGTAGAAGCTGAAGAACAGGCAGGCTTTTAGAGCAGGAAGATCCACAATATACCATCTCTTCTCACTGACACAAAATCCTAGAAAAGAAAACCGCATTTGATCAGGAAGTCCATGTCTTGTTTGTTGTGATTTAAAAAAGGCCTAGGACAGCGTGCCCCTAATGAGATTGTGGGAAACACTACAACAGAGTAATGTAAGCACCGAAATAATTAAAGCCGTAAAATCCTTATACCAAGACGCAAAAAGTAGTGTGAAAAACCAAATATGGTATAACAACAGGGTTCCCGGTCACAAAGGGTCTCAAACAGGGCTGCTGTATATCCCCGACGCTATTTAAAATCTATTTGGAGAGTGCACTGAAGAACTGGAAAAGGAAATGCAGCAGTATGGGATTACCACTGGATGACGATACTACATTGTACACGCTATCATTCGCAGATGACCAGGTAGTAGTCGCTCAGGACATCGATGATATGGAATACATGACACGAAAACTTATGGAGGAATATGAAAAATGGGGCCTAGAAGTCAATATTAAAAACACCGAGTACATGTGCGTCGGAGGACAACAGGAGGACTTGAAACTGGCCACAGGACACACCATCAAACACTGTGCCAGTTATAAGTATTTGGGAACGAGAATATCTAGGGACGGAATACTGGAAGAAGCAATATTCGAGAGGAATATCCAAGGAAGAAAAGCGATTGCAATGCTTAATAGTATACTATGGGATAAAAACATAACCACTGAAAATAAGAAGAGAATTTACAACTCAATAGTGAAAAGTATAATAACTTACAGCTCCCAGGTGTGGCCATTAAAGGAAAGAACAGAAAAAATACTAAAAGCTACAGAAATGGATTTCTGGAGACGAGCAGCCAGAAAATCCAGAAAAGACCGCAAATAAAGCACGATATAGTGGACGAAATCAGAACCCAACAGTTGGTATGGTACGGACATGTACAGAGAATGTCACAAGACCGACTACCTAAAAAGATTTTAAATTGGAACCCTCATGGAAAAAGAAGGCGACGAAGACCACGCCAAAGCTGGAGAGCAGGAATCAACAAGGAAGTACTAGAGAGAGATCTGGAGGAGGAGGGATGGAGAAACCGGGAGGAGTGGAAATTAGGCATCGGAAGACGGAAGACGTTATAAAACCGATTGATATATATATATATATATATATATATATATATATATATATATATATATATATATATATATATATATATATATAGAATTACATATAGAAAAGTTCTTAAACTTCATAAGTAGTGCATATTTATCTGCTCAAAAAGTCCGTAATTTTGATTTGTTTCCGGTTTACTTTCCACTTATAGTAGAAATAACATATTAAATTATGAAGACTAGACATTGTAGTTTCTGTATTGTCATCCTCCTAATTAAAATGCTTTCAGGGCTTCGACGATGGTCGGTAGTCGATTGTATCTCTCGATCTCCCCATCGGGGTAGTCGCCACTTTTGTGTCCTTCGGCGATAACATTCTGCATAATGAACTCATCGGAGGGATCCTCACATGTGACTAGATTATTATCGACATCCGGATATTGTTTAAGCTCCTGGCTTGTTATTGGCAGGTGCCCAAACGGAAAGCGGAAAACTACCGAAATAATGCTCGTTGAACAAGTTGAGTATACCCGGGCGTTCGATTCACATGCACACACATCGCGATCCGAAACTCAACTCCAGGGCCTTACACTCCTAAAAGGGCCCTTGCACTCCTAGAAAAGGGGTAGAAAGGCGAAAGGATTAAGTAAGTAGTAAAGTAAGTATATTTTGTGTAAGTTTAATAATAAATCATCAGGATGGCGTCGAGTAAAGTAAATTTAGTAATATTATTACTGACATTCATATTTGCTTCAAGGTTTTCGCTGTCAACTCACGATCCCAGGAATGTTCTCATTTTGTGAAAATATCAGAGGTCGTCCAAGCTTTTCGATTATTCTCGTAATCTATTAGTACCAATGACTGCACACCTCTGAAACATCTTAGGCGTTGAGATTTACCGATCACCATCATTTTTTTTAATGGTGCCTCTCATGTTCGCGGTAACCATAATAGTTATCCTCTCTTTCCACCATCACACGTTTCTTCTTTAAATTTTAAAGTCTCTTCTGGTGTTGGTCTATAAATCAACCCTGTCTTATCGGTAAATCTTGCACCAATCACTGACGCCATTTTATCTCACCGTTAATGATTCTTTATTTATTTTATTGGCGACAATATTGTCACTAGTTTTGATTCGGTGGAGCTAATTTGTACAAGTGAAATTGGGAACATTAATCTGCGAAGTAAAGAAATGGGCTTTTTCTTATAAAATAGAACCATTTACGGGTATTCCTTGATTTCGACCACTATATAAAGTTTGTTCCCCTTTTTCCTGAGTACATTTCTTAATCTGTTTAGAATTCAAAACATCAGCATTAAATAAGTCTTCAATCGTGCTTTTGCTCTTCTTTCTTGTCGAAATGATGGAATGAGATACACCAAACTCCTTCGCGAGTATTATATTTAATTCATCTGCTTTCAAACACTGAATTTTCTTCAATAGAGAAACACTTTCGCGGTTTAGGAGTTCCCATTTTTGAGCACGTAAATTATCATACATAGCGCGTGATGATTAAAAAAAATGTATGATCGATACGCGAGCGATCAACAAGTGCACGAAACAGCATAGGTACCGCTCAGAATTCGGGGAAAAAGAATTATCGTTTGTAAACAAATTTCTAACGCGTCGTTATGACCGGACAAATCAGAGCGTAATTACGTTGCTTTTAGTGGTTGGTCGCTTTATTCGGAGTCGTTATAACACGTGGGCTGAAAAGTTTTTGGTCTAGCTACTTAAAATACATCTTTTTTTGCGAAATTCGACACTATTCATCAAAATAGTCTCCTTCAAGAGCGATACAATCACTCCAACAGTTTTCTAACATTTCTATATCTTTCTTGTAGAGGGATCTATCTAGGCCTCAGTTTCGGAGATAACTTCATTGGTGCTAAATCTATGTTTTGAGGTCTGCGAATAGATAATAGTCCCTGGGAGCCAAATCTGGAGAATAGGGCGGATCAGGTAGCAATTCAAACTTCAATTCATGCAATTTTGCCATCGTAACCATTGACTTGTGACAAGGTTCATTGTCTCTATCAAAGAGCACTTTTCTCTTGTTCATTTGGGCCGTTTCTTTGCGATTCCTGCCTTTAAATGCACCAATAATTTTATATAATATTCGCTATTGATGGTTTTTCCCTTTTGAGCATAGTCGATGAAAATAATTCCATGCGCATCCCAAAATATAGAAGCCAAAATCTTCCAAGCCGACTGTTGAGTCTTTAGTCGCTTCGGGCTGCTTTCACCGGTTGCTGTCCACCCAACTGACTGCTGATTTGATTCCGGTGTGTAGTGGTGGATCCATGTTTTATCCATTGTCACATGTCGCATGAAAAAATCCTTTCTATTGCGCTTAAACAGGTCCAAACAGCGCTCAGAATCATCAACGCATTGTTGTTTTTGGTCCACTGTGAGCAAACGCGTGTTGTGTCGAACTGGATTGCTACCGCCCAGAACAAAGTACTCTGGTGACACAGATAAATTTTTTTTCACTTTTTCAACTCCTATATTAATGCTAAATTTCAATTTTCTATGTCAAATACACTCCTGGGCAAAATTAACGCAACAATCTGAAAATTAATTTATCTTTTCCTTATGTCAGTTTTAAAGTTTATCGAGTATTTGAATAGTAGGCTATGCATATTTTGTTTCGTTGTTCATGACAGAAATCAGAACAATTCGTTTAGATTTACAGTTTTAAAGAATTTTTTAGAAGATAAACAATGTAATAATGCGATAGATTTTCTTTAAAAGTAAGCTTATAAATTGTTCCCTTTTTCAAAGTAATACGTTTTTGTGGTAGACTGTTTTATTTTTGCCCCCGAAGAATTAGAAAAATGAATCGAACAAGGAATTTATCTAAACACGAGGTAGTGCGAGCCTCAGTTTTATTGGACGAGGGATATTGTCAGAGTTATGTTGCCAATTTGTTAGGCAAACATCGTTCCACAATAAGTCGTATGGTAAGACGTTTGAATGAAGTAGGAACTTATTCTAGAAGGCAAGGGCAAGGGCGAAAACGATGCACTAGCGACCTAGATGAACGTTTTATAAGACAATATGCTTTAAGAAACAGGACTGTCACTAGTTCTATAATAAGAAACGAACTCGAAGCTGTTCGCAATATCACAATTTCTTCTAAAACAGTTAGAAGACGGTTAAATGAAGCTGGATTAAACAGTAGGAGACCAGCCACTGCGCCCTTGCTTCCTAGAGAGAATCGAGTTGCCAGGTTACGTTTTGCTCGAAATCACGAAAACTGGTCTGTGGATGATTGGAAACAAGTTTTCTTCACAGATGAAACTAGGGTTAGTCTAAAACATCCAGATGGACGTGAGCGAGTATGGCGAAGACCAGGAGAGAGGTTTGCTCCTTGCAATATCTCTGCAAGGATTCCATTCGGCGGTGGCTCTGTTATGTTCTGGGGTGGCATCTGCTTTGATGCTCGCACAGAGTTAGTTCCTGTCCGTACGAGATTCATGAATGCTGACTACTATCTGAGAATATTGTAATAGAACATGTGATGCCTTTCGGTCATTTTGTGTGGCGCAATTTCCTGTTTATGCAAGACAACGCTCGACCTCACGTGGCTAGGGAGGTACTCGATTATCTTAATCAAGTTGATATACGATGATGATTATGCAATGGCCACCAAAAAGCCCGGAGCTGAATCCGATAGAACATGTATAGGATCACCTTAAGAAAAATGTGAAACGTCACGCACCTAGAAACCTGAGAGAACTTGAAAATGCAGTTATCACAGAATGGGAGCAAATTCCTCAAGATTTTATCCAAAATTTAATTAGAAGCATGCCTAGGCGCCTAAACGCTGTCATCCGAAGTAGAGGAGGCAACACACGCTACTAGTATCCCAGTTACACCATTAATTTTGCTATTAGTGTCCCAGTTTATTTTTTTCATTATTACATAATTTCAACGATTTTGTTATGGGTCTTAAGAATAATTTTAATTCGAAACTTATAGAGAAATTTGGTAGCTAATTCACTTTTAAAGTATCCAAATAAGTTTTTTCTAACTTCTAGTGTAACCAATGTTCATAAAAAATTATTAAATTAATTCATTATAGAGATTTGTATGATTTAATATATTGTTGCATTAATTTTGTCCAGGAGTGTAGTTTCGGAGAAAATCGGGCATGACAGACGGGCAGACACACAGACGAACAGACATCAAAATGATTTTATAAGAGTTCCGTACGGAACACTAATTAATGAATGTTTCTTTACATGACTCAAACCATTGTCGATTAAAATATAATAAACATTTTCATTTTACTCGGTATAGGTATGGAAATTGCATTCGGCAGATTGCAACATAACAGCTATCATCAATATTTAATATTTAGTAGCAGGTAATACAACTTAGATTTTAAGAAGCTGTCATATTATAAAATTTCTGTTGGTTGAATGTATCAGAAAAAGCCTATAAATCTTTTCAAAACGATAACGATGGAAGGATGGATCTCTGACCTCAAAAAATGGTTAAGATAAAAGTGTGAAATTGTAGTGATAATAAGAATAGAAATAACATTAGCGCATAATAATTTCTCAAAAGATGTTAATTAAAAACGCATTTTACTTCATTTTCCTAAGTTTCAAAATTGTTTTTTTGTTGTTAATCAACCAAGAATTTGCGAGTGGTAATCCATGGAATAGACCAAGAAATATGGAAAAATTGGGCTATATTTTTGTGAAACCATGTCCACACTCAGATGAGGTACCATTAAATGGAATTTGTTACAAAATTACTTATGAATAAGAAAACGGTATGTATTTGTTTTGTAATATTTGGGTTTCTACTACGCAGTTTCCAATTGTTCCGAGTAAATTAATTAGTAGAATATACTCGAACGCTAGTTTAAACGTTACCATAAAAAAAAATTGAATATACCAGGTGTACAAGTATGAAATGCGGATTTCAGACAGCAGATGGTGCACCAATGCAGTTTGTGCCATAAAGATTTGACACTGCGCAATTTTGTTGTGTCATCAACAAGTGTCAGACGCGCACGAGTGATAAATTGGAAAAGTGTGTGCATAGTGTTGTGTTGTTGTGTTCAATATGTCGAAATTTATACCGAACAAAAAGCATTCGCGTACAGCATTAATTTTTTGTTTTCATTTGAAGAAAACTGCTGTTGAATCATACCGATTACTTCGAGAAGCTTATGGTGAACATGCTCTATCGCAAGATACGTGTGAACGATGGTTTCGGCGTTTCAAAAGTGGTGACTTCGATGTTGCAGACAAGGAACGTGGAAAACCGCCAAAAAATACGAAGATGTGAAATTGCAAGCATTGTTGGATGAAGATGATTCGGAAAATCAACTCGCCGGGCAATTGGGCGTTAGCTAACAAGCTGTTTCCAACAGGTTACGAGAGATGGGAAAGATTCAGAAGACCGGTAGATGGGTACCACATGAGTTGAACGACAGGCAAATGGTAAAGCGCAAAAACACGTGTGACATTTTGCTCGCTCCGTACAAAAGGAAGTCGATTTATTTTGAGAATCCCAAGCGCAAAAAATCATGGGTAGACCATCCACATCGACCGCAAAACCGAATCGCTTTGCCAGGAAGACGATGCTCTGTGTTTGGCAGTATCAGAGGGGCGTGGTCTATTATGAGGTGTTAAAACCTGGGGAAACGGTTAATACTAAACGTTACCAACAACAATTGACCGATTTGAACCGTTACTGCTTGAAAAAAGCCCAGAATACCGAAAGAGACAACACAAAGTCATTTTTCTTCATGACAATGCTTCATCACATACGGCAAAACCAGTTCGCGACACGTTGGAAGCACTCGACTGGGAAGTTCTACCCCATGCGGCTTACTCACCAGACTTGGCTCCTTCCGATTACCACTTGTTTGCATCGATGGGCACGCACTTGCTAAGCAGCGCTTTGGTTCGTACGAGGATGTGAAAAAATGGCTCGATGAATGGTTCGCAGCAAAAAGGGAAGATTTTTACTGGCGTGGTATTCACAAATTGTCCGAAATATGGGAAAAATGTATAACAAGCGATGAAACATACTTTGAATAAAGCACTTTTTTCATCATTCTTCCGATTTTAACAAGTTTTTTTTAAAAAAAAATCCGCATTTCATACTTATACACCTGGTATTATGATTAGATTAAAAAGATGTGGCGGCCCTAGCCTCGTGTGTAGTACCTGCTGACGGTGCAGAAGGTCGCGAGTTCAAATCCTGGCAGGTTAGTTCAGGCTTGGCCACATACATATATAGCAGTTTTTGTAGAAATGCAATAACGTCCGTGGCAGGACTACCGGGTTGTCTAAAAGGTGCTGTGAAATACAAAAATGTTTGTGTCAGCACAGGGACCACGTTGACGGATATTGCGACCTCCTCACTAATATCCTTATGATGTGAAAAAAAGGGGAAAATTCCTATTCAGGCTGGGAGCTGAACGATAAAAAAAATAACTGGAAGAAAGTTATTACTACCATTATCTTTTTAGACTGCGAATGTCTGGGACCGCATCTGTGACCTTGACGTATGGCATGTCCCATAAATGTACGGACTTATCAAATCGACCCTAGTATAACGCAGACTAATTTAGCTCTGGTGGCGGGCTTTTGTCATCTTGCTTTTTATGAAATAGTGAATATACCTTCGAAATATTTTGCACTTATTATTTCGTCTCTGGGCAAAATTCTATACAGCCCAGACGTCAGAGGCAAATTTTGACGAAAAGCTCTCATTAAGGCTTGATTCATACTATGAGGCCGCTCTCGATACACTCTCGCTTCGCTCTCGGTTCGATAAAATTTTCTGATATCCACATTGCTGTTCCGATATAGACTCGCTTCAGTTTGCCTTCATCAACATTTCAAGTTAGATGGCAGTAGTTAAGAAAAGTGCATATATAATGTCATTTAACTTTCCAATTGAAGAATTAGCAATTATAGCTATTCTTTCAGACGATGATTCAAAAATCATCGAAACACGGAGGAAACCGAGAAGAAGAATATGGTCTCAGTTTAAAGGCTCGAAAAAGTAAAAGTGAAGATTATACTCTGTACCGTCATATAATTGACGACGAAGAAAAGTTTATAAAGTATTTTAGAACGGATTCTGGGACATTTGAAATGATCTTCCACAATTTTTCACTCACCATTATTTTTTAACGTGTTTTAATTTTTATTAATTTTTTACCTTACACACACTTCGATCGAAAACATATTCATACTACCGTGACGAACCATGACAAGTCCGACCTCGCTCCGGTAAAATATTCTTTGAAATGTATCGATATTGGAGCGTTATGAGATCGAGATCTGAGCGATAGTGGTAGTGTGAATACACTAATTGTTACTTTTGTAAACATATTTTATCGAACCGAGAGCGAACCGAGAGCGTATCGAGAGCGGCCTCATAGTATGAATCAAGCCTAAATGTTACCATGCTGCATTTTAGCATACAGGTAGTTTTTTGGATGTAGAATACTATAAAAAAAGTTTGCTTCTCTAAAGTGTACGCTAAGTCTACAAAATCGAAAATAAAATGAAAAATTAGTTTTTTCGCAAATATCTCTAAAAGTAAATAACCGGTCAAGTGCAAGTTGAACTTGCACAATTAGTGTTCCGTACGTTGATTGTTTTTAAAATAAAAAATTTTGTTAGGGTGGTATAAAATGATCAGTGACTTCGCAAAAACACACCCCAAAATGAGTTTTCAACAAAGTTTGTTTTCAATCTTTACTGAAAACTGGTGACCTTGAAATTTTGGTTTTTTTTTATATACCAGATAAATTATTAAAGGTAATGATAATTTTCTTTCAAGCTATACCCCGTGGAGAATATTCCAGAATTTTTTCAAAATTTTTTGATCAGTACTTTTCGAGATAAGGTAGGGGATAGCGATTTTTCACGATTTTTTAAAAGTAATACGAAGAAAAGTGTGCGCAAGTATTACATTATATATATATTTTTTACTCGTGTTTTCACAAGCTTTCATTTGACACCACACTCGATGACCTAGTAAAAAAATTTTTTTTTCACTTCTGATTTCACCCCTCAAAATTTATGTTACGGTGATATAAAATGATCAGTGACTTCACAAAAACACACCCAAAATAAGTTTTCAACAAAGTTTATTTCTAATCTTTACTGAAAATTGATGACCTTGAAATTTCTGTTTTTTTTTTATATACTAGATAACTTATTACAGGTAATGCACTAGTGATAATTTTCGTTTAATCTACACCCCGTGTAGAATATTCCAGAATTTTTTCAAAATTTTTTGATAAGTACTTTCCGAGATAAGGCGTTTGGACAGCGATTTTTTCGCGATTTTTTAAAAATAATACAAAGAAAAGTGCGCGCAAGTATTACATTATATATATATATATATATATATATATATATATATATATATATATATATATATATATATATATATTTTACTCGTGTTTTCACAAGCTTTCATTTGACACCACACTCGATTACCTAGTAAAAAAATTCTTTTTTCACTTCCGATTTCACCCCCCAAAACTAACCCCTTAAGTCAAAATTTAACTTTCAAAACTACATGGCTCTGATGACGCCATCAATTCCTTTCAATATTACTACCAAATTTCAACTTTCTATGACAAATAGTTTCGGAGAAAATCGGATGTGACAGACGGACAGACGGACAGACGGACAGACGGACAGACGGACAGACACCGAAGTGATCTTATAAGTGTTCCGTACGGAACACTAAAAAGATGTACAAAAACTAATAACACCACTTGAAAGAATGGGGAATTTTCCAAAAAATACTAAACAGATTATTTTTTTTAGGTTTACCGTAATTTAAAAAAATTACTTAAAATAAAATGGCT
This sequence comes from Pachyrhynchus sulphureomaculatus, assembly GCA_019049505.1. Taxonomy (NCBI): domain Eukaryota; kingdom Metazoa; phylum Arthropoda; class Insecta; order Coleoptera; family Curculionidae; genus Pachyrhynchus; species Pachyrhynchus sulphureomaculatus. Next base: position 190,679,361 of record CM032449.1, read on the forward strand.
GGTTTAACCCCTTCAGTTGTAGTGAGAATCATACTTCCAACCACATTTATGATTAAATCAACGTTTCTGCATATCGTTAAAAACTTTGAAATTGGCTATAAAGAGGTTTCTCGGGTGCTGATTAAGAATTCGATGACAGATTGCAAAAATTCAAAACGGTGGATCTAATAATGGTTAGAGAGTACATAATTCATTTAACTTCTTCGAGTGATGTAGAATTTTTATGTTTTCACTAACTGTATTCTTTGTACCTGGATGTTTAGATGAAATATAAATACTTTGTACAGGATGAGTCAACGATAGAATAAAGTTCATTATCTCATTTGTCTCGAGAATGACGAAAAAATGTTAAATACAATAGTTTTAGGGAATGTGAAGGTGCACAATTTAAAAATACAGGGTAATTAAAAAAAGTGTGGCCGATATAACATATGTTTTTTTAAAACGGAACATCCTATTTTCTAATGTATTTTTAAATTCTGAGTAAAATTTTATTACTTTTTTATTAATATTGTTATATACCTAAACCTAGTAGTTTTTCTAATATTTCAATTTTTTTCTAAAAATACTAGTTTTGAGTGTTGTAAAAAATTGCCAGTAGCGCCATTGTTTCTGAAGGTGGAGTGGTACGAGCGTTCTATGGAGATGAAAAGAAAAGATGTATGTAAAGAAATTTGAGTTAAATGCTACAGGGTGTTCAAACTAAATTTACGCATTTCGACCATTTTAAATTAAAAAAACTCTTAAATTTTTTAAATGGCACAGCCGGTATATTATTATTTTTTCTGATAGATTTTACAAAACCCTCCAACTTTTATTAAGTATGTCATATACCTATTTCTAATAGTTTTCGATTTATTTTGAATTTTTCAATTTTTACCCTTGTTTTTAATACACTTACGCTATAACATCATAGTTGCCAAAACAAACCAAAAATGTAGGCATTGTCAAATTTTGACATGTCTATTAAGCAAGTAAAAATAGTTTAATTTGTTGTAGTAAGTGACGTATAAAGGTAACAGTTATGGATTTTCCTAAAAATAAATTAATTGATATGGTTTATATACTGGGCGAGACGGGAAAAAATTGTCTTTTGGCAGCAAGGCTTTACAGAGTGAAGTACCCTACGAGACGTATACTATCTAGAAAATATTTTCAGTGCCTAATGAAACGGTTTGATCTTAGTAGTAGCATTGAGTATACGAAACGGAAAGTAGTAAACCAGAATGCTACCAATGAGGAAAAAAAGATTTTACCTCATGTTTAAAATAATCCCCAGGTCAGCAGCCGTCAACTAGCTGTCTTATCTGACACATCCTAATCTACGGCTAATCGCACCACGAGAAAATACAAGTATCATCCCTTTTATATGAAACTACACCCAGAACTTCAAGACCGTGCTTTTGAAGGACGAGTAAACTTTTGTACTACATGAATGGAGCAATACAGGCCGATCCAAATTTTTTATCCAAAATAATGTTTTCTGATGAAATTACTTTTCGCAGTAATGGAACAGTTAACAGTCATAACATGCTTTATTATTCAACAGTTATTCCATTTTGGGTCCGGGAAGTTCAAAACCAAAACCATGTGCTTAATGCATTTTCGAATTATTGATCTATATGGGAACAAATGTGGATTCAACAAGACGGAGCTCCTACTCATTACCACCGGGAAGTTCGGGAGTTTTAAACGATCGTTACCTACAAAAATGGATCGGTAGGGATGAATTCATTTAGTGGCCCCCTCGATCATGTGACTTCACACCTTTAGACTTCTTTTTGTGGGGCTACATTAAAGATCGTGTTTATGTGAATCCCCCTACAACACCAGTAAATATGGAAAATAAGATACGGGATGCATGCAGGACAATAACGCCCTTTATGCTAAGGAAAGTGAAGGAAAATATGGTAAAACGACTAAACATGTATATTCAAGTAGATGGGCATATTTTTGAACATTTATTACGTGATAATAATTAATCATTAGATAAGTTAAACTATATTAAAATTATTATTAACTATTTATTTATGTTATCACAACAGCGTAAGGGTATTAAAAACAAAGGTAAAAATTGAAAAATTCAAAACAAATCGAAAACTATTAGAAATAGGTATATAACATACTTAATAAAAGTTGGACGGTTTTGTAAAATCTATCAGAAAAAATAATAATAATATTTGAGATTTTTCAATTTAAAATAGTCGAAAAGCATAAATTTATTTTGAATTCTGTAGCATATAACTTAAATTTCTTTACATATGTCTTTTTTTTCATCTCTATAGAACGCTCATACCAATTATGAGTATTCCACCTTCAGAAACAATGGCGTTATTGGCAGTTTTTTGCAAAACTGAAAACTAGTAGGTTTTTTATAAATTGAAATATTAGAAAAATTACTAGGTTTAGGTATATAACATTATTAATAAAAAAGTTCTAAAATTTTACGCAGAATTTAAAAATAAAATAGAAAATAGGCCGTTCCAAAACATATGTTACATCAGCTACACTTTTTTGAAGTGCCCTGTATACTCAAAAATGATTTTAAACTTTGCACCTTAACATTCCCTAAAACTATTAAATGTTTTTTTCAAGTTGTAAGACTAATAATAATAAGCAAACAATACGTTTATCATGAACACTTTTTAGAGTTCCTTACGGAACACTTATAAGATCACTTTAGTGTCTGTCCGACTTTCTATCCGTCTGTCTGTCCGTCTGTCTGCCCGTCCGTCTGTCTGTCCGTATGTATGTCCGTCTGTCTGTCCGATTGTCTGTCCGTCTCTCTGTCATACTTTCACTTACCATCACACTACAGGGTTCTTGTAAGAATAGTTTTGTAATTACATGTTTATCTCTGACTTGATTAGATTTTCACTAGCATTTTATAATATAAGAACGGATAGACACTTCGGTGTCTGTCCGTTTGTCTGTCCGACTATCACACCCGATTTTCTCCGAAACTATTTGACATAGAAAGTTGAAATTTCGTACTAGTATAGGAAACGATGGCCACATCAGAGCCGTATACTTGAAAGTTAAATTTTGACTTAAGGGGTTAGTTTTGGGTGGTGCAATTCGAAGTGAAAAAAATTTTTTTCGCCAGGTTATCGAGTGGAGTTCAAAAATATATAATGTAATACTTGCGTACATTTTTCTTGGTGTTATTTTTAAAAAATCGCGAAAAATTGCTGCCCCCCCTTATCTCCAAAAGTACTGATCAAAAAATTTGAAAAAAATTCTGGAATATTCTCCATAAGGTGTAGATTGAACAAAAATTACGAGTGCATTACCTTTAATAATTTATCTGCTATATAAAAAAAAAAAAAAATTTCAGTCATCAGTTTTCAGTAAAGATCGGAAACAAACTTTGTTGAAAACTCATTTGGGATGTGTTTTGTAAAGTCCCTGAATATTTTATACCTCCGTAACAAAAATTTTTATTTTAAAAGCAATCAACGTACGGAACACTAATTGCGCAAGTTCAACTTGCACTTGACCGGTTATTTTTTAAGAGTAAAATTACAAAAAATGCTTTTTTTAAGTTCTTAATGATTCTCTAATACTACTAATGCTTTTAGCTGTAACTAAAAAAAATTGTCCCACTTTCTTTGACCATTTCGTACTGCTTTGAAGGTAAAATTGTCGGTGGCGCACTACAGCATGCAAATTTTCATATTTTAAAATTCAATTTTTTAATAGCACAGACAATGTGGGTATTGTTAATTATTCTTATATTGAAACTTAAGGTATAATATTGATAGATACACAAGGATTTTTTTTTCAATACTATATTTTATTTAATATTTTAATTTACTTTATCCCCGTTATCATCAACGAAAATTTCGTTTTAAGTTTTACAAATTATAAAGCAACAAAAATAAAACTATAAGTATCATCGGAAAGCTGAAAGTCTCCTCTTCAAGAAGCTAGTTTAATTTTTTTTATACTCTTCAAATAAATAATATCGATTAACCTTCAAGTTTTGGATTGTTGTAGCTTCTACTTGATGAAAATTCATTATAAATATATAATAAAAGACTGTTTTTAGTCAATTTCCACTGGTTTATTTAAATTGCGATGACGCGTTTAGCTGTCGATGCAGCTTCTTCAGATCTACATTTTACACTGTCAAGTTAGGTTTAATATTCACAGTTTTATATAATTTCTTAATGATAATATTACACCTAATTAAATTACATTGATAGTATTGGAAAATCCACACAGATTTGGGGTTAGGAGAATAAATTCAATAATGGTGAATTGCTTAAATCTACCTGATTGTTGAGTAAAGTACCTGTAGTCCTTAATCGATTTATTTACATTGTCTCTGAAAGGTTTAGTTTTAAACCTTTTTGTTGGGTGTGTAAAATTTTGAAATTCTTGTTAAATTTGTGATTTTCTGTTAAAAGATGATTAGCATATGTTGAATTAGATTTTCTATGGATGAAACTTTTTTCGTGTTCTGTAATTCTTTGTCTAAATATACGTCCAGTTTGTTCGATGTATGTTAATGTTTAATTTATTAAGAACTTGCCTAAGACAAAATTATTTTTCATTTAACAATATATTCTACAATAGTAAGAAAGGGTTAATTATGGGGAGTCCATTAAGTCCATTACTTGCCGAAATTTTCGTGGACAGTATTGAAACAATGATATTTAACAACCATAATAACAATAGTAATAATTGTCTATACTGGTATCGATACGTAGACGATATAATTGTATGCTTTACAGGTACGGACAGGCAATTAACTCAATTTTTACAGTATATTAATTCTTTACATAGAAATATCAGTTTTACAATTGAAGAAGAAGTCGAAGGGAAAATCAATTTCCTAGACTTAACAATCAGTAAAGCCATGAAAAAACATGAATTTGCAATATATCACAAACCTTGTCATACAGATACCACAATTCACAATAGTTCTCACCACCCTAACCATCATAAACTTGCCGCTTTTCATAGTTTTTATACATAGACTAATATCCTCTTATCAGAAGAAAATTTTACTAAAGAATTAAACTACATAAAACAAGTAGCCGTTAACAACGGTTATTCGGGTACTTTAATCAATAGTATCGTTAAGAAAAAATTTAGAAACAAGGCAATCTCAGAAATATACCCACGTTTTAAGGACAGAAATACCACTTTTAAATGCTTAACCTATTTCGGCAAACCAACGAAAAAACTGGAGAAATTTTTAAATCAAAAAATATTAACATAGCTTACAAGACTAACAATACTATAGGGAAATATCTTAAAAACTACAAACTACAAATCAATAAAGACAATAAATCAGGGGTTTATCAATTAACAGGTGGGTCATGTCCTAAAACATACATCGGATAAACGACGTACATTTAGACAAAGAATTACAGAACACGAAAAAAATTTCATCCATAGAAAATCTAATTCAACATATGCTAATCATCTTTTAACAGAAAATCACAAATTTAACAAGAATTTCAAAATTTTACACACCCAACAAAAAGGTTTAAAACTAAACCTTTTAGAGACAATGCAAATAAATCGATTAAGGACTACAGGTACTTTACTCAACGACCAGGTAGATTTAAGCAATTCACCATTATTGAATTTATTCTCCTAACTCCAAATCTGTGTGGATTTTCCAATACTATCAATGTAATTTAATTAGGTGTAATATTATAATTAAGAAATTATATAAAACTGTGAATATTAAACCTAACTTGACAGTGTAAAATGTAGATCTGAAGAAGCTGCATCGACAACGAAACGCGTCATCGCAATTTAAATAAACCAGTGGAAACTGACTAAAAACAGTCTTTTATTATATATTTAACCTTTAAGTCGTGCGCGAAGACTTTCAAACTAATCTGTTTTGAGCGCTACAATTCTTGAATCACCGCTTCTAATTTTTAATAAATTTTCAAGCTAATCTATATACTATTTTTTTGTAAAATTTCCTGCTCTTTCACGTGGTGCTATTAGTTTTTGGTTATCTTTTTTATTTCTCGAGATATTACCGAAAAACCGAATTTTTTATTTTATTTTGGATTTTGCGCGCTTAACGTACATCAAACTTTAGCAAACTTTTTTTATCATACTCTCCGTCCACAAAACTATCTATGTGCCAAAACCTCTGGCGATTGGGCTAATATCCTCTTCTGGGACTCTCTACATTGCGAAATAAAATAAATTATTAATTTAGGACAAATATTATTCATTTACACTGTCGGGACAAAGAAATAAATTTGCCAACGAAAATCTTCCATTGTAAACTAAACTCTATCATAGAAAATAAGCTTCTCGATATTTCATCTCGTACTTTATTACACCTTAACCGGATCAACAAAGCCTCCATCTGTCACATTTTCGCCTCGTAAAAAGACCGAGTTTTCTTAAATTTTCACGTGGAAAGACATCTGTTCGATATTAAAATTTTCCTCATATAAATTACCCGGGCAGGACTATAATCCTAAATTATGATACGCTGCCACCTTTTGCCACGGCTTGTCCTTATATTTACTGAAGGGTAACATCACCACGCTTGATCCTGTGATATATATTAGTCCTGAATGTTGACAGTAATAAGAAAAGAAAATAAAAGTGTTTTCATGAATTAGCGGTATTTTTTTATCCAGGGATTTTAAGAGGCGAAAGGAAAAATCTCAAGACCTTAAAGATCTTGGCGCTAATGGATACCTGCCATAACTAACACCGCAGACTTTTTAATCTATCCTACACAAGGGAAATATTTCCTTCCCTCTGAATATGCACTAGAGTTTAGCCGATATACAAAAAAGGCAAAAAGACTTTGTCAAACCACTACCGACTAGTTTCGTAGAGATTATGACTTTCCATCAATATATCTCATCAGAGGTATAATAAAAAAGCATACGGGCGTAAAGGTGAACTACAAAAACAAGAAATTTTGGAAAATATTATAGAACGGATTCTAAAGCAATTGTGTATTTTTCATTTATAGTATTTTTCACGATCTAAGAAAGTGACTTAGCTACTTATACCCATTCAAAATTCAACAAGATTCGAAAGTGATTAATTTATAGCTGTTTAATGATAAGGCATCGTGCAGGGCCGCACTATACCTGATTGTATAAATGTTGGGTTTAAAATTTTAATGTTTTAAGGTTGTGTCACAATAATAATCCAAGCTGGAATCTGAAATATTCTTGGCTGCATGTAGTTATTATTTTACCTTTATTTGATGGAGCTTTGGTGCGGTATTTTTTGGATTTATCAATCCATCCTTTACTGGGTGTGTCGTGGGTGTCATACGAAGTCTCATGTAGATGGATTATCGTTCGAGTTTCCGATCTAGCTGTATTTATTTTTTAAAAATATTCCATTCTGAGTTGTTATAAGCGCCGTGATTCCATTATAATTTGCCTTTTGTCTTTTTTTTTAACAAAAACCCCAAACGACGTAGAATATGCCTTAAAGTTGTAGTGGAACATCTTATGTCACAACTGTCCTCGGACAGCCTCCGTGAAAGTGACAATAACGTAGGAACATTTTGTTCTGCATATATTTCATAAATTTTGCGGCGGATTAAGTCTTCTTAACAGAAATCAATACATTTGGACACATCTTTGTCTTTTCGTCTTTTTTTTTTAGGCGCTATCGAATTATTTACAATTTTCCAAACTGTACTTTCAGGGATGCTTGTTAAAGCTGATGTCTCCATCAATCAAAAAGTACTTTTCATTGATGGAGAAGAAACACTTTTAACTATTACTTTTGCCTCAACGGGCAAACATTTGCGGCTTTTGATGGAAAGGGCTTCGGACATTTTAAGACACTATTGAACTTTATAATACTATTTCAGTACAATACTGCAGATAAAATGGAGAATATTCTTTATATTTATAAACACGCAGTAGCCAATAAAATGTTAGATTGAAAGATATATATATATATATATATATATATATATATATATATATATATATATATATATATATATATATATATATATATATATTATATATATGTTACTGCCAGGTACGTACGTAGATCCTAACGGTCGTTTTAATGTTTTTATTGCATCAATTTGCCAAACCACTTTCTTAGATCTTGAAAACTACTATACCGAATATTGCAAATAAACCCTATTTTTGGCAAAATAATAAGAAAGTAGGGCCTCTAAATAGCATGCAACTGAATGATTGTTTAAAAATATAAGTTATATTTATGGCAATATACAAGAAATTGTATCAAGTATGCACCCCTAATACTCTATCGTAGGCTGACAGCAGCCATAAGCCGACAGAATGGTTGACAAAGTCAACACTTCAATGTAGACGACGCGATTTTCAAGAGACCCCCTCAGGCATCTACAAGTTATAGGGGACATATTCTTACTTGACCGACGCCGACGGTATAATTTAAAAAAACTATTTCCTTTCTATAAATTCAATGGCAAATCTCTGGACAAATTTCTAAGAGTCAGATTGAAAGTTTTTTTTACTCTACATTTTTTTTTTTCAATTAATTTCATTTTCTTTCCATTAGTAACAAGTATTAGTTCAGGTTAGTTCAGATCTTTGATTCATTAAAAAAAAAAAGAAAATACATTGCTGCAGAAAGCCTTCAGTTTTAAATATCTAATACATGATATGGGATAATTCAGTGGTTTATTCGGTTTACAAAATACATTTCACTTAAAAATTAAAAAGATTATTAAATTTAAACAGGTTTATTATGGAAAGTTCATCATCATCGTTAGGGACCTTATACGTTCCGGATGTTGACTATCATCATTGCGATCGTAGTTTTGTTGGTTGGTCTTCGAGAAAGCTCAATAGATTTCACGCCGTACCAGTCTCTGAGGTTCCAGCCAAGATATCCGTCACATTGTGGGCCAGGAATCTGATTTTTCGTTCGAAATTATCTAGAGCCCTTAATTATTAACGAAATCAGACATTTTTTTTAAATACTCTTAAGCGAATTTCGGACAGACGTAAGGAAGCTGATTTTCAAAACATAATCTCAAAATCTTTGAAAATTGCAAAAAGCAACACGAAATTGGGGGGTGAAATTTCGAAGTTTAAGTGATTTCAAATTTATGCATTTAAAACTGGTTTCTCGGGGGTTTCTTGAGTTGCTGAATCTACTTTCGGGGTTATTTTGCACCCTTTCGAGGGGTGAAAATAAGTGTTGGAGGGGGAGGGAGAGATTTTGATATTCATATGAATTTTTTTGGAAATCATTGGAAAATCGATCAAAAATAGATTTCCTGCCCAATAGCGATTTGTTCCTGTAATGATTAAGAACAAAATGTCGGAGTACGACCCCAGAAATTTCCGAGAAACCAGTTTTAAACACATAAACTTGAAACTTCGAAATTTCACCCCCCCCCCCAAATTCCGTTCTGCTTCTTGCAGTTTTAAAAAATTATAAGGTTACGTTTTGAAAATCGGCTTCCTTAGGGGAATTCGCTTACGAGTATTTAAAAAAAATATCTGATTTCGTTAATAATTGAGGGTTCTAAACAATCTTGAAGGAAAAGTTAAATTTCTGACCCACTAGGGAGTTAGCGGCATCCATAACTCTTCCCCTGCATTATAAACCGAAGGATGTGATATTGTTCCTCAAGTTCATATGACCAGAGTTTCCGTTGCTTTATGGTATTCAGCATTCCTTTCTGTTTATCAACATGGTGTAAGACCTACCACCTAAGAGATACGTAGCAGTCGTCAATCTCGAAGCCTTCGATCTTTTTCTCAGTTACCTTGGTTAATGTCCAAGCTTCGATTCTCTACAATAGCACTGGGTAAACGTGGTATTTTCACTTTTCTGATCTTCATGTTCAGAGAGAGGTTCCCGACAGCACAAAAGGCTGCTCGTTTTGATGACCGTGGACCTGGCTTTCTCAATCCGGAACTTAATCTCGGTATCTTGATCCCGTCGTTTAAGTTACTTTCCAGGTACGTGATCCTCTCTACTTGTTCGATCTCCTCCAAGTCTGACATTAGCTTTCCTTGCTTGGGTGATCTGCTGATGGTGAGATACTTAGTTTTGTTTATGTTAAAGTCCAAACCACATTCCATACTTTGGGCCCTGACTCTGTTCAGCAACAATTGCATGTCCTCAAGACTAGCAGCGAGCGACCGTATCATCGGCGTATCGGATATTGTTGATGTAGTGACCGTTGATTCTAATGCCTACGTCCAGATCACCCAGAGCTTATGAAAGGATCTCCTCAGAATAAATGTTGAAGACAGTGGGAGAGAGGATGCAGCCCTGCCGGACACCACGATTTATCCTAATTGCTTCTATTAAGCCTCCCTCTGTTCTGGGCTTCAACCAAGTTATCGTGTTGGCATCTATCGAAGGCCTTGGCATAATCTATGAAGCATGCATGGACATCACAACTCAAGTCTCTTCGCCTTTGAACGAGAACTTGTATGGTGTAGAGTGCTTCTCTTGTGCCAGTCGATCGTCGGAAGCCGAACTATGTTAGGCCGGTATTGTCCTCGCATTTCTAGTAGATTCTTCCATGTGTAATCTTCATTAAGTCCTTAAAGGTGTGACTCATCAAGCTTATGGTCCTATATTCCGCACATGATTCTGCTGTTGGCTGTTTTGGTATTGCATCAAATGTTGACATTAACCAATCTGTTGGTATAATACGTATATCGTATATAGTGTTGAACAGGTTTGGGAGTATTTTGAGGTCCATCTCCGCTAAGATCTTAAGGATTTCCAGCAGTATTTCACCTGTCCGGTACGCTTTTTTATTTCTGGATTTCTGAAGTGCTCTGAGTACTTCGCTCTCAAGTATGGATGGGCATAAAGTGCTGCTGGAAAATTAAAAGCAGAAAAATTAGAATATTATATTTATCATTAATAGGACTCGTAATAAAGTTCTTTGTAAAATCAGCCATTTTTAAACAAATATGAAACTTTAAATATTCTAACCATAAAAATCTTTGGTTATTAATGTAACTTTTTCATGTGGGTGTCTTCTGGCAGTGTTCGATTTCTTATTTAGTCGTACATTCACTGACATAACTTTAAAGTAGCATTCGTTGCCAGGATTAAGTCCTACATGGGAAGAATTTTCATTGAGCTGCTGTCCTTGGAATTTTTTTGTCTGCCTCATGACGCAATATTGAACCACTTATAGAAGACATTCACTTGCCTAAGAAGTGGATTCCTCACTGTAACTCTCCCTTGTAGTCCACCTTCTGCTAACCTGTTCTTCACGGTTGACACGCTGATGGGGATGAGCCGCTCCTGGTTACTTGAGCCGTGATTTCTGGTGCGGTTAGGCGGCAATTACGTCTGCTGGACATTGTTATAGCTCTGTCTTCAGCGCGAGTCGTTTTTTGAGGCCTTCCTGAACGTTTTTGACTAAAACAATATTTCTTTTTTATTTTAGGCCATCTCTGCTTTATGTTGTAAAGTTTCTCCATAATGAAAGAAAATAGTATCTATTTTATTTTAATACCCTACGGATATGTGAGCAATATATACTTATTAGTTTAATTTATTTTGTATATGTTTATTCATGTAAGTTATAACAATAAATAACAATATAAAGTCTATAGTGTTATTTTTGCTACAAAATTCCAGTAATATACCACGTAACATGCAATAAATTCACAAATTTCAGCAATAATTTAAAATAGCAGCCACTAAAAAACGATAAAATTTATTTAACACCAATTCACAGTAAGTTAAAAACCTTAAATTTACCAATTCAGCGAATTGTGTGTATCTTTGCAACTCGGAAATTTCGGAAACAGAAAACAACGCTGCTTTCTCAAATTTAATAGTAGAATTGCTTCCTGAGCTTTAAGAGTTTATCAATAGATATTTAATACCAAGTTTTTAACCGATTACTAAACCGGTAAATAGTTATGAGAAGTCAAGACGCCGTTATCTTGGATACCCGTATCGTAGAAATAATATCCGGGAAAAACTACCTATATATCGGGTTCCAAAAGTCCTTTGATGTATCCCGATGTCGTTCAACATTTGTCTGTTATTTCATTTGTCCTCTTTTTAGTTCCGTTGTTCTAGCTTATTGCTCTGGAAATTTCCTCTTTTCAGGAATTTTTTGGACCTCCCATTTCATAACTTGTCTCCTCCATTCTTTGTCCATGTGTATATAATGAAAAGCTTATCATCATCATCATTAGCTTATTTTATCCATAGTCGGATATAAGCCTCCCCAAGTTGTCTCCAATGAGCTTTGTTATTTGCTTTTTGTATCCAATCGTGTCCTGCTAATCTTTCTAGGTCGTCCGTCTATCTTGTCTATGGTCTATCACTGCATTTTTGTGTTCTCTAGGCGTCCATTCAATTATATGGCGTGTCCATCTGTTATCATTCAGCCTTGCAATAAACCCCGCCCAGTTCCATCTTAATATACCAGGTGTACAAGTATGAAATGCGGATTTCAGACAACAGATGGTGCACCAATGCAGTTTGTGCTATAAAGATTTGACACTGTGCCATTTTGTTGGGTCAACAACAAGTGTCAGACGCGCACGAGTGATAAATTGGAAAAGTGTGTGCATAGTGTTGTGTTGTTGTGTTCAATATGTCGAAATTTATGCCGAACAAAGAGCATTTGCGGACAGTACTAATTTTTTGTTTTCATTTGAAGAAAACTGCTGTTGAATCATACCGATTACTTCGAGAAGCTTATGGTCAACATGCTCCATCGCAAGATACGTGTGAACGATGGTTTCGGCGTTTCAAAAGTGGTTGCAGACAAGGAACGTGGAAAACCGCCAAAAAAATACGAAGATTTGGAATTACAAGCATTGTTGGACGAAGATGATTCGCAAACACAAAAACAACTCGCCGAGCAATTGAGCATTAGTCAACAAGCTGTTTTCAATTGGCTACGAGAGATTGGAAAGATTCAGAAGCGCAAAACACGTGTGACATTTTGCTCGCTCGGTACGAAAGGAAGTCGTTTTTGCATCGTATAGTTACAGGGGATGAAAAGTGGATCATTTTGAGAATCCCAAGCGCAAAAAAATCATGAGTAGACCCAGGCGCACCATCTATATCGACCGCAAGACCGAATCGCTTTGGCAGAAAGACGATGCTCTGTGTTTGGTGGGACCAGAGGGGCGTGGTCTATTATGAGCTGTTAAAACCTGGGGAAACGGTTAATACTAAACGGTACCAACAACAATTGACCGATTTGAACTGTTCGCTGCTTGAAAAAAGGCCCAAAATACCGAAAGAGGCACCACAAAGTCATTTTTCTTCATGACAATGCTTCATCACATACGGCAAAACCAGTTCGCGACACGTTGGAAGCACTCAGCTGGAAAGTTCTACCCCATGCGGCTTACTCACCAGACTTGGCTCCTTCCGATTACCACTTGTTTGCATCGATGGATCACGCACTTGCTGAGCAGCGCTTTGGTTCGTACGAAGATGTGAAAAAATGGCTCGATGAGTGGTTCGCAGCAAAAGAGGAAGATTTTTACTGGCGTGGTATTCACAAATTGCCCAAAAGATGGGTAAAATTTGTAATAAGCGATGGAGCATACTTTGAATAAAGCACTTTTTATCATTCTTCCGAATTTAACATGTTTTTTTTTTTAGAAAAAAAAATCCGCATTTCATACTTGTACACCTGGTACATATTCGTTGTAATATATCTATCACTTTTGATCTTCTTCTTATCTCGATATTAGGAATACGATCTTACAGTTTAATATTTAGTATTCTCCTCTCCATTGCTCTTGGTTACCTGGAGTTTATTTATTATACTTTTATTTAAAGCCCACGTATCAGTGTCATATGTTAATACCGGCAGTACGTATTGATCGAAAACTCTGGCTTTTATTGGGATGTCCAATTTAAATGTAGATTGCAAGCTTCCGAACGCAGACCAAGCTAAAGAGACTCTTCGCTCCAAGTCAGCCTTTAAATTATTGTTTGATATTTCGATTTTTTGTCCTAAATATATGATTGTTTGTACCCTTTCTATTCTTTCACCTTCTATTAATAGTTCCTGGCTGTTATCTTCACTTTTGTTGTGCAAATATTTGGTTTTGGTGAAGTTTATTTTTAGGCCTATTCCTCGAGACTTGTTATTTAATTCCATCAGCATTTCTTGTAATTCTTCTTTTGTGTTGGCGATCAGAGTGATATCATCTGCGAACCTTGATTTAATCTTTCACCGTCCATTAGTATTCGTTTATTTTCCCATTTTAACGATTTGAACATGTTTTCTAGAGTCAAAGTGGTCAGCTTTGGGGATATAGAGTCTCCTTTTCTAATTCCTCTTTTAATTTTGATTTTATTTGTTTTCTCTTCAAGCACTATTTGTGATGTGGCATTTTAGTGTATGTATTCAAGAAGAGTTGTGTACCTTTCATCGACTCTGCTGTTACTTAAGGCCTTAAGGACTGCCCATATCTCTACCGAATCAAATGCTTTTTCGTAGTCAACCATTGCTATCCACAAGGTGACCTTAAATTCATTTGCTATTTCCACTGGTAATCTAATTGTTTGAAGATGGTCCAAAGTGCTGTATCCTCGTCTAAATCCCACTTGTTCACGTAGTGGATAACTATATAGTTTGTTCGTTAATCTATATGTTATGATTCTAGTGAGGATTTTTTGTATAGTACCGATAACAGAGAGAGAGTCAGAGATCTAGATTAAACTTCCTAGATGTAAGAGTCCAAAGAGGGGCTTCATGTGGCAGCGACCACTACCTCGTGAAAGGAAAGATAATCTCACGAACAACACGGGAAAGCAAACTGGAAGATACAAGTACACAGCACACAACAAGTGAAACAACAATAAGATATAATACAGACAGCTTACAAAATGAAAGTATCAGAAATCTATACAAGAGTAGACTGGACCAAAAGATACAACGGACGGGATTTGTTAATATAGAAGAAGAATATAAGTATATAAAGGAATGCCTACACGCAGCCGCACTGGAAGCATTAGGGTACTAAGAGAAAAGGGAAAAACAGCAAAAACCATATTGGTGGGATGAAGAAATTAAATGCGAAATTGAAGAAAAAACGGAAAAGCTATCACAAATACTTAAGTTCAAAGAGCACAAACGACAAAATAAAATACAAAGAATCCCAAGCTAGAGTACGCAAAATGATTAGTGACAAAAAGAACAACCAATGGGAAAAGACATGCTCGAGACTCAACACTTACATAGGAGGAAGAAAAAGCACAGAAAGCTGGAGACTTCTTAAAAATATGAGAGCAGAACGGAAACGAGAAATCTTCCCCACCAATAACACCAGAAAAATGGAACCAATATTTTACAAATATGCTAACAGAAGATAGACCAGAGTTCAAAAGTACTCAACATGGAAACCCAAATATAGTTATATGAGGATCCCCAATAAGGATAACAACATCAGAAGTTAAAGAACGCTAAAAATGGTAGAGCTCCAGGACCAGGAAACATCCCAGGAGAGATAGTAAAATACGGAACTGAAAAGCTATTTAGCGCTTTGAGGAACTTATTCCAAAGATACATTAATACATCAGAAGTACCCGAGGAATGGAAAATATCATACATATCAATAATTCATAAGAAAGGAGACAAAAATAATTGCGATAACTATAGGGGAATAACGGTTACAGGATCTATTAGCAGAATATACGGAAAAATACTTAAAAATAGAATAGAAACGGAATACGCGGACGTAGAAGCTGAAGAACAGGCAGGCTTTAGAGCAGGAAGATCCACAATAGACCATCTCTTCTCACTGACACAAATCCTAGAAAAGAAAACCGCATTTGATCAGGAAGTCCATGTCTTGTTTGTTGATCTAAAAAGGCCTACGACAGCGTGCCCCTAATGAGATTGTGGGAAACACTACAATAGAGTAATGTAAGCACCGAAATAATTAAAGCCGTAAAATCCTTATACCAAGACGCAAGAAGTAGTGTGAAAACCAAATATGGTATAACAACAGGGTTCCCGGTCACAAAGGGTCTCAAACAGGGCTGCTGTATATCCCCAACGCTATTTAAAATCTATTTGGAGAGAGCACTGAAGAACTGGAAAAGGAAGTGCAGCAGTATGGGATTACCACTGGATGACGATACTACATTGTACACGCTATCATTCGCAGATGACCAGGTAGTAGTCGCTCAGGACATCGATAATATGGAATACATGACACGAAAACTTATGGATGAATATGAAAAATGGGGCCTAGAAGTCAATATTAAAAAGACCGAGTACATGTGCGTCGGAGGACAACAGCAGGACTTGAAACTGGCCACAGGACACACCATCAAACACTGTGCCAGTTATAAGTATTTGGGAACGAGAATATCTAGGGACGGAACACTGGAAGAAGCAATATTGGAGAGGAATATTCAAGGAAGAAAAGCGATTGCAATGCTTAATAGTATACTATGGGACAAAAACATAACCATTGAAAATAAGAAGAGAATTTACAACTCAATAGTGAAAAGTATAATAACTTACAGCTCCCAGGTGTGGCCATTAAAGGAAAGAACAAAAAAAATACTAAAAGCTACAGAAATGGATTTCTGGAGACGAGCAGCCAGAAAATCCAGAAAAGACCACATACCAAATGACACGATAAGGCGAGCTTTAGAAATAAAGCACGATATAGTGGACGAAATCAGAACCCAACAGTTGGTATGGTACGGACATGTACAGAGAATGTCACAAGACCGACTGCCTAAAAAGATTTTAAATTGGAACCCTCATGGAAAAAGAAAGCGAGGAAGACCACGCCAAAGCTGGAGAGCAGGAATCAACAAGGAAGTACTAGAGAGAGATCTGGAGGAGGAGGGATGGAGAAACCGGGAGGAGTGGAAATTAGGCATCGGAAGACGGAAGACGTTATAAAACCGATTGATATATATATATATATATATATATATATATATATATATATATATATATATATATATATACCGATAACAGGCTGATGGGTGCGTAATTCTCCAATTTAAATTTGTTTCCCTTTTTAAATATAAGCACAATCAAGGCGTTTACCCAAGGTGTTGGTATTTTTTTTTCTATGAGTCACCTATTAAATAGAGCATGAAGAGATTGTATTATCAATGTCCCTCCATACTTTATCATATCTATAGTTATTTCAACGTTCAAAAGCTTGTACTACGGTAAAAACTACTTGCCTTTATATATGCGGAGAATAACATCCATAAAAACGGTGGGCTAAGAAAGCTATGTCGAAAAGTGTATCTTCTTAAAACTTAATACCAGTCGTAACCGTTAATACAAATCTGTTTATCTCTCGCAGTGTTTTCTTAATATGCACTTCTCTGAAAGCAATCAATTTTGAATTTCTAACATCAAATTATCTGCAGAACAGGCTCAAATCTCCAATTGGTTTTTGGAAGCTTCTAACAAGCTTCAGCTTCCATATTACACAACTAACTATATTTTAGACAAAATCAAGGAGAGCTGATAGATGAGTTTTAAAGAAGTACATGCTAGCCGATAACGGTTACTAAAAGAAACATGGGGTGAAAATTCCCGAGACTTTAAGAAGGAAAATGATTTTCAGTTACGGTCAACTCTCAGAAGATTTGTGTAAAGCTTGTCTATTAGCTTGTGAGTTACAGTGACTTTTGAGTTCTGCTAAATGGTAGATTAAAAAGAATTTCGTCCGTTTATTAAACATAGCTTTTTTTTTTTTGTTGGGGAAAAAAAATACAGCCAAAAGCGAAGAATCGTTTGAGACCTGCTATGGCACATCTGCTCCGTCGAAAGCAACTATATGTGGATGGTTTAGTGAACTTAAATATGGTCGTCCAAGCACACGTG
The DNA here is from genome assembly GCA_019049505.1 of Pachyrhynchus sulphureomaculatus. Lineage (NCBI taxonomy): Eukaryota > Metazoa > Arthropoda > Insecta > Coleoptera > Curculionidae > Pachyrhynchus > Pachyrhynchus sulphureomaculatus. The sequence goes on from CM032449.1 coordinate 190,697,161, forward strand.
AGGCAGTCAATAAATACATAAAAATCCAAAATATTGTTCTAAATGATCGCTGTGAGTGAAAATAAGAGAGATCGCTGACGTGGTGAACATACGAGGTGTACAAGTATGAAATGCGGATTTTTTTTAAAAAAAACATGTTAAATTCGGAAGAATGATAAAAAGTGCTTTATTCAAAGTATGCTCCATCGCTTGTTATACATTTTTCCCATCTTTCGGGCAATTTGTGAATACCACGCCAGTAAAAATCTTCCCCTTTTGCTATGAACAATTTATCGAGCCATTTTTTCACATCTTCGTATGAACCAAAGCGCTGCTCAGCAAGTGCGTGACCCATCGATGCAAACAAGTGGTAATCGGAAGGTGCCAAGTCTGGTGAGTAAGCCGCATGGGGTAGAACTTCCAGCTGAGTGCTTCCAACGTGTCGAGTTCCTTTGTCGTATGTGATGGAGCATTGTCATAAAGACAAATGACTTTGTGTTGCCTCTTTCGGTATTCTGGCCTTTTCTCAAGCAGCGAACGGTTCAAATCGGTTAATTGTTGTTGGTAACGTTTAATATTAACCGTTTCCCCAGGTTTTAACAGCTCATAATAGACCACGCCCCTCTGGTCCCACCAAACACAGAGCATCGTCATTCTGCCAAAGTGATTCGGTCTTGCGATCGATGTGGATGGTGCGCTTGGGTCTACCTATGATTTTTTGCGCTTGGGATTCTCAAAATAAATCCGTTGTTTGCGCGTCGGTTCGAGGCAGTCTTTGTTTGTTCCCATCCAAAGGGGCCTAAAATGATACATTCCGTGGCCGTTAAATATATTAAAAAGTCCATATCGTTTGTGAAGAAGTAAGTAAATCATTTTAACGAGACGAAAAATGTCGACGACTTGCTAAAAACGATTTCCTTTTATACCGAGCGAGCAAAATGTCACACTTGTTTTTGCGCTTTTCCATTTGCCTGTCGTTCAACTCATGTGGTACCCATCTACCGATCTTCTGAATCTTTCCCATCCCTCGTAGCCGATTGGAAACAGCTTGTTGACTAACGACCAATTGCCCGGCGAGTTGTTTTTGTGTTTGCGAATCATCTTCGTATTTTTTGGCGGTTTTCCACGTTCCTTGTGAGCAAACATCGAAGTCGCCACTTTTGAAACGCCGAAACCATCGTTCACCTATATCTTGCGATGGAACATGTTCACTATAAGCTTCTCGAAGTAATCGGTATGATTCAACAGCAGTTTTCTTCAAATGAAAACAAAAAATTAATGCTGTCCGCGAGTGCTCTTTGTTCGGTATAAATTTCGACATACTGAATACAACAACACAACACTATGCACACACTTTTCCAATTTATCACTCGTGCGTGTCTGACACTTGTTGATGACACAACAAAATGGCGCATTGTCAAATCTTTATAGCACAAACTGCGTTGGTGCACCATCTGTTGTCTGAAATCCGCATTTCATACTTGTACACCTGGTATCAGCAGAATGCATACTTTGTATGAATATTTGCATGTAAAAAAACTATGTGTCCGATGGGTGCCGCACACTCTCCCAATGCATTGATCAAAAACAAGGTGTCGAAGATTCAGAACGCTATTTGGCACTGTTTCGGCATAATTCAAAGTCGTTTTTGTGTCGACCGCTACACGCCTGGTCCGACAGTCAATCCGCAGAGTGGTTATAACTGCATGAAAGCCGACATAAGCGTCTAAAAACATAAATATCCGCTAGAGAGGTTTCAGCAAGTATTTTTTGAAATACACATGGACTGATCGACTATCTTAAGAAGAAGCAAACAATCGCCGGATACAATTACGTTGGTTTATTGGAATAAGGGTATCACTTTTGAAGGACAAAACTTTGTTTCTCCTTGAAAAGTTTAGAGATTTTTTACCCCATGTAGGATTATCAGACTTTCTACCGGAACTATGATATAGAGAAGAAACACAGTAGACGTTAAAATCGAATCTTAAGGGAGACTACTGCTGATATTCAAGATATCAGGAAAATGTTTCAGTCAATATGGGATGAATTATAAAAACTGGAGGGTCACCTCTTAACGCCAGTATATAGCACTGACGTTAAGCGGTATGTATTAAAATTACCTAGTTTGTACACGCTATCATTCGCGAACGACCAGGTTGCTCAGGACATCGATGATATAGAATACATGACACGAAAAAACTTATGGAGGAATATGAAAAATGGGGCCTAGAAGTCAATATTAAAAAAGACCGAGTACATGTGCGTCGGAGGACAATAGTAGGACTTGAAACTGGCCACAGGACACACCATCAAACACTGTGCCAGTTATAAGTATTTGGGAACGAGAATATCTAGGGACGGAACACTGGAAGAAGCAATATTCGAGAGGAATATCCAAGGAAGAAAAGCGATTGCAATGCTCAATAGTATACTATGGGACAAAAACATAACCATTGAAAATAAGAAGAGAATTTACAACTCAATAGTGAAAAGTATAATAACTTACAGATCCCAGGAGTTGCCATTGAAGGAAAGAACAGAATATATGAGGAGCTACAGAAATGGATTTCTGGAGACGAGCAGCCAGAAAATCCAGAAAAGACCGCATACCAAATGACATGATAAGACGAGCTTTAGAAATAAAGCACGATATAGTGGACGAAATCAGAACCCAACAGTTGGTATGGTACGGACATATACCGTGAATGTCACAAGACCGACTACCTAAAAAGATCTTACATTGAAACCCTCATGGAAGAAGAAAGCGAGGAAGACCACGCCAAAGCTGGAAAGCAGTAATCAACAAGGAAGTACTAGAGAGAGATCTTGAGGAGGAGGGATGGGGAAATCGGGAGAAGTGGAAATTAGGCATCGGAAGACGGAAGACGTTATAAAACCGATTGATATATATATATATATATATATATATATATATATATATCTAATATATATATATATATATATATATATATATATATATATATATATATATATATATATATATATATATATATATATATATATATATATAGTAGTTTCACTTAAAAAAACATCATCAGGTATAAAGAAAGGAAACACTTTCAAGCTCAACACCCTCCCCCCCCCCTAAGGGGACGTATCTCGTTCGGGAAAAATCACCCTTCGAGATTTTTGCATTTTTTGACGTTAGATTGCTTCACATATATTATATTATACGTATTTTCAGAGTTCTTGGAGTCACAAAATATGAATATTATCTCGTTTCTTTATGATTTTCAGTTCTAACGGAAAAAGTATGTTTTATCTTTATGCCACTTTAACTTTGGAAATTTGAGATATTTCTTATACTGTTAGCTCTCGAAAACCTTTATCGCAGAATTCTACTTTTACAGTTAAACGTGCGATAAGCATCTAAAACTAACAATAAACTCGTAATTTGTGTACTGAGTTAATTTTATTTAGTTTATTTAGTTGTAAAGTCTCGCCCGGTTGTACAGACATTGGAGGTATTTGCTTTAATTAGGTATCTCGCGAGATATAGTAGCAACGACATTCTGGATAATTTTGCTAATTTAGTTTTCAATCGTTCAATTGGAAAATAAATAAATGATTTCGTTTAAGCGCATCGGTTCAGAAGTTTTCTAATATTGTGCTACGATTTGTAAAATTTAGGGGTTATCATTACAAAGGTTGTCGAAAAAGTATTTTAGCCTCTTAAAGTGAAAATTGTGTCAATTGTTTTCTTCATATTTTTGGGGGCCGCTCTCAGTCAGTACACTATAATGGATATATTTCCGATTCCTATACCGCAACCTCGGGCGTGCCACAGGAATCCAATCTTGGTCCCCTACTATTTTTGCTATATATTAATGACCTCTCTGATACTCTGAATTGTGGCAAGCTTGCTTTTCGCTGATGATCTCAAGCTGTATGCGCCCGTCTCAAGTATTCAGGACTGTAAATTGCTTCAAACTGAGCTTTGCGTGCTTGAGGATTGGTGTAAGAACAATAAATTAGGCTTGAATATTTCTAAATGTAAAATTATGTCAGCGACGAGGAAAAACCATATAATAACATATGAATATTCACTAGGAACGTCAACACTCGAGCGCATCAGCAGTGTAAGGGACTTGAGAGTAGTATTCGATAATAAAATGAGTTTTTCTAATCACATTAATAACGTAACGCTAGAAGCCAATCGTCTATATGGTTTTATAGTGCGTAACTGTAGAAGCTTTAATAGTGAACGATCTTTAATACTGCTATATGAGTCTTATGTGAGATACAAACTAGAGTATGCCTCTCTTATTTGGAGCCCATATTATTTATGCTACAAACTAATGCTAGAACGAGTTCAAAAAAGATTTCTAAAATATTTGTCATATGAGGTAGATGATGTCTATCCAATGAGAGGAATATAGTACTCTTTATTATTGGAGAGATTTAATTTTCAATCACTTGAGGCTCGCAGAGAGTGTTCGTCTATAATTTTCTTGTATAGATTGTTGCACGGAGTCATCGACTGCCCTCAGCTGCTATCGGAGGTGGCTATATTGGTGCCTAGAATTAATTCACGAAATACTGCTACTTTTGTTTGTTCACGTGCTAGGACTAATCTCAGGTTAATTGAACCAATCAATGTTATGTGTAATAAATATAACTTAATTAGTAATGAATGTGACATTTTTGCAGACACCAAAAATAAGATTCGGTCAATATGTTTAGATTATTTCACTTGATAGGACATTTATAAAAATTCTTTTAGAGGTTTGTTTTGCTTGTTGGATGTATGTAACTAATATTTGTTTTATTTCACTTTTATTCTAATTTGTACTGCGCTGATTCATTTAATTTCTCTATTCATTTTTATTTCTTTCTTTATTCTTCTTTTTTTTTGGTTGTTTTTGTTTATTTTTGTTGTTACTTTAGTACCTTAGTTTTAAGAGAAAATTTCATTCATTTTCTTTCTTGTTTTCCTTGTTCTTACTGTTGGGAATGAAGCTATTATTATTATTATTCTTATATATTTTAAAAGAACTTTATTAAATCACTTTGTTCGATGACCTTCTATCATTTTTCTGGCTACATCATAATTCCATCAGTTTCCAACTTCTCGGGTTTCTGGGCAAAAAATTGAGACAAGTGGTTTTCACGGGCCTCTGTTTAAGCTAACGTAACACTATTTGAGAAGAGAACCAAAACAAATACAGTCTGTCAAGTAAAAAAACGTGTGCGCAATAGTTTATTTTTGGTGATACAGTCCCTGGCCAAATTATTAGACGGACTGCAAGATTTCATGTAAAATATTAATTACCGAGTGATATTGTACCGTTTTATTATTTTAAATTGATTTGTTTTTTATTTTTATATTATCCAATCAATTACCTATTTATTTGACATAAATAAAACAGCATTAATTTAGAAAAGCATAAGTTTATTAAGTTTTAAAGAAAAGTGAAATTAATGTTAGTAAAAGTCAATATTTAGTTGAGCCACCTTTAGCCGCTATCAAAGCTTTAATTCTGCGCGGCATGCTATCAATGCAAGATTGTACTGTCTCCTGCATTTGAGGATGATGATTCCACACATGAATAATCTTTTCTAGGAGCTGGGTTTTGTTGGTAATCACATCTTTAGCCACTTTTCTTTTCATCAGCTCCCACACATTTTCAATGGGGTTCATATCAGGGCCAATCCAACAGAGAGATATTTTTTTCTGCCAAAAAAGCTTTAACAGACCGAGCAGTGTGGCAGAGAGCTCCATCTTGCATGAAAGTGAATGGTTCCCCATTTGGAAACTATTCTCTGAGCTGTGGAATCAACCGATTTTGTAATACTTCTTTGTACTGATTTTGCCTCATTATTCCTTTGACGACGTACAGACGTCCAGTACCCTTGCCGCTGATGACTGACCAAATCATCACTTTGGTGGGATGTTTAACCGTCGGGACGACACAATCAGGATGAAAACTTTTCTCCATGACGACGACGCACATACTGAGCTTTATTCTGCAAAATTTCGAATGTGCTTTCGTCACTGAAGCAGACCTGTCAAAAATAGAAAAAATATATAAACTTCCATGTTTATTTGCTTTATTTAACTGAAAATGATAATAATCTATCAATTATTGATTAAATTGCTGTATCTTACCGATCTCCAGAAGTCCACATCTTTGTCTTGCCATTGTTTGGCCCACTTCAGGCGCTTTGCTTTCATTGCAGCTGTTAACTTGGGCTTCATGGCGGGGCGACAGACCTTAAAATCTAATTCTTTCAATTTTCTTCGAACAGTGCGCTCAGAAGCATTTACGCTAGCATCCTGGAGTTGTGATTTTATTACCTTTGTGGTAGCAAATCTGTTTTCTACACAAATTTTCTTCAAACATCTCTCTGACCGTGGAGTAAAAATTGGTTTTCTACCGCATCTCTTCTTTCTTTTCGGGCTTAATTCCTTCCCCTGACTCAATTTTCTTTTTTATGCGTCGTACACTAGCTTCAGAAACCTCCAATCTTCGTGATATTTCTCGGTTTGTAAATGTTTTCGCAATCACAAGGGCCTTCACTTCAGCTTTTTTACGTGGTGAAAGATCGCCTTTTCTACCCATAATGAAAATAGTCCAATTACTTTTTTAAAACACTGCATACAAAATAAACTAATAACTGAGTAGTATAAAACTGTTAAACAAACAATCACAGTCCATAAAGCCACAGAAACACGTCCGTACCTGACTCGATTCCGATCGCGACTGATACAGGTTTGTACTTATTTACGTTCATGTATCACTTTGTCAACACAGTGTTGCTATATGTTAAAAATAAATACAAATATGTAGTCTACAACAATTCTTTTAAATAAAAATCAATAATATTGTAGTTTAAATATACCATTATTGCATAAAAACTCTTAAGAAACATAAAATTACTAAAAAAATACAGTGCGTCTAATAATTTGGCCAGGGACTGTACAACTAACAATCAGTAGAGGAAACGTTTGTCTACGACGCATTTTAGTAAAAGTAACAGTAAGAAGGGAGACTAAAGAACTTATGACAAAAAGAAGAAAATTAAATAAAGGTACATCAGAATATATTGAACTAAACAAAGTTATAAAGAAGAATTTAAGAGATGACTTACGACACTATAATACAATGATGATAAAATCGACAATCGAAAGCAATAAAAACATGAAAATTCCTAGAACAGTTAACAACATGGGACGTCCTCGGATACATCAATTAAAAGACCCAAATGGCGCCATCAAAGAAGATAGAGAGGATCTGATAGCAATTACTGAGAAGTTCTATAGTACATTATAAGCAGAAAGTGATACAAAACAAGTGAAAGTTGATGACGAAACCATTTTAAACGTTGGCTCAGAAGATTTTCCTGACATTACCATATGCGAGGTAGAATTAGCCTTATCACAAATGAAGAATGGTAGAAGACCCGGAAACGATGATGTGACAAAAGAAATGATAAAATTTGGCGGTGTCACTGCTATAGAAGCACTGACGATACTCCTCAATAAATGCCTAATGGAAGGACAAATACCAGATGAATGGCGAAATGCCGAAGTAATCCTATTATACAAAAAAGGTGATAAATTAAAACTTGATAATTACCAGCCTATAAGTCTACTCTGCCACCCATACAAACTCTTAACCAAGATTATAACAAACAGACTCATAAACAAGTTAGATACTTACCAACCTCCAGAGCAGGCTGGATTCCGGAAACATTATAGCACAATAGAACACATACAGACAACTACTCAGTATATATCACCACTACACCAAACACTTTATTTTTGCACTCGACTCGCGTTTCGCTAACCATGTTAGCTTCATCAGAAGCGATGATTGACTAAAGCTAAACTACAAATCTACCTATTTATACTTAGCCTAACCCTTGAATTACTCAAGCGGAACTAATGACATAGGCAAGGCCGTCAGTTCCGGTCAAGTAACCAGTAGAGGGGACTATAAGGAATAGGCCCTCTGTCTTTATTTAAACTACTTTTACATTTTATGATTTCCATACTTTCGTATGCGTTCAACAATCTCCTATCAGATACATCCTTTATTAATCTTAGATTATCTAATGTTACAGTATGATTAGCTTCAAGGGCATGTTCGGCAATGCTAGACTTTTCTGTTCTATTGTATTTTAAGTGTGCTAAGTGTTCTTTAAATCTTGTTTTAATTGACCTTTTAGTTTGCCCAACATACTTTTTGTCACAATCATTAACAACTAATTTCATAAATTCCACTTTTCTCACAATTAGGAATCTTATCTTTGGGATTTCCTAAGATATTCCTCAGATTGTCTGATGACTTATAGACTAAGGTGAAGCCTACCTTATTAAATACCTTATTGAGTCCCTTGCTATATTTCGGATTATATGGTATGGAGACATACTTGGTGTTATTTTTTCGCGTGTAAAAAAGGTGGAATTCTGAATATTAAACCTAAACTTATGTCTATCTATTAGCTTATTTACTAAGTCATCGTCATTACCATTAACTCTAGTTATATTTCTAATACGATTCCTTTCTTTATTAAAGTTTACTCTATTCAGAGGGAAAGTGACCAAACGATGAACTAAAAAATGTAATGAAGCTAATTTATGTTGTTTGCAATGAAATGAATCATTAGGAATATATCTATCTGTTACTGTGTCCTTCCTATAGATATCAAATTCTAATCTATTATTATTTTTAATAATTAAAATATCTAGAAAAGGCAATTGTCCTTTGTTCTCAACTTCGTAAGTGAATTTAATGGAATCATACCGGCTATTTAATTTAGAAACAAAATGATCAATATTTGCTTTCTTTGTATCAAAAATCGCGAAAATATCATCCACATACCTATACCATACCCTTGGGAAATATTCGAATTCTAGACTGGCTTCGATTTCAAACTTACTCATGAATAAAATTATTTTCCAATATAAAAATTATCAATTTTATGTTCAGAAAGAAGGAACAGCTATGGGTAATTGCTTATCACCTTTCATAGCCAATTTATTCATGAGTAAGTTTGAAATCGAAGCCAGTCTAGAATTCGAATATTTCCCAAGGGTATGGTATAGGTATGTGGATGATATTTTCGCGATTTTTGATACAAAGAAAGCAAATATTGATCATTTTGTTTCTAAATTAAATAGCCGGTATGATTCCATTAAATTCACTTACGAAGTTGAGAACAAAGGACAATTGCCTTTTCTAGATATTTTAATTATTAAAAATAATAATAGATTAGAATTTGATATCTATAGGAAGGACACAGTAACAGATAGATATATTCCTAATGATTCATTTCATTGCAAACAACATAAATTAGCTTCATTACATTTTTTAGTTCATCGTTTGGTCACTTTCCCTCTGAATAGAGTAAACTTTAATAAAGAAAGGAATCGTATTAGAAATATAACTAGAGTTAATGGTTATGACGATGACTTAGTAAATAAGCTAATAGATAGACATAAGTTTAGGTTTAATATTCAGAATTCCACCTTTTTTACACGCGAAGAAAATAACACCAAGTATGTCTCCATACCATATAATCCGAAATATAGCAAGGGACTCAATAAGGTATTTAATAAGGTAGGCTTCACCTTAGTCTATAAGTCATCAGACAATCTGAGGAATATCTTAGGAAATCCCAAAGATAAGATTCCTAATTGTGAGAAAAGTGGAATTTATGAAATTAGTTGTAATGATTGTGACAAAAAAGTATGTTGGGCAAACTAAAAGGTCAATTAAAACAAGATTTAAAGAACACTTAGCACACTTAAAATACAATAGAACAGAAAAGTCGAGCATTGCCGAACATGCCCTTGAAGCTAATCATACTGTAACATTAGATAATCTAAGATTAATAAAGGATGTATCTGATAGGAGATTGTTGAACGCATACGAAAGTATGGAAATCATAAAATGTAAAAGTAGTTTAAATAAAGACAGAGGGCCTATTCCTTATAGTCCCCTCTACTGGTTACTTGACCGGAACTGACGGCCTTGCCTATGTCATTAGTTCCGCTTGAGTAATTCAAGGGTTAGGCTAAGTATAAATAGGTAGATTTGTAGTTTAGCTTTAGTCAATCATCGCTCCTGATGAAGCTAACATGGTTAGCGAAACGCGCGTCGAGTGCAAAAATAAAGTGTTTGGTGTAGTGGTGATATATACTGAGTAGTATCATTGTGCCAAGATTCCACATTCCCAACTTAGTACATACAGACAATTTGTACACTAATAGAAAAATGCAATGAATATAACGAAACATTACATCTCGCATTCGTTGATTACAATAAGGCTTTCGATTCAGTGGAACTGTGGGCTGTTTTTAAAGCCATGAACAATGCAAGAATCGACTTTAGGTATAAAAAGCTTCTTAAAAATATATATGATAACGCGACAATAACAGTTAACATTGTAGAGGACATTAAAACAAACAAAATTGCAATCAAAAAAGGAGTCGGACAGGGAGATACCATTTCCCCAAAGCTATTTACCCTCGCATTGGAGGATATTTTTAAAAAACTGAATTGGGATGAAAAGGGCATCAAGATAGATGGTAGGGACCTAAGCCATCTGCGCTTTGCAGACGACATTGTACTTATTAGCCAAAACATAATGGAACTACAGACTATGTTAAAAGAACTTAAAGAGGAATCCGTAAAAATTGGACTAACAATAAACATGAATAAAACTAAAATCATGACAAAGGATGAGGTAGATGCATATATAGGAGAACAAGTTATTGAAAATGTCGAGGAATATATATATACCTAAGTCACAATATCAAATTAGGCAAAGAAAATCAAACTGCCGAGATAAGTAGACGTGTTCGGTTAACATGGGCAGCCATAGGTAAACTGACACATATTTTAAGAAATGAGAAAATTCCGATAAATTTAAAAAGAAAAGTGTTTAACACCTGCATATTACCAGTAATGACATACGGGATGGAAACCATGACGCTCACCATTAGATCAGCCAACAAACTCAGGACAACACAAAGGGCTATTGAACGAATGATGTTAGGAATAAGTCTCAGAGATCATATCACAAATGAGAATATTAGGAATAGAACAAAAGTTGAAGATGTTATAGAAGGCATTGCTCAATTGAAGTGGAACTGGGTGGGCCATGTTGCACGACAGGACGATTCAAGATGGACAAGGCGTATTGTACAGTGGAGACCTCTCCTTCATAAGCGCAGTGTTGGCAGACCTCAATTACGCTGGCTAGATGACATCAAAAACAATGTAGGAAATAAATGGCATCAAATAGCACAGGACAAAAGACTATGGAAGAGTATGGGGGAGGCCTATGTCCAGGAGTGGACTGTGAAGGGCTGTTAGAAGAAGAAGAAGAAGAACAGTAGATTCCGAACATTCATCGAAATCACGTAAAACCCTAAATCACTTGTTTGCGCGTAGCACATTGGGACCAAAACCCGAAAAGGTGGCCAAAATATGAAGGTGATATTCGAATTATATGAAAATTTGCATATCTGGTTTTTTGAGGTAGCTGATTAAGAATCTGACATAAAAAAATGTAAATAACAAAAATGGCGGCTCCAATATGGCGGACAAAATTGATAAAAATTGTCATATTTTCATGAAATTTCGACTACAGGGCTCTTCGAGGTTGCTGATGAAGAATATGAAGTTAAAAATGTGAAAAACAAAATGGCGGATTTGATATTTTGACAAAAATTATAATTTTTGTCATATTTTCATGAAACTTTGACTATAGGGCTTTTCGATGTCGCTGTTAAGGATCTGAAATTAAAAAAGTGAAAAACAAAATAGAGGATCCAATATCGCGGTTTTTGAAAAAAATAAGTTAATGTTTTAAAGTGAAACTGTTTGTTATTAATATATAATGACAATGTAAACTATATAAAAATGTTATTACAAGAAAACATCAATATTCTTCATCTGATGAAAGTGTTGACTCATCATCACTGCTCTGAATGTCAGAGCAACTTTTAGCTGTTGTACAGCTTCAGAGTCCAACGTTTTCAATTTTTTCGCTGGTAATTTTCGCAGGCTTGATATTAGCGGATCTGATGATACCAAAAGCCTCTGAAATACATCTTCCATATTTTTAACACGATTACGACGCAAAGTCCTACCGATTTGTTACAAGATTCTTGAGCCTCTTCAGACATTTGTCCTATTGGGACGAAGCTTGAATAATGCATCCGCTGTGAATCAAAATCTTGTGAACTGTCGTTGGCATATAAAACCAGGGATATAAACTTACATATAAACGAGCTGTTTCTAGGCAGTATTCCTCATATCTCGGAACATCAATATCGAAGCCGCAAGTAATAACTTGTAATACAACGTAAAATCTCTTAATTAACGTCTCGTCTAGTCCAGTTATTCTTGCCGTAATTGTCGAATTTTCGAAGAAACGACGCGCAGTATTTCCGTCACATTTTAAAAAAATGTGCAACTGCGGGTAGCTGATTTTGCTTCTATATTATTAAAAAATAGTTAGAAAACACGATAAAATTGGTTTGACAGTGGGATGTCGTGGGACTTTTAACTTATGTATATTTTAATTTTGACGTTTGAAACTAAAAGTTCTAAAAAAGTGATGTTTTAAAACGTTATAATAATTAAATGATAATCGAATTTTATTGTAAACAGTTTATATCGTTTAAATGTACTCACTTTTATTCGGAGAATCCATTTCACGAAATTTAATTAACTTCAAATACAAAACATTTGAGCGCATTTGAATCTGCCTGTCTAACTCAAACAGAACAAGCTCAGAATTTGGCCTGCTCGATACTCTAACAACACGAGGTGTTAAGAGCCACGTGTGCACACTTGATTATTATAACCTGTCGTTTCGAATAGCGCAGGTCCCTCAATCGAACATTCATTTTAGGGACTTATGGCCACCTTTTCGGCATTAGGTCCCAATGTGCGTCGGTTCAAGGCAGTCTTTCTTTGTTCCCATCCAAAGGGACCTAAAAATGATACATTCCGCGGCCGCTAAATATATTAAGAAGTCGGTATGGTTTGTGAAGAAGTGGGTAAAACATTTTAACGAGACGAAAAATGTCGACGATTTGCCAAAACGTAGCTCGGTTGAGCCGACGTTAAGATGCCGGAGTGGCCATCACAATCGCTGGACGCCAACCCTATTGAAAACGTTTGGTTCCTTGTAAAGAGATCAAACGATGAATCAAACAAATGAATCAAATACAACACAACAAATCAAAAACAACAAATGAATCAAATAAAGAAGATTGGCTTAACAGGACATCTATCAAAATTCATTTTAAATTTTCTTAAACTATGCTCATTTAAGGTCAAGATAAACAATCATTTCTCAAACATACGTGAATTAAAAACGAAAATTCCCCAGGGATCAGTCCTTAGTCCGACACTTTTCCTTTTCGCTATTCGAACCATAGAAGAGCATATACCTACAAATACTTCGCTAAAATCTTTGCAGATGACATAATTATATATAGTTCCGAAAATGCCAACTCTAACATCACAAAAAATCTGCAAACAACTTTAAATAAATTAACGGATTGGTCTAGACAAACCGGCTTTCTTTTTTCACCATTGAAATCCTCTGTAACACACTTTTTCAAAAAGAGGTTTCTCTAAAACAAACATCCTATCTCTGGCAAACACAACCATACCCATAAAAGATAGCGTGCCTCTTTTAGGATTGGTTTTTGACAACAAATTAAGATGGAAAAATCACATAGAATATTTAAAAGACAAAGCTAAAAAAGATCTATACCTAATGAAACAATTATCCAATACAACATGGGGTTGTGATTTCTCATCTTTAATGAAACTATATAGGTCAATCATTCTTTCTAAGCTGAACTATGGAGACTTTATTTGTGACACAGCCAGTTCCTTTCTAAAAAGATCACAGGAGGTCATTCAGAACCATGCAATAAGATTGTCCACGGGAGCATACAGAACAACTCCAGTTCCTAGCTTACAAGTAATTGCATCAATATTACCTCTATCCTTACAAAGACAACTTTCCTTGATGCGTTTCTATTCCATTTCGCTTTTCAGAACCCATGCAGCAAGATCACTAGATCTACAAAATAGCTTCCAAAAATCGTACACTCCTAAAACAATACAATCTAGAATTAAAATTTTTCTTTCTACTCAAGACGCTAAAGTTGACACCCCTGCCATATCTAAATATCTAATATTCCCACCATGGACAAACAGCTCACTTAAAATTGATCTCAGTCTCACTAAATACAAAAAGGATTCTACCTCTCCAACATTATTAAAATCATTATTTATTCAAACATTACAGGAAAAATATAAAAATTTTACTAAATATTATACTGATGGATCTAAATCCAGATTGGGAACGGGCGCAGCGATAATTTCTCCTATATCCAAATTAAAATATAAATTAAACAATATATCATCGATCTTTACAACCGAACTTTTGGCCATAAGAGAAGCCATCAGATCTGCAATATCTAACAAAAAATAAAAATATTTTTAATCATCTCAGATTCACTCAGTTCCCTACTATCCATTAGTGCATCTAAAACGTGTATACTCTTAATCCTGGATATAATGAATCTTGTACAAATATGCAATGTTTGTTTAATACAAATTGTATTTCTATGGTCTCCCAGCCATGTCAACATAAAGGGGAATGACTTAGCAGATATAAATGCAAAAGCAGCAATCATATCAGGGAATATATATATATATATATATATATATATATATATATATATATGTATATATACACACATATATATATATATATATATATATATATATATATATATATATACATATATATATATATATATATATATATATATATATATATATATATATATATATATATATATATATTAGCCGTGCCCACGGCTCTGCTCGCGTGAACTTGAGTCACTATTATCGTCAGTGCTTATTCGTTATGTTTATATTATTATATAGCTCAAGGGGCCTTAGAGGTCCATGGCTTGGTTGCATACCTGTCTCCACTTCTTTTGTCTCCTGTTAGCTTTTCTCAGTGCGGGATTCCCATCAACTCCGGATCTTGCTTTACTGCCTGAATCCATGTAGATCGAGGTCTACCCTTGCCTCTTCTTCCAACCACTCCTCTTATTAGGACTTGCTTTGCCTGTCTTTCTTCCTTCATCCTTGCCACGTGTCCCAACCATCCTAATCGCTGGCCTATTATGATTTGGCTTATAAGGGGTTTCGTATATAGGCATTTTAATTCGTAGTTTGTTCTTCTTCTCCGCAGTCCCTCTTCTTTCCTTCATCCGTAGATTTTTCTCAAAGCTTTCCTTTCTCACATCTCCCACGTCTCTTTTTCTCTTGCATTCAGTTTCCACGTTTCGCATCTATATGTTGCCGTGGGTCTGACAACTGTCGTATATATTCTTTCTTTTGCTTTTCTTGATACATTCTTTAATTTCAATATTGGATTCATTGCCCCCAAACATTTCTGTCCTTTCGCTATCCTTTCTTGTTTCTCCGTCCTTTCTTGTCCACTCTATGTTATTGTTACTCCCAGATAATTAAATTTGTTTACTTTTTCAAACATATATCTTTTTCCTAAGTTGTTTATTATATCTAAACTTTTGTTGTTTTTAATATCCTTCTTCTTTGTAATTGCCATGTATTTTTTTTTTCCTCATTTATCTTTAGTTCTCTCATCCTTCCCCTTTCTTCTATCCTACTTATGGTTTTTTGAGGTTCTCTTTTGCTCTTGCAATCACTGCTACATCATCCGCATAGGCCAAGCATTGGCAGGTTCCATTTGTTTTTATTTCTGACTCCCGGATTATCTTCTCTAATACCAAATTAAATAGACACTGGTTCCCCCTGTCTTAATCCTCTCTTCACCTTAAACTTGTCTGATACTTTGCCCTCAACCAACACTCTATTTTCTGTGTCATTCAGGGTCATTCTCACCATGCGAATCAATTTACTTGAAATTTTTAGTTCTTTCCATTATCTTGTAGAGTCCTTCTCTATTTACAGAGTCATATGCTTCTCTGAAATCCACAAAGACCAAGTGTAGTGCCAAATTTTGTTCTAAGCTATTATCTTGGATTTGCTTAATCGAAAATATCTGGTCTGTAACCGATCTATTTTTCCTGAATCCACACTGGTACTCTCCCAGAATAGACTCGGCTTTCTCTGCTAGTCTGTTTTTTGATAATCAACACTACTATCTTATACACGACGTCCAGTAAGGCTATTGGTCTATAATTAGCATATATTGGACAAATGAGCTACTCTCTCCAGCTCACTGGCATCTTTTCTGTTTCCCATATTTCTTGCACCAACCGGCATATTTCATTTTCCAGATCTACTCCTCCAGCTTTTATCAGTTCTACAATTTCCACCCGGTGCCTTATATTTTTTGGGTTCTGAATATTTCTCTTATTTCTTCTTTGCAGGGTTTATTTGTCACCTCCTGCCCTTCAGTTAATTTTGCTTCCTATTTCTCATTCAACTCCTCATTTTCATCTCCATTTAATGTTTCTTTAAAGTATTCCGCCCATCTATTCAGTATTTCTGCGAAGCTTACTGCTAAACTTCCATCTTTTTTCCTATATATTAGCATTTTGTCTCTGTTTATTCCCTCTGTATTTTATATAAAAAAAAAACACGTAAATCGGATAAGTGGTTCTTGAGTGCTAAGCGCAGTAACGGATAGACAGACAGGCAGACAGATGTTACGTTTTATATATATTATAGATTTTTTTGACATATATTAAATTAAGAATTAAAAAAAAATCACGTAAATCCGATGAGTGGTTCTCGAATGATAAGCACACTAACGGACAGACAGACAGAGAGACGTTGCGTTTTATATATATTATATAGATTATTATTATTATTATTATTATATAACCTCTTCAGAGAACATATGTATGAATTTAAAAAATCACGTAGGTGGTTCTCGAGGGATAAGCGCACTAACGGACAGACAGAGAGACGTTGCATTTTACATATATTCTAGATATAGATTATTATTATTACTATATAACCTGGCCAAAGAATATATGTATGAATTTAAAAATGGCACGTAAATCGGATAAGTGATTCTCGCCTCATAAACGCACTAATGGACAGACAGACAGACAGAGAGACATTGCTTTTTATATATATTATAGATTATAGATATTCTCTGCTACATAATATTGTTCCAATTTTAATGGTTTAGGTTGTGTACTGCAAGGGAACGCGCTAACGGCAAACTTTTTCCGACTTCATTCACTATTAGCGTCACTGCTCATTCCCTATGCTACCTATCGTAATAAAATATAGCCTATAACCAGGCCAGAGAACATATGTATGTTCTAAAAAAAAAGTACGTAAATCGGATCAGTGGTTCTCCAGTGATAAGCGCACTAACGGACAGACAGACAGACAGACAGAGAGACGTTGCATTTTATATATATTATAGATATATATATATATATATATATATATATATATATATATATATATATATATATATATATATATATATATATATATAATATTTTACGTGTTCTTGGAATTAGATCATTAAAACTATTCTTGGATCTGTTATATATTTATTGACGTTTCGACCTTCGGAAGAGGTCTTCTTCAAAATTTGCTCTAAAAGATGACATTAGAAGAATTAAATATAGATAAGTAATTAATCAGTTTGTTGTGTATTTCGGGGTTAAAATATTTATAGCTTTTCGTAGTTTTTAATTTAAGACACTTAACTGTATACATTAATGAGGGCTTTACCTTAGAAAGTAATTCATTGTATGGGGTGTTAATTTTAAATCACTGTCAAAATCACATTTTTACTTTCTACAAACAAACCACTTAACTTGAAGGACTTTATATGACTGCTAGGTAGATACGGTTTAGGTTATTTACATCTGTTTTTTTCGTTTATTGCAGTCGGCGTCAACTGAATGTGTACGGATTCGAGTATTTCTCTTTTTTTTGTATTTACTTCGGTGTTGATAATTTTGATGTTTTTGAAATCAAATGTATGACTTTTATTTATTTCATGATTCGTAAGAGCTGTACTGTTTTTTTGTCTTTTTTGTGGCCTTTGATTCTATTTTCTATATATTGGTTTGTTTGCCCGATGTATATTCCTTCGCAGTTATTACATTTGATTTCGTAGATTATGTTACTTTTTTTATTATTTGGGGTTTTGGTTTTAAGCCTGGAAAAATTGGATGAGAGGAGATTATATGATTTGTGACATAACCGAATTTTTTTAGTTTTCAAAAAGTTTTTTTGAGTGGTTGGGATAGTCCATTTATAAACGGTAAAGCAAAATATATGTTTCATGGCTGTTGTTGGTTGGATTTTTACTTATTGTGGTATTGTAAAAGTTATGTATTCTTTGTTTGAAGATTTTGTTTATAAGGTACATCGGATATTTATTAAGTGTTAATGCTTCTTTAGCTTTGGTTATTGCACTCTCTATGTATTCTGTGTCAGAAAGCTTGATTGCTCTATCTGCTAGACCTATGATTACAGATTTTTTTTTGGGAATTCGGGTGGTGTGATTCATAATTAAGGTATCTAGATGACCATGTATTTTTAGTATACCATTCAGTTTTTATATTTTCATTATTGTGGTGTAAAGTTACATCTAAGAAATTTATCTTATTGTCTTCTGTTTCGAATGTGAATTAAATATTTTTGTGGTGTCCGTTGAATTTTTGTAGGATATAATTAATTTGGTTTTTTAGGTATAGCGGTCAAACAATCATCAACTTATCTGTAAAAAAATGGAATGTTGAAGTTTAATTTTGGTATGACATCAGTTTCTAAGTCTTCCATTACTAATTGTGCAATCACGTTAGAAATAGATGCTCCCACTGCACACCCATCTATTTGTTCGTAAATTTTATTTTCGTATTGGAAATACATCGATTTTAGAATAAGTTCTGTTGTGTTAATAAATTCACTCATAGGGATGTTGGTGAACTGTTTAATTTTATCCCAGTTTTTCTTAATGGTTTTAACGGCTAATGCTATGGGTATACTGGTATATAGTGATATGACGTCCAGTGATATTAAGATATAATTATTTAAAAGTTTTATGTTTTTAAGTTTATCCTTAACTTGGAAAGAATCTTTAATGCAGTGGTCATTTTTATACAAGATTTTGTGTAAGATATCTTTCAAGTGTTTGGAAAGTGATGTAACTTTACACCACAATAATGAAAATATAAAAACTGAATGGTATACTAAAAACACATGGTCATCTAGATACTTTAATTATAAATCACACCACCCGAATTTCCAAAAAAAATCTGTAATCATAGGTCTAGCAGATAGAGCAATCAAGCTTTCTGACACAGAATACAGAGAGAGTGCAATAACCAAAGCTAAAGCAGCATTAACATTTAATAAATATCCGATGTACCTTATAAACAAAATCTTCAAACAACGAATACTTAACTTTTACAATACCATACTAAGTAAAAATCCAACCAGCAACAACCATGAAACATATATTGCTTTACCGTTTATAAATGGACTATCCCAACCACTCAAAAATTTTTTTGAAAACTACAAAATTCGGTTATGTCACAAATCATATAATCTGCTCTCATCCAATTTTTCCAGGCTTAAAACCAAAACCCAAAATAATAAAAAAGTAACATAGTCTACGAAATCAAATGTAATAACTGCGAAGAAATATACGTCGGGCAAAATTTTGACAGTGAAAATTAACACCCCACACAATGAACTACTTTCTAAGGTAAGGCCCTCGTTAATGTATACAGTTAAGTGTCTTAAATTAAAAACTACGAAAAGCTATAAATATTTTAACCCCGAAATACACAACAAACTGATTAATTACTTATCTATAATTAATTCTTCTAATGTCATCTTTTAGAGCAAATTTTGAAGAAGACCTCTTCCGAAGGTCGAAACGTCAATAAATATATAACAGATCCAAGAATAGTTTTAATGATCTAATTCCAAGAACACGTAAAATATAATATATATATATATATATATATATATATATATATATATATATATATATATATATAAATATATATATGTACATATATATATAAATATATATATATATATATATATATATATATATATATATATATATATATATATATGTATGTATATATATATATATATATATATATATATATATATATATATATATATATATATATAATATATATATACACAAGAGTATCAATCTGAAAACGGTCTTGCAACCATTATTTACATTTACTTATTCAGTAAGGTAGAAAACAAAATTCTGAAAAGAAAGTACACTCAAGGTGAAAAATAAAACAGGTGAAGTGTAAGTTGAACTTGCTCAATTAGTGTAACTTGCCGATTGCCTTTAAAATAAAATAAAATCCTTACCTAGGCTAACTTAATTAGGTCCCTGACGTCTTAAGATCTAATATATATTTTCACGTTTTTTCTTAATCAATAATATATAATAGTTATGGCTTAGCTACCTAATAGCCAATAAATCAGTCGAGCTCAGATCCATCTAGAATCTAGTAATAAAAATGCAAAACAAATATTTACTACGTAAATATTTGTTTAATTATAAACAATTAAAATAAAATTCTTTTGTCTGGGTACAGACGTTCGAGCACTAATATGCAGTAAAGTATATCAACGACAAATCTAAAAAAAAAATGTATAATTGAGGTGTCCATTACTTTGTGACAGTACATTTTAAATTTCTAAATGAAATAAAATGAATTATTTTGCCATTTGTCACTTATTTTTTATTTATCTGCTACTGCAGTTTCTTAGGTTTTCTACATTTTCAAGGGTATTACGCTATGTAGAAAACCTACGAAACTGCAGTAGTAGATAAATAAAAAATAAGTAGCAAATAACAAAATAATTCGTTTCATTTCATTTAGAAAAAAAAATCGGAATATCAAAAAATAATTTAAAGGTTGACTCAAATAGAAGGGTCTCGTTAGCTTGGTCTGCGTTCGGAAGGTTACAGTCTATATTTAAATTAGACATCCCAAATACAATAAAAGCCAGAGTATTCGATCATGCATTGCCGGTATTAACATATGGTACTGAAACGTGAGCTTTAAACAGAAGTATAATAAATAAACTCAGGTAACCCAGCAATGGAGAGAAGAATGCTAAATCTTAGACTCCAAGATCGTATTCGTAACATCGAGATACGAAGAAGATCAAAAGTGACAGATGTAATACAACGAATATGTATATTAAGGTGGAATTGGGCGGGGCATGTGGCAAGGATGAATGATAACAGATGGGCACGCCGTATAGTTGAATGGAGGCCTAGAGAACACAAAGGATGCAGAGGTAGACTACAGACAAGATGGATGGACTACCTAAAGAGATTACCAGGACACAATTGGATGCAAAAAGCAAACATGGCTCATTGGAGACAACTTGGGGAGGCTTACATCCGACTATGGTTGGACTGAACTGACTCAACTTTATTTATTTTTAATAAATATTCATTTTAGAATAAAAAGAATCTAAGTTCAGCTCAAAAAAATGAAAAAATACTGAAGATTATTTAGTTGTTAATATAAAATTGAGTTGTGTACAACCCTTACGTCCTAAAAGAAAGAGCAAGAGTTTAGTGAGACACTACACATTTAAATAAAGAAGGGTATATTAATAAAATAAAAATTCCTACTTTTATTACACTCTTAAAATTACATCTACTAAATAAATAACCTTGTATAATATTATATTTGTTAAGTTCTTAGCAAATGGCTTTGAAAAACACGATATGGAAGTTTGAAAAATCGTCCTCGCGGATTACACGTGTTACGTAGTTGTTGGAAACACACGTTGTAGACAGGAGTGAGATATTTAAACTGGTGTACTTATGACTTACTGATTGGCTTCTCCTCGCGGGTTTTCCATAAGCAGCTTGGCCTCTCCTGGTGAGATTCTTATCAAAATATTGTCTCAGCCACCACTCTCCTAGTCTCATTTGGGTAGCTAATCACTTTTTGACCTGAAATGCCTTAGGATGAGTAGAATATTTTAAGATCGAAAAAAGGCATCAAAATTGAAATCTAAAAACTACACCCTCTGGGTGATAAAAAAAAGCCGTTACTGCACTACAGCATGGCGGAAGAAAAAGACACTACGGTATACTGGATTAAAAAGCCCTGAAAAATCCGAAATGGCCGTTTATATATCTTTTGCCCCTTCTTCAAAGTGAAGTCTTTTAAAATGGCTCACTTTTGGGACGCAAAATCCGACGCATTCAATGCGAACTAAATAAGTTAAGTCGGCAACACGCGTTACACACTGCCGGTTAAAATTAAACTGCTCAAAAATTTAAACTCACTGCTTAATCAAATTACACTGCTCAAAAATTTAAACTCACTGCTTAACTGAAATTAACAATTATTACAGGAATTATTGATAGAAAAACAGTATTGTAACATGATCTTAAAATCTAGGAAAAAATGAATGGATGGATGAAAAAAACCTTCGATTACTTGCGTCTAAAGGTGGGACCTATAATATCTCGGGAAACGAAACATTTGCGTAACCCAATACCCCTTGAGGGGTCGACTGCAGGAGTGGAAGAGACAACTTTTATCAAATATTGGATGAAAATGCAAACTATGATAAAAGAACTTTTATAAAAGACAAATTTTATAAAACTAGAGCTATTACACTAACACATTTATCATAAAAGTTCTTTTATAAAAGAACTTTTATAGTATAAGACCGGCATTACACTATAAAAGTTGTATGTATTATAAAAGTTAGATAGAAATTGTTTTACAATTTCTTTTATGACTACAAATATTTTAAAAGAAATCTCAGTTTTTCGTTTCAAGACAGTGTTGTGAGTTATGACTGTTGTGTAATAGATGACGTTTTACCAATTGCCGCAGGTTTTGTGGCTGCTGTAGTTGCAATAGCTGTGGCGGAAAAAGATAAAAATAAAAATGTAAAGAAACGTTTGTGGGTAAGACCTTGGGTTGCCCGGTGCGAGTTAAAGGGCATCCATCAGAATTTAATCAAAGAACTGGCCATGGAAGATACAAAAAGTTACATGAACTATTTGAGGATGGATGAAAAAACCTTCGATTAATTTCTTCTGAAGTTGGGACCTATATCTCGGGAAACGACACATTTGCGTAACCCAATACTCTCCGAGGAACGCCTTATGGTTACCCTGCGATTTCTTGCTATAGGTGAGAGCTACACAAGTTTTCAATACAGTAGTCGCATACCTCGCACCCATTAACTTTTTTTTACGTCGTCAACCTCATACGTGTATCCATGTTCTTTTAATACACAAGCAATATCTTCATAAGCATTCAACCGTTTATTTCTATTTTTATACTCTGTACGGCAAACGTCATACAGATAATCTATTCTTTCATATTTACAAGTCAAAATTTTAGCAGCTGCCACAGACCACCTTCACTCAATCCTCGACTCGGCCATTCTTCAGTTACTTTCAAAGCGTTTGTTTTTAAATTACAGTTTAAAGAAATAATATTTTAAAAACGCAAATAAAATTAAATATACAACGATTGATAAGTTGATAACTGATAAGTGTGACTGGATTTTATCGCGAGACTTGAGATATGCGCATGCGTACAAAGAGAAGATAAGCCAACCTACCGGCGAGTCGAGTGCAGGAGTGGGAGAAACTACTTTTATCTAATATTGGATGAAAATGCAAACTATGATAAAAGAACTTTTATAAAAGGCAAATTTTATAAAACTAGAGCTATTACACTATCA
>CM032449.1:190723404-190843765 GCA_019049505.1 Pachyrhynchus sulphureomaculatus
ATATATATATATGTACATATATATATATATATATATATATATATATATATATATATATATATATATATATATACATATATATATATATATATATATATATATATATATATATATATATATATACATATATATATATATATATATATATATATATATATATATATATATATATATATATATATATATATATATATATATATTTGGATTGATTCAGCCGATACTTTGTGGAGATCCATAACTCGAAGTTCTGCAAGAAGTAAAACACTACTTAAATTTCCACTAAATTTTTTATTTTTAACACCATGATATGTTTGGCTGTACGACAGCTTCTTCAGCAAAAATTTTTTAAAAAAATATGTATATTATATATATATATATTTGGATATTCAACGTATCAAAATATTTATATATATATATATATATATATATATATATATATATATATATATGTATGTTATATATATATTGTAACAAACCATCTGAAGAAGCTGTCGTACAGCGAAACATATCATGGTGTTAAAAATAAAAATTTGGTGGAAATTTACGTAGTGTTTTACTTCTTGCAGAAATATATATATATATATATATATATATATATATATATATATATATATATATATATGTATGTATATATGTATATATATATATATATATATATATATATATGTATATATATATATATATATATATATATATATATATATATATATATATATATATATATATATATACTAGCTGATCCGACAGACGTTGTCCTGTCCAAATTTCAATAAATTTGTTTGTGATCGTTTTGTGAATTTATGAAAAGCTATTGGAAATGTGTAAACAATGTTGAAATGAGAAAAAGACGTATTTCTGAGTGATCATCATCATATCTTCTGTGTAACGATTGTGGTCATAGATATTCAATTTGGGGAGGAGTACATTCAGAAGTACACCAATGGGAAATTTTACAGGAGAGAGGAATTCTATCGGCAGTACACTGCTGAAATGCTGCAAATATGTGATGTGCCTGAAATGTGATCGACTTGGAACCATGTGGTTTTGTTCCAAAATTTAAGTCACAATTGAATTAAGTCATAATTTCATGTCAACCGAATTTCTTCCATTAAATTTGAAATCACAATGAATCTCAAGGTGTTTTATTTACATTTCAATTTCGATTGCAAGATCGATGTTCAAGTAAACAATCAAAACAAAGAAATGCTTTGTTTCGATTGCTTTGCTGTGACATCACCATTTTGTTCATTACGATGATTTATGATACACGACATTTTTTTTGCCTGGCGCGTAAACAAACAAAGCTGATAGTTTTCCGACACGGGAACACGCGACATAAAATTGACTATGCGAGAAACATGGATTTTCAAGGTTAATGCCGCAAACACTCAATGACTGCCCTTGTGATTTGTTTATTGTCATTGCGAATGCAATCCGCATCCGAAACTGCAAGCGTTTGTGGAATCTATTCCTGTTCCAGAAACCAATCAGCGCAATGGCTCTGGTGGCGGGACCAATGGCGCCAATTTTTCATTTCAGTATTTCAATGCCTTATAATGTGGGCACACAACGCTCATCGATCCAATAGCAATGGATTGGTCTGCACTGTAATCAGTTGTCATGTTGTAAACGGAATGCAGCTCGATGAGTATTCAACGTAACATTAGTTTGTCTTCTTGCACGGTTATTCAAATTCATTGTCGCGCGATTGGTTTCTACTGACCGATGATGTCTCATTCGATGCATATCATCTTCGTTTGCATTTTCTTATTCTTCTTGTGTACATGCTGAACTGGTTTGTGATAATCGATTTCGTTCAGTTTCATTTCGCTCGCATTGCTCTGCAGTTCGATTGGATCGAAAATTCGTTGTAGCATTGCGAGTTCTGCGACCTAAATTACTTCGTCTTATTGGCGGCATTGCAATGCTACTAAATTGTGTCAATTCAATTCACTTGTGTCGATTGCGACACGATGTGCGATGCGAAGAATCACAATTCAAAATGGAAAATTGATTCACTTTATTGTTATTGTATAACCGTTAGTCACTTCAAAACTCGCCGTATTTCGTAAGTAAATCTGTAAATTTTTTTGAGATAAAACGAGGAAACTTAATTCATTTCATAAAACGATTGCGATGAACTTACAACAGAATCAGAATTCAACTAAAAATAATCAACTAAATCAATTTTTCGTCACTATGTAACCGATTGGCTTGGTTTAGAATTTGACAATCAGCTGTCAAACGACATTTGCGCACGTAGCGAAATAAATTGGAATGGAAATAAAATAACTACACTTGTTGGACAGATCGCGAAGTAACACAAAATTAAAAACAAATGTAATTTTATTATAATTTAAGCTGGAATGCGTTTTTTTTTCAGATTTTTCTCCAGATCTTCCAGTTTTTTTTTTTCAGATGAAAACATTTAATTGAGTTATTTCCATCCCGAGAGCATAACGAATCAACCAAATATGTCGTTCCTGTCGTCAGTTATGATCGAAAGTGCATACAAAAATTATGATTTTTGCAGTTTGTCCAAATTTTCCGACTTTCCTTTGTAACTGTCCCGAATTTTCCAGAACCATAACGAACAAAACAAAAAAAGAATTACGCATATCCATTGTTCGAATCGTGAGTTATGGTCTTGAGTTCATACAAAAACCCCATAGAAAAAAGCACTTTCAGTTTTTCCCGAATTTTCCAGGCAACTTTTCCATTTTTTTTTCCCTAAAAACCTTTTTAGGACTGTTACGAACATTTTTTTTTTTTTAAATTCTTCTAGCCATTCTCTATCCTTTGAATATAGTCCTCTCTCATGTGCTTCCATATGTCCCTGTTTCGGGCAATTTGATACCAATTGACCCCTGCTGACCTTTTAATATCGTCATACCAACGTTGTTAGGATCTAGCAGTACTTCTTTTTTCCCCCATGTTCTCCATCGGGTTATTTTTTCGCTCCAGTTATCAGTTTTTTGGCCACATGGCCAGCCCAGTTCCACTTGAGGAAAGATATCCTCTCAATTATGTCGTGAACCCCTGTTTTTTTTTCCTGATCCAGTCGTTTGCTTTGCAGTCCCTGAGTGATATACCTATGATTTCTCTTTCAATTGCACTCTGATGAATATGCAATTTTCTAATTATTTTCCGTGTCAAAACCCAAGTTTCGCTACCATCTGTTGTTACTGGTAGAATGCATTCGTTATATAATTTATCATTAAGTTTTAAAGTCAGTTTGGACTGAAAGACTTGCTTCAGTTTACCGTAAGCCGCCCATCCCAGGCGTATTCTTCGATTGACTTCCAGTTATTAAATCAATTTTCAGAGCATAACTCCCTGTCTCAAATATACATATGAGTCCACCCTTTCCACTTGTTGTCCTTGTATGAGATATTACATTATTAATAGTTGTTTGTTCATTTATCATGAATTTGTTTATTTTGATGTTCATCTCTAAACCTTTTTTGCTTCAGTTAGAAATTCCTGGAGCATTTCTTTCAATTCGATCTCATTTTTCGGCAAAAAGTGTAATGTTATCAGCAAATCTTAAGTTGTTGAGTCTCTCTCCGGATCTGGTAAGTCCCCTGTTTTCCCAGTAAAGGCACTTGAAGATATGTTCTAGAACCAGGGTGAATATTTTGGGTGATATGATGTCACCCCTTCTAACACCTCTCTTTATTTTTACTTCCTTGGTATCCTCGTCTAATCGGTTTGTGATTATTCTCATGAGTACTTTGTATATTTGCGATAGAAGACTTATTGACCTATAGTTCTCCAAATTGCTAAGATCTCCTTTTTAGTGTCCCGTACGGAACACTTATAAGATCACTTCGGTGTCTGTCTGTCACATCCGATTTTCTCCGAAACTATTTGACATAGAAAGGTGAAATTTGGTAATAATATAGGAATTGATGGCCTCATCAGAGCCATGTAGTTTTGAGAATTAAATTTTGACTTAAAGGGTTAGTTTTGGGGGGTGAAGTCGGAAGTGAAAAAAAAATTTTTTTACTAGGTCATCGAGTGTGGTGTCAAATGAAAGCTTGTGAAAACACGAGTAAAAAATATATATATAATATTATACTTTTCTTTGTATTATTTTTAAAAATTCGCGAAAAATCGCTGTCCCGGGCCTTATCTCGAAAAGTGCTTATCAAAAAAATTTCGAAAAAAATTCTGGAATATTCTCCACGGGGGGTAGATTAAACGAAAATTATCACGAGTGCATTACCTTTAATAATTTATATGGTATATAAAAAAAAACAAAAATTTCAAGGTCATCAGATTTCAGTAAAGATTGGAAACAAACTTTGTTGAAAACTCGTTTGGGGTGTATTTTGTGAAGTCACTGATCATTTTATACCTCTGTGACAATTTTTTTTTTATTTTAAAAGCAATCAACGTAGGGAACACTAATTGCGCAAGTTCAACTTGCACTTGACCGGTTATTGTATATCAATATAACTATGGCGGTTTCCCGATCTTCGATTAGACATTTTTTATTTTTTGTGAATAACAACTGGTCCAAATTTTATTGAATTTGAGAAACATCTATGGCTCGAACCCTTACCTCAAATAGATTTATTCTTTAAATATCGAAGAAAAACTTAAGAAAATATAAAATTCTACTTAATTATGATAAAAATATTATAAAAAATTCTTACAGACCTAGACTTGAAACCAAAAACTCGTAAAACTTAACCTAAAAAGATTGAAAATGAAGAACTTAGAAGTAAAAAATTACTTAATGTTTGTAACGCGACGTATATAACACAAAAAATGATGATTAGCCAGTTTCAGTGACCAAAGAATTTAATATATAGTTTTAAATCAACAAACAATATGTCAAACATTTTATATTTTCTCAAGTTTTTCTTCGATATTTAAAGAATAAATCTATTTGAGGTCAGAGTTCGAGCCATAGATGTCGCTCGAATTCAATAAAATTTAGACAGTTGTTATTCACAAAATATAAAAATTTTTTAGAGGGTAACTTTTCAGAAATAAAATTTCGACCGTCTCTAATATATATATATATATATATATATATATATATATATATATATATATATATATATATATATATATACTAGCCGGGCCCGCGGCTCCGCTCGCGTGGACTTGATTCACTACTATCGTCACTGCTTATTCCTTATGTTACCCAACGTAATAAAATATCTCCCATTATTTTTCCTTATCTCCCAATATTTCTCCTTATTTCCCATTATCTCTACATAATTTCCATTATCTAGGCTTATCTCTGCTCATCTCCCATTATTTCTCCATCCTTATCTCCCCTTATTTTCTCCTTATATCCCATTATCTCACCTTATTTCCCATTATCTAGGCTTATCTCGACTTATCTCCCATTATTTCTCCTTATCTCCCATTATTTCTCCTTATCTCCCATTATTTCTCCTTATCTCCCATTATCTCACCATAACTCCCATTATTTAGACTTATCTCTGCTTATCTCCCATTATCTCTCCTTATCTCCCATTATTTATACTTATCTCCCATTATCTCACCTTATCTCCCATTATCGAGGCTTATCTCGACTTATCTCCCATTATTTCTCCTTATCTCCAATTATCTCACCTTATCTCCCATTATCTAGGCTTATATCGAATTATATAGAACATATGTATAAATTTATAAAAAACACGTAAATCGGATAAGTGGTTCTCGAGTGATAAGCGCACTAACGAACAGACAGACAGACAGAGAGACGTTGCATTTTATATATATTGTATTCTTTTCTACATGATATTGTTCCATATTTAATGCTTTAGGGAGTGTATTGCAAGAGAACGCGCTAGCGGCAAACTTTTCTCCGAATTAATTTACTATTATCGTCACTGCTTATTCCTTATGTCACCTAATAAAATGTAGCCTATAACCTGGCCAGAGAACATACGTATGGTTAAAAAAAAGCACGTAAATCGGATAAGTAGTTCTGCAGTGATAAGCACACTAACGGACGGACAGACAGACAGACAGACGGACAGAGAGACATTGCATTTTATATATATTATAGATATTCTCTGCTACATAATATTGTTCCATATTTAATGGTTTGGAATGTGTATTGCAAGAGAACGCGCTAGCGGCAAACTTTGTCCGACTTCATTTACTATTATTGTCACTGCTCATTCCTTATGCTACCTATCGTAATAAAATATAGCCTATAACCTGGCCGGAGAAGACATGTATGTTTAAAAAAAAAAAAAGTACGAAAATCGGATAAGAATACGTTGCATTTTATATATATTATATATGTAATAAAATATATACCTATAACCTGGTCAGAGAACATATGTATGAATTTAAAAAATCACGTAAATCGGATAAGTGGTTCTCGAGGGATAAGCGCATTAACGGACAGACAGACAGACAGACATTGCGTTTTATATATATTATAGATATAGATTATTTTTATTATTATATAACCTGGCCAAAGAATATATGCATGAATTTAAAAAAAGACAGGTAAATCTGATAAGTGGTTCCTGCTTGATAAACGCACTAATGGACAGACAGACAGACAGAGAGACATTGTATTTTATATATATTATAGATTATACATATACAGATACATAATATTGTTCCATATTTAATGGTTTAGGCTGTGTATTGCAAAGGCACGCGCTAACGGCAAACTTATTTGCGACATCATTCACTATTTTACGTCACTGCTCATTCTTTATGCTGCCTATCGTAATAAAATATAGCCTATAACCTGGCCAGAGAACATATGTATGTTTTAAAAAAAAAAGTACGTAAATCGGATAAGTGGTTTTTTTCAGTGATAGGCGCACTAACGGACAGACAGACAGACAGACAGACAGACAGAGAGACGTTGCATTTTATATATATTATAGATGTAATAAAATATATATCTAAAACCTGGTCAGAGAACATATGTACGAATTTAAACAATCACGTAAATCGGATAAGTGGTTCTCGAGGGATAAACGCACTAACGGATAGACAGACAGACAGAGAGAGGTTGCAATTTGTTTATATTATAGGTATAGATTATTATTATTATTATATAACCTGGCCAAAGAATATATGTATGAATTTAAAAAAAGACGTAAATCGGATAAGTGGTTCTCGCGTGATAAACGCACCAGTGGACAGACAGACAGAGAGACATTGTATTTTATATATATTATAGATTCTAGGTATTCTCTACTACATAATATTGTTCCATATTTAATGGTTTAGACTGTGTATTGTAAGGGAACGCGCTAGCGATAAACTTTTTTCCGACTTCATTCACTATTATCGTCACTGCTCATTCCTTATGCTACCTATCGTAATAAAATATAGCCTATAACCTGGCCAGAGAACATATGTATGTTTTTAAAAAAAAAGTACGTAAATCGGATAAGTGGTTCTCCAGTGATAAGGTCACTAACGGACAGACAGACAGACAGACAGAGAGACGTTGCATTTTATATATATATATATATATATATATATATATATATATATATATATATATATATATATATATATATATATATATATATATATATACAGTTGAATCTCGATTATCCGAAATAATATGGACCAAAGTGATTTCAAATAAACGAAATTTCGGTTAATCCGAATTTTTTTATAAAATAGAAATTTAGAATGAATACAACATTGCCAATTGACTTAAAAGCATTTATACGATATGCTATTACGTACATAGGTATTTATTAAAACAAAGAATAGAACAATTAGTTTACTTATTTTATGTATATGTATATATTGAAGCTAAGCTATTTGACGGCAACATTTTGTAGTTCAAGCCTGTTTCATCACAATTATAAATTTGGTCTGGTTGTAAACCATGTTCTTTCATAAGCTGCTCAAAATTCTCTGCAAATTTTTTTTGCAGCAGATACATCAGCCGACAATCTTTCTCCACAAACTTTCAGTTGATGTACACCATGACTTTTTTTCCACCTGTCTAGCCATCCATCACTTGCAGAAAAATTTACAGGCGCTTCAATAACCAGCAACTCTACGCTTAAACTCACTGCCTTATGTTTTAAAATTGTTCCTGAAATTGGTATTCCGCGTTCTCGATTCTGTGTAAACTATAAAAATAAAGAATCATCCACTTTTTGGTATTCACTGGTTTTTATACTTTTTCATGCCTGTGTGGGCGATGACAAAACACTACACCATTTTTCAAGTTTTTCGCGATTTTTTATCCACTCTAAAAGACTACTCACGGCTACACCTAAATCCTTCGCTACATTTTAAGAAGTTCACCATTATCTAAACGTTGAATTGCTTCAAGTTTCTCTTTTAAGGTAATAACAACACGTATAGGCTTATTATTATGATACTCCATTTTGTAAAATATTAAAAGGAAACTATTACCTCTGTGATAATAATAGACTAATGAGTAACTTATAACATTCGTCGACTAACCAAAACATAGACAGTGGTGAAATTCTAGATGTCGGGGAGTCCCCGACGCGTTAAGGAAACCCTCATCGTCTGTGAATAATGGGGATTTTTTGGGAATGCAATTTGCTTTTTAACAGCCGGTTTTCAGATAATCGCGATTTGGATAATCGGGATTGTACTATATATATATATATATATATATATATATATATATATATATATATATACATATATATATATATATATATATATATATATATATATATATATATATATATATATATAATATACTTGTTCCACTTTTCTGCTAGCTTCTTGATTCCTGTGGCAAAGAATTCTTTCCGTTGACGTCCAAGCCACTCTTGCACTTCCTTCACTTATTCATTTTCGGTGAACCTCTT
This sequence comes from Pachyrhynchus sulphureomaculatus, assembly GCA_019049505.1. NCBI lineage: Eukaryota > Metazoa > Arthropoda > Insecta > Coleoptera > Curculionidae > Pachyrhynchus > Pachyrhynchus sulphureomaculatus. The sequence continues at coordinate 190,732,218 of CM032449.1, forward strand.
TCCATGTAGGGCATTTTTGAGAGGTTCGATCAGGTAAAAAAATCACTAAGAGCCAGGTCTAGACAATATGCGGGATAAGGCAAGATCTCTTAATCTATTTCTTGAGTCTCGATTCTTTATGAGCTTCTGTAAGCTGCTTAGGAACACATCTGGCACACGTTTTTCGGTACTGTAAATGGTTCTGAATAATATTGTGAACAGTTCCAACGTTTACTTCAACCTCCTGAGCTATCATTTCAACAGTAATTCTTCCGTTATCACGAATAAGTCCAACAATCCTCGATTCCAACGAGGAACCAGAAACTTCGACTGGACGTCGATGTCACTGCTCGTCACACACTCTTGTTCGGCCACTTTTGACCCGATCTATCTACTTGGAAACGTTCGCACGGTTCATACAACTTTGTCCATATCGTATTAACATTCTAAAGTGTATTTTACTTGGCTTAACACTTTCTGCTACTAAAAATCTGATCAAATGGACTTTCCATGGTAAACTAGATAATTTGAGGATATGTTTACATTACATGATCGAACAGGTGATTAAAACTCATCCCAAGGTTGCCAACTTGCACTCCTAGAAGTATGGAGCGGTATTGTTGGATGGGTTTAAGCTGAGACTAATTGTCTCTTTACTTATTGAATGACCCTCGTATAATGTGTTAGGTAATATTACCCTAACGGGCGGAACTACACACATTATTTACTAAAGTTCTGTTAACTAAGATGCTTCGACTGTAGAATCGCAATATTTTAAAATTACTTAGTACTTATCTTTAGTCCAAAAATCCTCTTCGAAACGAAACGAATCGTCGCTGGCCCGCGCCTGATAAACTGTTTATTATCCATGATTTCTTAGTAAAGAGCTTCCTTAATTTAGGGTTATTTAACTTTACGGTCCTTTTTAATAAGTTTTTTGTGAAAACGTTAAATATTTCACAGGTTGTTTGTCCAAAAATGCTAAGTTTTAATTACTTTGAATAACCTCTTATCGCTTAAAGGCAGATTTCAGAATTTTTTTATGAGACCGACGGTTTTTCGGTAATTAAAGAGAAACACATTTTGGCTACACTTTATTATGGAGAAGGGTATAACATGGAATTCTTAAACAAAGAAAAACAAGTTGCCTTTCCGTTACGCCCGGCTCCGATTTATGGAAAATTGTGAGATATTTATTTTTTTTGTAAATGTAGGATGGTTTAATGCAGGGGTCGGCAACCTATAGCACGCGTGCCATCTGTGGCACGCCAAGCAATTTTGAATGGCACGCGTACCTATTCAAAGTTTACACATTAATTCTGTAATCTGTTACATCTTTCGAAATTAAGTAAATAATCGAAGACAGTATTACTTTAACGATACAAACAAAAACGATATATTATATAGGTCACTAGGTATTATTACCAAAAACTACAAAATATATATTTTGTAATTTATAATTTTACTGAATACATTGGTTTCGCTTTAATTTCGGCAAGTATTAAAGACGGCAAGCCTCAACATATAAGCTTAGGCAAAAACACAAATAAACGTCCTCAACTCCTTTTATATTGCCGAACTTTAGTTTTTGTTAGATTTAACTTCTAGGCGGCCCTTTGATTGCAATGGCCGCGTTGTAGGTAATAATTTTTGTTCTAAGAAATTTAATAAACGTAATTATTGGAATTTTCTGGAAACATTATTTTTCTATATATAGCAAGCGGCTACACGTTTGAATCATTTAGTATAGAAGTAACTTCCGTTCCAGTCAATAGTCGTCGAAAAGTTTAAAAATTAAAATTACGTAGCGTTATGGCCGCGAAGAAACAGAAGGTAGACGTTCGATCATTTCAAACTTCATGGACAACAGATTACGGTTTTTGTACAGCAAAACGATCGGGCCATTTGTGTCCTATGTCGGGAAAGCGTAGTTTTCTGGACATCTAGTGTTCAACGACATTTCCAGATAAAAATATGAATCGTCATTTAAATGATACGCTGATAAAAGGGAGGCAATACAAAGAGCAAGTAAACAATACGAGAAACAGTCAACATTCTTTAGCAAAGTTTTCCAAGGAGAAAATGGGGTAACTGAATGCTGAAGCAAACGTTTTTGAGTACTGGCGAGATTTTATTCGACGACTTGCCCAATAAGGATACAATATTGGCCAGAATTAGGGATATACCGGCATCAGCGCGGACCATCGAGAGACGAATTACCGAAATGACACAAAATGTCCAAAAACAGCAGAGAGACGCTATCAAACGAAGTTTTGTATTTAGTGTAGCATTGGATGAAAGTGTCGATATTAATGACATTGCCCGTCTGGCAATCGTTGCACGATACTTCGATGATGGCAGTGTGTAAGAAGAGCTGATTTGTCTGCCCCCATTGCAGGGAACTACAAGAGGAGAGGATATATTTTCAGAATTTGTTAAACATTTTGAAAAGCGGAACATTGATTTAAATACAAATTTTTGCATAACGACAGATGGTGCTCCTGCTATGATTGGGAGACATAAAGGATTTGTATTCCTTCTTATTGGACGCATGGGTCGATCAGTTTTGAATTTTCATTGCATAATTCACCAAGAGTGTTTGTGCGCTAAAATCTCCGCTGGAAGTTTAAAACCCGTGATGGATAGGGTGGTTAAAATAGTTAACTACATCGTCGGTCGTTCTTCACTGATCCATAGACAATTTAAGGCCTTTCTGCAAGAATTAGAAAGTGCATATTCAGATATACTATTGCACAATAATGTGCGCTGGCTCAGCCGTGGTAAAGTGCTCTCTAGATTTGTGCAATGTCTGGGCGAAATTAAATCGTTTTTGTTGGAAAAAAAAAAACAAGTGGATGCTTATCCTGAACTAGAAGATAAGAACTGGATCTGTATGTTAATGTTTCTTACTGATATTACAAACCATCTCAGTGAACTCAACTTAAAGTTACAAGGTTCAGGCAAAACAGTTCTGGATTTATACGAATCCTGGAAATCATTCAAATTAAAAATAAATTTATTTATCAGCGATATTACTACAAACACATATAAATATTTTCCAAATTTAAAAACTTATATATCCAGTGTCGACGATGGTGCACTAATAGACGAAATTCTTAAATATATGACTAATTTAAAAGAGGAGTTTATCGAGAGGGGTCAGGATTTTGATAAAATGGTCCTATGTTCGCTTTTTTAATCAAGCCAGATTTAATGGATTTTTCCAGCAGTTGCTTTGACATATCTCTTTTCTCATGGTTGGACATTAATGATTTTGATCTTCAATATATTGAATTTAAAAGCTCCGAGTTATGGAACACGAAATTTGTAGAATTATGAAGGGTATTAGAAGGTGACTGCCAGAATCATTTAAACGAGATACTCAGTTGTTGAATGAGTTTACCAGAGAAATTTATTTGTCTTAAGAAAGTAGCGTTTGCCATGCTTACAGCTTTCGGATCATCCTATATCTGTGAATAACTTTTTTCCCATATAAGAGTGATTTTAAACCCGTACCGAAGCAGGCTGACAACAGACAACTCGGAAGCATGTGTGACACTGAAAATAACCAGACATGAACCGGATATAAGAAAACTCTCTAAAGAACTTCAAGCACAGGGTTCACACTAGGTCCTAGAACTAGTATAATAAAATTATTTGTTAAATGTTACAATTTTTTTTGTAATTAAACCTTCTAAAAGCAATATTTTAAGTTAATTTAAGTTAATTTTTGTTAATTTTAGTTGTGGTAAGTACCTATGTCGGCAAGCAAAATGTTGTATGGAAGAAAGCTGGCACCCTTTAGTTAAAAGGTTGCCGACCCCTGGTTTAATGCATGTCAAGAAGTATACTGACTTATTTAACATTTGGTAGTGAAACCGACACTGAGCACCACGACGCCAAACAACTTTTTTTTCCATCGACACATACTTTTGTAAAACGACATTGGAAAGTTCTAATTTTTTTCGACATTCTTTCCTTAAACTGTTTTTTTCTAATTCGTTTTGCAAAAAAGTTATGCAGTAAAAACCGTGTAAAATATTATTTTTTTTGGTCATCGCGGTTGCCATGGATTGTATGCCATATTTGGAGGTTTTCAAACAATTTATCTAGTAGGCGGTTGTCATACTTTAATCTGATAGTAGAATATTAGTTACTATGCTGTTTAGGTTTTCCCTTTATTAAAATATCTTTGAACAATAAAAAACAAGAATTTTTATTAAAACCACAAAAAAAAAACTTTTAACATTACGTAACTTATTACATATTTATAGAATTAAAGGACTCCGCACATGTCTTATGGAAAATAGCTCTCAGTTAAATTCGCTCAAATTTTGCTATCTTCTAGTTTTTGTTATTCTGAACAAAAGTTCCCATGATCACAACATGATCTGACGAGCCGTTTTTGTTCTATAAGGTTTCAAGTATTGGTAAACACAGTCCCACAAAAAAAAAGTGGGGTATACTTTTGATGCGATATATCAGATCCGTAGTATTTTTGCCCGCTGATCACGAATCTGACGTCAGAATATCGCCATCACATCTCAATTTTTTTCTAACCTCAAAAAATAGGTAAAAATTAGTAAAAATTAAGAAAAATATACTCCTAAAAAATTGATTCAAGCTTTTTCATGAATCCAAAGATGTATTAATATGTATTCGGACACGCTAAGCTAATATTCCTCGTTTGGATTAAGCAATACAGTTCTGTTTTCTTTCTAACCTCAATAAATCAGACAGATATAGTGCTTCTCGAATGCAAAAACGAATTCAAATTAAAATTCAACCGATTCTTACCAAATTTGGTGCACGGGGATTTTTTGGGTTGCTAATCATGAATCTGAGGTCGGATTTGCAAAATTCAAAATGGCGGATCCAAGATGGCGGACAAAATTTTTGAAAACCAACCGATTCCTACCAAATTTGGTATACAGTTGGGGAATCCTCAAACCTGATACTCTTAAACCCTAAACCCTGAAACCTTAGACTCCCACACCCTGTAACCTCAAAAATAGACCTCAATAACCCTGTAACTTTAAAATGAGACCCAATAAACTCAAAACCAGGACTTTTTAAACCATATACTCTCAAATAGTAGACCCTTAAGCCCTAGAATTGACCTATTCAAAGGCTTTCTGCCCAAACGCTTTTGAGGACTTGTTTCTCTTTTTAGTGACCAGCAATAGTACGCTAGCATATGGTCATCCCATCGTCCTTGATACCGATTTTCTATGATTTTCAGATCTTGGTGAAAACGTTCCCCTTGCTCCTCACCGTAGTCACCAAGATTATCTGGGAAATCATCGATGTGGGAGTCCAGGAAATGTAATTTTAGATTCATTAAGCAACCTAATGTTTGAAATTTTTTTACCATTTTCTCGACTATTTCTTTGTACTTAGGACTTTTATTATTTCCCAAAAAGTTTGTTACGACTTCTTTAAAACTAAGCCAAGCAGCTTTTTCAACTTTATTCATTTTAGTAACAAATAATGAATCTTGAAACAATTTTCTTATTTGTGGCCCGTCAAATACGCCTGCCTTAATTTTAGCTTCAGAAAATTTCGGAAATTTTTTATGCAAATATTTGAAACATGGGCCGTTTGTATCTATTGCTCTCGTGAATTGCTTCATAAGTCCAAGCTTAATGTGAAGCGGGGGAATAAGAACTTTTCCTGGATCTACCAATGGTGGAAACAATACATTATTTTCACCAGGAGTGAACGATTCTCTTGTTGGCCAAATTTTTTTCTTATAATGACGTTCCCTGTCTCTGCTATTCCACAGACATTTATAACAGGGATAAAGTGTAAACCCTGACTGTTGGCCAAGCAATATTGTTACAATTTTCAGATCTCCACAAATTTTCCAGTTATGATCAGCATATTTTATTTTTATCAAAAGCTGCTTCATTTTTTCATATTGCTCTTCCATAACTGTGGAATGAGCAATCGGAATGGGAGCGTAAACGTTGGTATTATGCAGCAAAACTGCCTTAATGCTCCGTTTAGAAGAATCAATGAACAGTCTCCATTCTTCAGGATCGTATGAGTTATTTTGAAATTCATCCATTAGACCTTTTTCATCGGTACAATATGAAATTGACAATTCCTCGTCCATTGTGAAATATTTTCGAAATTCTTCATCTCTGTTTCTATAATAAGAAATCGTAGCTTCTGGCTTAAGTAAATGTCTTTTCTTTAAAAAGGAAGCAAGATGCTCTGAACCATCTTTGGATAAGCCTAAATCTCTGACTAGATCACTAAATTCTGACTGTGATACGAGTATTGGTTCTGGTTTACGGTTGTATGGTAGAAATTCTTTATCTTTGTCACTAGTATATGATAGGTTGTCACTAGAACATTCATTAGTAATAGTGTTTGAATCTTTTTCGACAGTCTCAATGTTTTCGGCATGAACTGATAAGGTGAAATCATTTGTTTCCATAACATCAGCATCGAGTGGTTCAGGAGGCGGAATTAGTTTAGTTGGTCTTGTTACTGGCGAAACATCGTTATAAGTAATAGTGCTTTTATTTTTTCGATTATGCCTAGATACAACATTCATACAAAAGTAGCAATCATTTTCACTGTATGGTCTATTCCATATTGCTGGTCTGGAATATTTAATCGCCTTCTTATTGATGTACAACATTATTTTGCAAGAACTGCAAATGATGTGGGGAACCCAATCTGTATCCTGGTGCTGTATTTCAATGTTAAAACAATCCTTATATAAGGTTTTAATCTTACCCGTTATCGGTGACCCCATTTTACTCAATACGTGTTGACAGCAAATATAACAAAATGAATCACTGTTTTTATCGCACTTATGAAAAGTCCGTGTACCGTGAGACCGTTTTCTTGTAGCATTATACTCTACATGAGCCAAGTCACCCACACATGAAGAGCTACGGTCACTGGATGACGACGGCTGCGGGCCCGCTTTCCCACCCTGACCAACCGCCGATACTGGGTTTCCGAGTCCCGGCATCGTAATTCTCTTTCTTCTACCTGCCATGACGGCATCTAAGCCGTTATCCAGGGACTCTGCCAGCTAGTGGAGTAACACCGTTGCCCACCGTCACCACGTGGAGGTGCCCTGGATGCAGGTAGAAGAATAAAAATCGACCGATGAATTTTCTCGGCGTTCAAAATGGCGCGAAAACATCTGCTATCTTGAATTTTGCAAATCCAACCTCAGATTCGTGATCAGCAACCCAAAAAATCCCGTGTACCAAATTTGGTAAGTATCGGTTGAATTTTAATTTGAATTCGTTTTTGCATTCGAGAAGCACTATATCTGTCTGATTTATTGAGGTTAGAAAGAAAACAGAACTGTATGGCTCAATCCAACCGATGAATATTAGCTTAGCGTGTCCGAATACATATTAATACATCTTTGGATTCATGAAAAAGCTTGAATCAATTTTTTAGGAGTATATATTTTTCTTAATTTTTACTAATTTTTACCTATTTTTTGAGGTTAGAAAAAAAATTGAGATGTGATGGCGATATTCTGACGTCAGATTCGTGATCAGCGGGCAAAAATACTACGGATCTGATATATCGCATCAAAAGTATACCCCACTTTTTTTTTTGTGGGGCTGTGTAATCATAGCTCAATCGTATACGTATGTGAAACTATTCTTACTATTTGTAACTACTTTTTTACTAACTTTTTAACCTTTTTCATGTTAAGTGTAACAGTATAATAGTGTAGCATTGTATGTGTATAAATGTGACCCCCGTTTTTAGCATTATCCAGGATCAACGACGTCTGGTTATTTTACTGAACCCTATATTTTGCACAACGAATCGTTGCATCAATGACTTACGAACCTTTGCAATTGCAAGACTTGTGCTCTGCCTTATATTACGAGGCTGGTTTGAAAAGTCCGTGCAAAAATAAAAACTACTTATGTGTTTGGGGTAAACCTTTTTTATTTTTCGTCATAGTCTCCTTTTAGGCTTATACACTTCGTCCAACGATGTTCTAGTTTGTTGATCCCTTCCGAATAATAGGATTTGTCCAAGTCTGCAAAATATTCATTAGTGTCTGCAATCACCTCCTCGTTTGAATAAAATCTTTGTCCCGCCAGCCATTTCTTCAAATTGGGGAACAAATAGTATTCCGAGGGAGCCAAGTCTGGAGAATAGGGGTGATGTGAAACGAGTTGGAATCCTATTTCCATTAATTTTGCGACCACAACTGCTGAGGTGTGTGCTGGTGCGTAGTCGTGATGGAAAAGGACTTTCTTGTGGGCCAATCGCGGGCGTTTTTCTTGCAGCTCGGTTTTCAAACGGTCCAATAACGAAGAATAATTTTCACCTGTAATAGTTTTACCCTTTTCCAGATAGTCGATGAAGATTATCCCTTGCGAATCCCAAAAGACAGTCGCCATAACCTTTCCGGCCGAAGGAACGGTTTTCGTCTTTTTTGATGCAGATTCCCCCTTGGTAACCCATTGTTTAGATTGTTGTTTGGTCTCAGGAGTATAGTAATGTATCCATGTTTCATCCACAGTGAGGAAACGATGCTTAAAGTCCTCCAGATTCTTCTGGAACAGCTGCAAACCATCCCTGCAACACTTCACACGATTCCGTTTTTGGTCAGGCGTGAGCAATCGCGGCACCCATCTTACGGATAGCTTTCTCATGTCCAAATGTTTATGCAAAATATTATGTACCCGTTCAGTCGAGATGCCCACAGCACTAGCAATCTCACGCACCTTAACTCTTCTGTCATCCATCACCATATCATGGATTTGATCAATGATTTCTGGAGTCGTAACCTCCACAGGCCGTCCAGAATGTTCAGCGTCACTTGTGCCCATATAGCCTGTCCGAAAATTTTGAACCCACTTATAAACTGTTCTAATCGAAGGTGCAGAGTCACCATAATGTTTATCAAGCTTCTCTTTAGTCTCCTGAGGCGTTTTGCCTTTCACAAAGTAATGTTTAATCACCACACGAAATTCTTTTTCGTCCATTTCTTGAAAATCACTCGACTTCCTTGATTCACACGAATGCCAAACACAAAGAAATAGACCAATATGGCTGAAACTTGGTGTGCGTTCATTCAAGAGATGCTACTAACTACACATGACCTCGATACGCGCCGGTGGTGCCATCTCTCGGACTTTGCACGGACTTTTCAAACCAGCCTCGTATGTTTCCCACCAAGTACAATTTACAGCGCTTCAAGAACAACGTGAATCGATTTCTCCGAACACGCGTCGCTTTAGGGACTTCCCTGAAGCACGTGTGCTAGATCCATAAAAAAGAAGTTATGATCTACACAGCAGAGACAAGACCAGAAACACGCAAAGCTCAGAGATACTTACAAACAAGTGAAATGAAAACATTAAAAAGAATTGCAGGAAGAACACTTTGGGATAGAGAAACAAATGACAACATAAGTCACATATGTGAAGTAGAGGACATTAACACGTGGATAAGAAACAGAAAACAAGAATGGAACCAACACATAAGTAGAATGTCCGAACGATGATTAGTGAAAATAGCTCGAGATAAATCACCGGGGGCCGAAGGAGTATAAGACACCCACTAAAAAGATGGAACGACGACCTGTAGCGACGATACATTAAAGCAAAACAGGCAGGAATGCCTAATATAAAGAAGAAGAAGAAGAATCTTAAGATGTCAAGGACCTAATTAACTTAGCCTAGGTAAGGATTTTATTTTATTTTTTATGCTATTACGGTAGCGAACACTAATTGCGCAAGTCCAACTTGTACTCGACCGGTTAATATTATTAATGCAAATAAATAAATCTCTATTTCTTACCAACATGTACATATGAACTCCTGACATTTCTAGTAAAGAATGAATTTTTGACATGTCAACAGTGGTTTTCTATGTAATTGCTTTAATGAGCATTTACTACTGCTTCGAACAAACCGTAATTAATAAAAAAATTCTATATTAAACCAGATTAATTTGTTGTATATATAAGAGATTATTTAACGATAAGACAATCCCGTTACCCTATGGGAACTGTTCCAACTTCCCACCTATAATAGTTTCCCACATTTTCCATTACAATTTAATATTAAATTCAATACAGGGCCTAATATATCAGCGTCTGTTATTGGTTTGCTCTCTCGCATGGTCACACACCTTTATTTTAATTTCCTGCTGTACCATCCTATTATTTCCTGAATACATTCTGGATGGGACGTGCAAATTCGATTGACTTCAGTCCTTTATTTCCGGTCATCCTTGCGGACATTTTGAAACGGTCAAAGCTAATCTATCAATCTAGTTATAATTTAATGCTACGGTAATCTTAATAACACAATTGTATTAATATCATTTTTTTTTTAATATTTTTTTCTGACACTTCCTCTATTAACGCTCGTGGATTTTAGGTTTCCATATTGCCTCCTATTTTCTATTTATAGAGATTAACAATTTTTTTGCATTGCTGTCTGCAGATATTTGTATAAGCAGTTAGTTTTCTAGCACATTGGGTCAAAACAAAAAAAAACCGGTCAAGTGCAAGTTGGACTTGCGCAATTAGTGTTTCGTACGTTGATTGCTTTTAAACTTTTTGTTACGAAAGTATAAAATGACCGATGACTTCACAAAACACATCCCAAATGAGTTTTCAACAAAGTTTTTTTCCAATCTTTAGTGAAAACTAATGACCTTGAATTTTTTTTTTTTTTTTTTAATATACCAAACAAATTATTAAAGTTAATGCACTCGCGATAATTTTGCTTCAATCTACACTCTCTAGAGAATATTTCAGGATTTTTTCAAAAATTTTTGATCAGTACTTTTCGAGATAAAGGGGAGGCCGCGATTTTTCGCACTTTTTTAAAAATAATACAAAGAGAATTGTGCGCAAGTATTACATTATATATATTTTTAAACTCGTGTTTTCACAAGGTTTCATTTGACACCCCACTCGATGACCTGGTAATTTTTGGGTCTTTTTAAAAGCTTTCTCTTGACATCACATACGATGACTTGGTAAAAAAATTCTTGCACTGCCGATTTCATCCCCAAAACTAATCCCTTGACCCCAAAATTTAACTTTCAAAACTACACAGCTCTGATGAGGCCATCAATTTCTATATTAGTGCCAAATTTTAACTTTCTACGTCGAGCAGGTTCGAAGAAAATCGGATGTGACAGTGACAATTCCTATATTAATGCCAAATTTCAACTGTTTATGTCATATAGTTTAGGAGAAAATCGGGTGTGACAGCCGGACAGACAGACACCGAAGTGATTTTATAAGTGTTCCATACGGAACACTAAAAAAGTGGTCAAGTGCAAGTTGGACTTGCGCAATTAGGGTTCCGTACGTTGATTGCTTTTAAAATAAAAATTTTTGTTACAAAAGTATAAAATGATCAGTGATTTCACAAAACACATCACAAATGACTGTTTAACAAAAATTTTTTCCGATCTTTACTGAAAACTGACGACCTTGAAATTTCTGTTTTTTTTATATATATCTGATAAATTATTAAAATTAATGCACTCGTGTTAATTTTCGTTCAATCTACACCCTGTAGAGAATATTCCAGAATTTTTTCAAAATTTTTTGATCAGTACTTTTTGAGATAAGAGGGGGACAGCGATTTTTCACACTTTTTTAAAAATAATGCAAAGAGAAGTGTGCGTGCGCAAGTAATACATTATATATATTTTTGAACTCCGATTCACCCCCCAAAACTAACCCCTTAAGTCAAAATTTAACTTTCAAAACTAGAAGGCTCTGATGAGGCCAAATTTCAACTTTCTATGTCAAATAGTTTCGGAGAAACTCGGGTGTGACAGACAGACACCGAAGCCATCTTATAAGTGTTCCGTACGGAACACTAACAAGCTTGCTATCATCAACAAAGAGTGGGATCGAATTGTTGGTCTGTTCGAACAAATTAATAATATAAAGAAGAAAGAGAATAGGTAACACCCTATGGGAGAGGGGGAGAAAGATAAGAATGGATTAGGAAGAAGAAAAAAAATGAACAATGTAGCAAGAAGAGAAATATATGATAAAAAAAATCTGGTAAGCATTTCTTTTCTGTTTTGTCGAATTGTAAAAAGCCATCTTCGATTTAACTAGTGAAAATCAGTCCTCAAAGGTAATTTTAAAATATTGAAGCAAAAATAACACCTGGGTAATATTGTGATTTAGTAACAAACAGAGTAATATTAATCCTTGCACGTGTTGTGGTTTCCTTGTATATTAATACGTAGGCTGAAAAGTTTTTGGTCTAGCTACTTAATGGTCCTTTTACACGGTCATATCAGTTCTCAGTTCTGTCTCAGTTGCAGTTTTCGTTTCATTTCAGTTCGGAAGGAGGTTTGTTTTTACACCGTCCGTTCGTGTTCAAACACGTGTTGTCATACTGTCCCAAAGTGTACATGTGTAAAATAGCTCATGTATGAAGACTGTCTCACTGCAGTAGCCTTAGCTGTGGCGTTGAAGAAACGGTGGAAGAAAAGAACCCCATACCGTCAGGTGTCAGTCTCCGTTTCAGTTCTGTTTTCAGTTTTTCCTTTTTATACATAGGAAAAACGGACAGTTCGACTGAAACTGAAACTGAACTGAGGACTGATATGACCGTGTAAAAGAACCATAAAACACATTTTTTTGTTGCAAAATTCAACTTTATTCATCAATATAGTCTCCTTTAAGAGTGATACAATCAGTCCAACGCTTTTCTAACATTTCTACACCTTCCTTGTAGAAGGATTTTGTCTTCAAAATAGGTCTCAGTTTCGGCGATAACTTCTTCACTGGAGCCAAATCCAGCGAGCACTTTTTTGAGGTCTGCGAATAGATAATGGTCGGCCAACTCTCGAGAACGCGGTGGATGAGGAAGAAATTTGAATTTCAATTCATGCAATTTTGCCTTCGCAACCACTGATTTGTCTTGATGAAAGAACACCTTTTAGTATCCGTCTGTCTGTCCCGATTTTCTCTGAAACTATTTGTCATAGAAAGTTGAAATTTGGTAATAATAAAGGAATTGATGGCCTCATTAGGGTCATGTAGTTTTGAAAGTTAAATTTTGACTTAAGGGTTAGTTTTGGGGCGTGAAATCGGTAGTGAGGAAAAAAATTTTTTTGCAGGTGATCGAGTGTGTTGTCAAATGAAAGCTTGTAAAATCACGAGTAAAAAATATATATACGAGTATAATGTGATACTTTCGCACACTTTTCTTTGTATTATTTTTAAAAAGTCGCAAAAAATCGCTGTCCCCCCCTTATCTCGAAAAGTACTAATCAAAAAATTTTAAAAAATTCTGCAATAATCCTTTAATAATTAATTAATTAATATAGCTTTAATAATTTATCTGGTATATTATAAAACATAAATTTCAAGGTCCTCGGTTTTCAATAAAGATTGGAAACAAACTTTGTTGAAAACTCATTTGGGGTGTGTTTTGTGGAGTCACTGATCATTTTATATCTTTTTACTGTTCCGTACAGATGTCTTCGGTGTCTATCTGTCTGCCTGTCTGTCTGTCTGTCTGTCCGTCTGTCTGTCACACCCGATTTTCTCCGAAACTATTTGTCACAGAAAGTTGAAATTTGGTAATAATATAGGAATTGATGGCCTTATCAAAGCCGTGTAGTTTTGAAAGTCAAATTTTGACTTAAGGGGTTAGTTTTGGGGGGTGAAATCGGAAGTGAAAAAAAATTTTCTTCGTAGGTCATCGAGTGTGATGTCAAATGAAAGCTTCTGAAAAAAAAAAAATATTTATAATGTAATACTTGCGCACACTTTTCTTTGTATTATTTTTAAAAAATCGCGAAAAATCGCTGTCCCACCACCTTATCTCGAAAAGTACTGATCAAAAAATTTTGAAAAAATTCTGGAATATTCTCCAGGGGCTGTAGATTGAACGAAAATTATCACGAGTGCATTACCTGGTATATAAAAAAACCAAAAATTTCAAGGTCATCAATTTTCAGTAAAGATTTGAAACAAACTTTGTTGAAAACTCATTTGGGGTGTGTTTTGTCACTGATCATTTTATATCACCGTAACAACATTTTTTATTTTAAAAGGATCAACGTACGGAACACTAATTGTGCAAGTTCAACTTGCACTTGACCGGTTAATTTTATTTTAAAAGCAATCAACGTTTGCAACATTGCGCTAATTGAGCAAGTTCAACTTGACCGGTTATTTTTTGTTTATTTGGAGCCGTTACTTGCAATTTCTGCCTTCAAACACATCAATAACTTTATATAATATTCGCTATTGACGGTTTTTCCCTTCTCAGCATAGTCGATGAAAGTTATTCCATGCGCATCCCAAAATACAGAGGCCAAAACCTTCCCAGCAGTCTGTTGTGTCTTTGGTCGCTTCGGGAGGCTTTCACCGGCTGCTGTCCACTCAGCTGACTGCTGATTTGATTCCGATGTGTAGTGGTGGATCCATGTTTCCACTGTCACATATTGCATGCTGTGAATAAACGCGGTATCCATTTCGATCAGAGCCTTCTCAGGCTCCAATTTTCATGCAAAATATGACCAACACGTTCTTTTGATATCATTAAAGCGTCAGTTATCTCACGTAATTTCACTTTACGGTCATCCAAAACAATTTTATTGACTTTTTTTATATTTTCCGGTATAACCACCTCATTTGGGCGCCCACAGCGTTCAGTATCATTTGTATCTGTACGACAGCATTTAAATTCAGCATACCAGTAAATGATGAGTAATTTTCCAGGGGCAGAGTCCCCATAATACTTATTAAGCCATTGCTTTACTTGAACGGCTTTTTTTCCCATCAAAAAACAATGTTTAATCAACACACGAAATTCAATTTTTTCCATTGTTTTAAAAATATCAAAAGTAGCGTCACTAAAACCATTGTAGCTTAAAACTAATCATCGAAATGTCATGAATTTTTGACATGTATCGTTTGAAGGTTGGTACTTCGTAAAAATAATATGGATTTTTTGAAAAGGGCGACATCTATGTGTCTGACCAAAAACTTTTCAGCCTACGTGTTATACCACAGTAAACATAAAACAGAGTAGTGACAATCCGACTCGACACCTTTGATCTTAAGGAGTTCGAGTTTGTAATGATCACATGACCTGTCGCCATATTGCTGGTATGATGAACGCGAGTTTTTGAAATATTCAAATTCCTTCTTTCAAGATAAATCCTGTTCTGTAGAATAAAAATGAATTTTGTTGATTGAAAGGAAAGGAGTTTTTTTTTTGGAAACATTTTTTTATCACGTTCGTATTAAAACAGGGAAAAAAGCAAAAAATACAAGAACAAATACAATTGGCTTCAACGTTTTTTACACGTTATTCATTTAAATATCTCATTGTTGAATTTATATTTCTTAACTATTCGAGATATTGTCCGGGGGGGGGATGCTTATTTGGAGAATACAGGTCCCAGTATTTCGTGTACATAGAGTTACTGTGGATTTCTGAGATGAAAATATGGTCATTTAACCCGACTTATCTTTGTCCAGAAATTCGTAATTTTTAAGATACAGGATGTCAAAGTTATACTTTTATTTTAGTTTTTCTTAAGTAGCTTTCTTAATAATTGAACTATTTGCATAAGATAGAATGCTAAGGGGTTTTCTGAGATGGGAAATCGAAATTAGTTCACAGTTTTGTTGTAAATTTTAGGGGGCTCCACTTATTGCACTGTGTATACTTTAATATTGTCATAACTTTTTATACCACTCTGTATGATATTTCTAATTAATTAATCATATTCTCCGCCTTCTCCTGTCTAAAAAAGCTCTCTTGGTAGATATTGGTCCGAGCAATAGTTTCTGAGATAGTAGGATGTTTGTTTGAATTTTTTAATTCCTTTGTCAAATTATTGTTAGCCTTATATATATGTTAATATTGTTGTTAGCCTGTTTGCCTTTAAGAATGCTCCTGGACCTGTCCTAAGTCCGGATGAAGTGTGAAGGAACGCATTTGCAAATTTGACGATGGAATTAAAAAATGGAATGGAAACAAACACCCCATTATCTCAGAAACTGTTGCTGCTCGGAGCAACATTTACCAGGAGAGCCTTTTAGACAAGAGAAGGCTGAAAATACGAATATTCAATTACAAATATCATATAGAGTGGTATTTAAAATTATACACAGTGCAATAAGTGGCGTCCCCTACAATTTACAACAAAACCGTGAGCTGATTTCGATTTCTTATCTCAGAAAACCCCTCAGCACCGAATCTTGTACAAATAGTACAATTATTAACAAAGCTACTTAAGAAAAACTAACACAAAAGTAAAAGTTTGACAGCCTGTATCTCAAAAATTACGAATTTTTTAACTAAGATTAGTTGGATTAAATGGTCATATTTTTATCCCAGAAATCCACAGTAACTCTATATACACGGAATACTGGGACACCCTGTACCATATATTTCCGCACACCTTCGGCCTCGCGCGTATGTCAATAATCATGCTACTTATATTTCAGCGAATCCCAGTAATCCAGAGAGATTGAAAATAACACTGCGTTACAAATTTAAAAAAAATTAAGTACCCACTTAAATTTTTCCTGTTTATTTATTTATACACTCCACTTATTAAGAATACATAAGTACTTTTTGTCTATCACGTACTGTTTTTTAGGTACGATAGTACCTTGTCTATCACGTACTGTTTTTTAGGTACGATAGTACAATTTTAAGTAAAATAATTAAGGAGTAAAGTACAGTGTACACGTAGCTTCATTAAATTTTCCAATAATTCGAATAAAACTGCTAAAAAAACTTATTAATACATTTGGACATAAAATATATAGTAAAAAGTTTATACTGTAGATTAAAAATTAAAAATATTTAACTTTTTTTCTTATGTTGGGAAATATCTTCACGTTTTAAAAGCCAGCAGTAATCTCCCAACATAGCTACGTCCCAACGACCTTGAAACCGTTCCTCAAGCCCTTTCACATCCTGATGAAATCGTTCCCCTTGTTCATCACTCACTGCTCCAAGATTTGATGGAAAAAAAAAGAGAAATGAGAATGGAGGAAATTAATTTTTAATGACATTCGGCAACCCATCTTTTTGTATACTCTTAACAAATCGTTCACTAAGAGTTCTGCATTCTCGGCTCTATGATTTCCTAAAAAACCTTTTATCACAGCTTTTATTGATGTCCATGCGCATAGTTCTTCGTCATTTAGTGTTTGATCAAATTTGTTGTTTTTCATTAATAGGCGTATTTGTATTGTCTTCACTATATGGTATTGGTTTTGATACAGAATTCACAGAAGGGTACTCGATATTATGCTTAATTTTCTTTGAAAATCCTCGTACATCAGTCATGCAGAAGTAGCAATCGTTAAAATGATTACTAGGTTCACGCCACACAGTTGGTACTGCAAATGGCATAGATGTTTTGATTCCGTTCAACCACAACAAGAGAGTAGCATAACATGATACACAAAATAGTTGCGGAATCCAGGGTTTATCTTGATGTACAGTACGTCCAAAATATAGAACATACGCAGTACATACTTTTTCAGATATTTTTTTTCCTTGAGACTTGAGAATGTACTGTCCACACACGTAACAAAACTTGTTTGGTGAAGTTTTGCACTGACGGCGACTACTTTTTTCAGTATTCATCTTTAAAAATGTATTATTACACTCTTAGTCAGGTAATCTCAAAGAAACTAACAAGAAATGAACATATCCTCTCAACAGATTATCTAGCGATTACATTTATTAATATGAACAATATGAGGGTTGGTTAAGAAAAGGTTATCGGTGTGTACCTTAAAAACAAGACGTGATAGAAATAAAAGACATCCACTGCTTACATACTATAACTAATAGGAAACTATAATAGCAATCAGTTTTTCGGGTACCAAAATCATGTCACGCAGTGTAATTGTAATTTACATTTTAAGATGAGATCGTCTTTCTTCTGAACTTAAAAAAGAAGTGAACACACTTTTTGCTCTATTTTATCATTAGTTAAATCTGATATAATAATTTTCATACAATTAATGACTTTTCGTGCCCATATACTACTTATATAAGAAAATTAAATCCATGCATTTATTTGTTCAAACTCATTCGTGCTGAAGAATTACTACTTTTGTATGACTAGATTGAGTTTTGAAAGTTTGTTGGCGAATTTTAGCAGAGAATATGATTTAATTCTAGCAAACAGTTTTAATACGAAAGGTAAACTTTATATAATATATTGCATAATAAAAATAAAGAATCATGAATAAATTACCTTTTAAGATCTTTGGGAATTCTAAAAAGACTAACTCCTTTGGAGATATCACATATATTTTTACAAGCACTAACCACGCAACAAAAACTTATAGCGTCAAACGAGTCGTTTACTTATTGGAAAATTATTAATAATGAAGAGCACGTTATAAAAAGATTCTCTGTGAAATCCAGATGTAAACACAACCCGCAACTGCGCTAACAGCCATGTTGTTGGTATGATAGGGGATGCATGCGTGATAAAAAACAGAACCTCAATTTTTAGTAATTAGTCAATTTGTGTGGCACAAATCTTTCTAAGCTCTACATGCTCATTCAAAATGCTATCCATTTTCATACATTATAACGAAGATTTCTTTTTTTTTTTAATTCACTGATAATTTCGATGTTCTCTGCGCTTGTCATAAATTTTGGTTACCCTTCTTCAAAACGTTTATATCTTTTAAATAGACAATCATCACCATAAACATATTTTATAATGTTTTACCAAGTTTTACACAATAATATTCGCTGTTTGTTCGACGTTCATTTTTCTACCCATAGCTAAAACATACTTTAGACGCAGTAACTCAGCTTCTAATTATCCGATGGTCATGTGAATGTGACAAAATATCAGTGAAAGATGTACCTTTCCAGAGTATATTATATCCACTAGATGGCGCCACTAATATTTTACTTTGAAACTGTGTATAGTTTATGAGAAGGGCAAGAACATCTGAAATATGTGTTTATAAGTTTATATAAAGGAATTAGACACGTCGATATGTATTTGTATGTTCGTTTCTAACCCGAGAAACGACTGATTTAATTTTTATTCAATGATTTTATGTATATAGATTATGCGAGGGAAGCCTTTTAAGTTTTTATAAACGATCACTAGATTGCACTGTTGAGATGTGACATTACCACTGTTGTAAAATTTAATATTTGTTATTGTTAAAACAGTGGTAGTTCAGAAATTGGCAGAGTAGTTCGTTTGCAGTGAGCGTTAAAAAAAAATGGAAATTTCCCATGAAGGTTTTCGTTGGATGATTTTTTTACGATTTTAGTAACCAATAATGCCTCGAATCGTTTCGTTCAACCTTTGGTAAAGAATCATCATCAGAAAAGATTATTTTCAATTGATTTGCAGAATTTCTTCAGGGCCGTGTTTCCGTCAGCGATGAATTTCGTAAAAGTCGACCAAAATCGGTTGTTATTCCAAAAAACATCGATGCTCAGCACAACATAATTGAAGAGGATCGGCATGTGAGTTACCGTGAGATAGAGGCATCCTTAGGCAATTCGAAAACTCCAGTGCATTCGATTTTGCAAAAACAATTAGCTGTAAAAAAGAAGATCTGTTCCCGATGGATTCCGCATAATTTGACCGAAACTCAAAAACAGGCTCGTGTCAATTGGTGTAAGGAAATACTCAAAAAATTCGACCGAGGATATGCAAGATGAACCGAATCCAGCAAAAGTGGTTCGTTCAAGAAGCACTTCCAAGAAAACGATTCTTTGGTTAACTGGACATGTTGCAATCATTGCTTTAGAGGATCGAAGAACCGTTAATGTCGAGTGGTATACAACATTTTATTTGCCAGAAGTCATCGATATAAAATCAGAAAAAAACAACCCGAAACGTCGCATCATTCTTCATTATGATAACGCCTGCTCTCACACAGCACGTCGAACAATTGATTATTTGACGGAGAAAAACATCGAATTAGTATCTCATTACCCGTATTCACCTGATTTATCGCCTAATCACTTCTTTTTGTTCCCGAATGTTAAAAAAAAAAAAATGCGTGGACAGCAATTTTCATCACCTTAAGAAGCTGTTGAATCCTTCCAAAACCATGTTTTTGAAGTACCAACTTCAGAGTGGACAAGATGTTTCGAGAATTGGTTCGAAGGCATGCAAAAGTGTATGAATCTTAAAGGCGAATATTTTGAGAAACAATAAAAAGATTTGTTCCAAAATTTTTTTTTCTTTCATTGTGTTTGTAATAACTTAAAAGGTAGCTCTAGTAATAAGTTATTCCGCCAGATTTTAGTACGTTTAAATCGGTGGTTCCAAAGAAATAAGAATTTGATAACATATGGGGAAGACGCTGGGAGTAAATGAATAGGAGTGTTGGTACTTTCTGAATACTATTTATTACTAACGAATGACCTAAGGCGTGGATTGAACGCAGTCGAAACACCGGACTCAAGGTAATTCGTTAATATTTGTGAGAAAAATATCTGAGTTTTCAATTAAGTTTTAAAGCATTCTTTTAAAAAAAAAAAAACCTTTTTCCTAATAAAATATTATCATTTTTACAACAAAAATATTTTGGTTACTACATATATATACAAAGATATATTGGTACAAACTAAAATTGTTTATAGAATTTTAATGTAAATTTATATGTATTAATGGAGATGACATAAAATTTATCTTTCAGTGTGAAAGGTTATCAATTGTCGAACAGTTGTGTTATTTATCTGTCATTAATCAGGATTTTTTTAATAATATTCTATATGCAATGACTTTTGTTTATTTTATCATATAATGTTTCCTGGAAGTAGTATATTATTTATATTATAAAAAAATTCTAAACATTTTTTAGTACTCTTTTATATAAAGAACCTCATTCCCTTGGACTTAAATGTTCAAGAATGTGTTTTCATCGAGTGTAACATACAGAAAATCAGAGCCAATGTGAATCACTACTTTCGTAAATGCATCACTCTTACAATAATTGGAGGTTTACCTTTCAGTATATATGCTGTGCTCACATAAAAACATTTTCTAAAGCATTGTTAATAAAGTTTAAAATAGTTTCAGGCGCCTTTTTTATTTTGTTTTTTATTTGAAATTTATGTTTGGTGTTTGAGAATTGTTACTGGTCATCACTGTTTTGGTCATAACAAAACTACAGTAAACATAAAACACAGTAGCGTCGCTCAAGAAAATTTTTAGCATACCAAAAACATGGCTGCCAGCGCGGTCGCGGGTTGTGTTTACATCTGGATTTCAAGTAGAATCGTTTTATAACGTGCTCCGAAATTCATTATTAATAATTTTCCAATAAGTAAATGACTCGTTTGATGTTATAATTGAAAATAATTATAAAAATAGATGTCAAGAGGAAGTTTTTGTTGTGCGGTTAGTGCTTGTAAAAATATATGTGGTATCTCCAAAGTAGTTAGTTTTCTTGAAAGAAGGATTTTGAATATTTCAAAAACTCGAGAGCATCAAACCAGCAATATCTGAGTTGTGGATGCCTAGAGTGGAGGGCTGTTTGCCTTCAAGTAAACAATGTATAGGTAGACTGGAAGTTGAGGGACTTTAATTATTTTCTTATAATCTCTTACAAATTCATCTTGTCTGCCGAGTTCTGGAGGTGCGAAGAGGATGAGAGTCAACTATTTTTCACCGGTAGCTTTTATAGTGCCGTATATAATGCTCATTGTGTTAGTTGTCTATCTCCTGTTTTTACATGGATCTTATTGGATCATGAGCCGAAGATCTTAACACAGCGGCTGCTTATCTCCCAGTAGTAGCGCATATCTTCTAAATGGCGTTATTCCTGGAGTTAATTTTTGCACCAAAATCGTTTATGTGTTTTTTATAAGATAAATAGCCGTGCCCGCGACTCCGCTCGCGTGGACTTGATTCACTACTATCGTCACTGCTTATTCCTTATGTTACATAACATAATAAAATATCTGCCAATATTTCCCCTTATCTCCCATTATTTCTCCTTATCTCCCATTATCTCACCATAACTCTCATTATCTAGACTTATCTTTGCTCATCTCCCATTACTTCTCCTTATCACCCATTATTTATACTTATTTCCCATTATCTCACCTTATCTCTCATTATCTAGGCTTATATCGAATTATATAGAACATATGTATAAATTTATATAAACACGTAAATCGGATAAGTGGTTCTCAAATGATAAGCGCACTAACGGACAGACAGATAGACAGAGAGACGTTGCATTTTATATATGTTATATTCTTTGCAACATGATATTGTTCCATATTTAATAGTTTAGGCAGTGTATTGCAAAAGAACGCGCTGACGGTAACCTTTTTTCCGACTTGATTCACTATTATCGTCACTGCTTATTCTTTATGTTACCTAACGCAATAAAATATATCTTATAACTTGGCCAGAGAACATATGTATGTTTTAAAAAAAGCCCGTAACCCAATAACGGACAGACAGACAGACAGAGAGACGTTGCATTTTATATATATTATAGATAGATAACCTGTATGTTTTAAAAAAAAGTACGTAAATCAGATAAGTGGTTCTCCAGTGATAAGCACACTAACGGAAAAAAAACAGACTGCCAGAGATACGTTGCATTTTATATATATTACACAGGGTAACAAAAAAATATTTTTGTTTTGGTGCCTGGGATTTTAGAGCTGATTTTAACTATATTTGGGACGCTAAATCTATATATGCAATCCGTTTTTCTCTATCAGCTCTACTTTTTTAGATACATCAACTTATCTACCAATGTGGTTTTTATTCAGTATATTCATTTATGAGAGTTCTAAAATTATTATATATTCATTAATGTAGGTACAATGGTTTTATTGTCAGTCTGTAATTGACTAAATTCCAGGTAAATCTATAAATAGTGGAACCATTGCCTATCAGGTATCTGAACTGACCCTTTTAATCACCTAACTCGGGTAAGTCTCGTCAGTTTGTGCGTTCTTACTAATGAGAGTAGATCGAATTCGGCGTGTTATTTTATGTTAAGAAAAGAGTGTTTTTGTGTTATTGAACAGAATTAAAATGAGTTCAGGTTCCAGTTCAAGAAGAAGTTGTGTAAATCAACCTGATGTGTTTTGCTATATATGCGAAGAATACATGTTTCAACAAAACAGACAAACTATTACTGACTTTGTAAAGCGAGCGTATCTTGGATACTTTGGAGTTAAGCTTGGTGATCAGGACAAAACGTGGGCTCCGCATCTCGTATGTAAAACTTGTACAGAGCATTTACGGCAGTGGACTACCGGGAAAAGAAAATGTCTAAAATTCGGCGTACCAATGGTTTGGAGAGAACCAAAAAACCACTTCAATGATTGTTATTTCTGTTTAGTAAATACTAATGGAATCAATCGAAATAACCGCAGTAAGTGGACTTATCCCAATTTAGACTCAGCAATACGCCCTATCCCGCACTCAGATGAAATACCGATTCCAATATTTCATCAGCTACCACATATCTCTGATGACGAATATTTTCCCTCTGATCGCTCTTCTGATGCTAATAAAAGTTCTGATGCTAATGAAACTAACAGTGACTATGAGGGGACGTCATCAGTTCCTCAAAGCTTCAATCAAAATGAATTAAATGATCTCACCAGGGATCTCAATTTATCGAAAAAAAGCTTCTGAAGTACTGGCTTCTAGGTTGAACGACAAAAATTTACTGGAACAAGGAACCAAAAATTACCTTTTACCGTACAAGAGAAAAAGATCTGCTACCATTCTTTTCTCAAGAAGACAATCTTGTATTTTGTCACGAAATTAGGGGACTCATGAAAGAAATGGGACTTTCTGAATATATTCCAGATGATTGGCGCCTATTTATTGACAGTTCAAAGCGAAGTTTAAAATGTGTCCTTCTACATAATGGGAATAAATATGGTTCAATACCACTAGCTCACTCAACGAAACTGAAAGAAGAATATAATACCATAGCTTTGGTCTTGCAGAAGATAAAGTATTACGAACATCAATGGATGATTTGTGTAGACTTAAAAATGCTAAACTTTCTTCTTGGGCAGCAAAGTGGTTACACGAAATATCCGTGTTTCTTGTGCCTCTGGGATAGTAGGGACAAAACACACCACTGGGTTAGAAAAGATTGGCCTCAGAGAGAAAACATGGACGTTGGGGGAAAAGAATGTCATTAACGACGCTTTGGTTGAAAGAGAAAAAATCATACTTCCTCCGTTACATATAAAGTTGGGCTTAATGAAGCAATTTGTAAAGGCTCTTGATAAGAATGGGTCTTGTTTTGCATATATAGGGGTAAAAATGCATCAGTTGAGCACAGAAAAAACTCAAAGCAGGGATATTTGACGGCCCACAAATAAGACAATTAATTAAGGATCCTGCCTTCATAAATTCAATGAATCAAGTTGAACGAGAAGCTTGGACATCATTTGTTGCAGTTGTAGAAAATTTTCTAGGCAAACATAAAGCTCAAAACTACGTTGAAATGGTTAACAAGATGCTTAATAGTTTCAAATCCTTAGGGTGCAATATGAGTATTAAAATACACTATTTACACAGCCACTTAGACCGTTTTCCAGAGAATTTAGGAGACATGAGTGAGGAACAAGGTGAAAGATTTCACCAAGATATTAAAGTTATGGAGGACCGCTACCAAGGAAGATGGGACATGCACATGATGGCAGATTACTGCTGAAGTTTAAAAAGGGACTGTTTAAAAAAACATTCAAGAATGTCGCGGAAAAGAAGCTTTCCAAGTGTTGAGTGACTATTTCATTTCTTCAATGTTTTTTTTTTGTTTGTAAGTACGACATAATATTGTATTTTGTATAACTAAAATAAAAATTTCGTATCTACTTTTGTTTACTACACTTACGGATTTGAGTTACAATAATGTAACTTATATTTCTCTAAAATTGTATATCTTAAAAATTTGAGCTCCTAGGTATAAATGAATACGTTATTTGAATTCAGGACATCAAATTGATATAGAATCAGCTCAAAAAACCTCGACACCAAAACAGCTGTTCCCCTGTGTTATGGATGTAATAAAATATATATATCTATAACCTGGTCAGAGAACATACGTATGAATTTAAAAAATCACGTAAATCGGATAAGTGGTTCTCGAGGGATAAGCGCACTAACAGGCAGACAGACAGAGAGAGAGAGACGTTGCATTTTATATGTATTATAGATATAGATTATTATTATATAACCTGGCCGAAGAATATATGTATGAATTTAAAAAAAGACACGTAAATCGGATAAGTGGTTCTCGCGTGATAAACGCACTAATCGACAGACAGACAGAGAGACATTTCATTTTATATATTATAGATTATAGATATTTTCTGCTACATAATATTGTTCCATATTTAATGGTTTAGGCTGTGTATTGCAAGGGAACGCGTTAGCGGCAAATTTTTTTCCGACTTCATTCACTATATCGTCACTGCTCATTCCTTATGCTACCTATCGTAATAAAATATAGCCTATGACCTGGCCAGAAAACATATCTATGTTTTTAAAAAAAAAGTACGTAAATCGGATAAGTGGTTCTCCAGTGATAAGCGCACTAACGGACAGACAGACAGACAGACAGAGAGACGTTACATTTTATATATATTATAGATGTTCTATCAAGTGGAATTTCTGCAATCGGCGAAACATCATTAAAAATCTGTGTTTTTATAATATAACCACAAACACTTCTATAGCCAAGAATAACGAACTAAGAAAATACAAACTAAAAGAGTTTTGAGATATATATATATATATATATATATATATATATATATATATATATATGTATATATATGTATATATATATATATATATATATATATATATATATATATATATATGTATATATATTATATATATTATATATATATATATATATATATATATATATATATATATGTATATATATATATATATATATATATATATATATATATATATATATATATATATATATGTTATATACATATATATATATATATATATATATATATATATATATATATATATATATATATATATATATATAAATTCCAGGTTTCAATTCGTTCGTCTAACAAAGAATTTGCACGACGTTTCGCCAAAATCTCATTTGGAATTTTCAAGTGCTCCCGCCGCTGCTAGTACTCCATACTGTGATCTTGCTGCTGCTGCCGTTCGAAGCTTAGTTAGCCATCCCTTTTTGTCACCGTGGAACAAATGTTTTTAATATCGAATGCGGTGTTCTTCTTTCTCCAAACTTTGGTTCTGCCATCAGACCCAAAAGGATTAATATTAGTTTCATCAATAAAGATTACGGATTCCCAAAATTCAGGAGGTTTAGTAACGTATTTCCTAGCGAAAGCTAACCGCTGTTTGCGATTAGCTTCCGAAATTAACGGCTTTCTCCTGGCTGCACACCCCTTATAACCTGCCCTGTGTAAACAATTTCTCACTGTTTGTTAACAAACATTTTTCGAAAAATAGTTCCTGTACTTCTTCTTTTAATCTTGGTGCACTTTTCTTGGGATCTATAATTATTTGTCTAATACTGGCCTCTTCACGTAGAGTCAGTTCCTTGGGACGACCGGAGCGTGGTCGAATTTTATAGGAACTCGTTGATTTATACTGGTTTATAATGTACTGAACAGTAGCAATCGACTTTTTAATAATTTTCCTATATTTCTGTACGATTTTCCATCTTTCCACAAATCACGAACTTGAAATGGAATTTCACAATTCCTCTCACTCGTTTTTAATACTACTTTGAAAACCCACTGCAAAATTACTAACAACAAGTGTCAGATTATAAAGTATGGCCGAAAATTATTCATTTGTGTGCAAGTATTACATTATATATATTTTTAAACTCGTGTTTTCACAAGGTTTCATTTGACACCCCACTCGATGACCTGGTAATTTTTTTTTCACTTCCGATTTCACCCCCTAAAACTAACCCTTTAGGTCTTTCAAAATTACGCGGTTCTGATCATCAATTTTTATATTAGCGCCAAATTTCAACTTTCTGTTTCAAATAGTTTCGGAGAAAATCGACTGTGACAAACGGACAGACAGACGCCGAAGTGATCTTATAAGTGTTGCATACGGAACCCTAAAAAGAAAAAGTGTTTTACACAGTTTTCACCCCAACCTAAAATTTACATCGAAACTAGAAAACCACGACACTCTAAACTTTCTTAGTTTATTAATATTCCAAAAATATAACAGATTTAAAAACTAAATTGTCCACAAAAAATACTTCGTCAAGTCAATTATAATTCATACCACCCCAAAACTCAAAAAACATTGTTATAATAGGATTGACACACAGAGTTCTAGGTTTAACTTCACCTAAATTTACACTTGAATTTTAAGAAAACTAAGGAAAATTCTCAAAAAGAATAATTTTCCGGAAAAAAAAAAACTACTAAAATTATCAAACAAAGAACTTATAAATTTTATAACAACAAAACAGCTTAAAAACCAAAATAAAATTCAATTATTCAAAAAAAAAATATGTAGAAAGGCCATATACTTAAGACCTATCCGAAAAAATCAAATACATCAAAAAAAAAAAAAACGGTCAAGTGCAAGTTGAACTTGCGCAATTAGTGTTCCGTACGTTGATTGCTTTTAAAATAAAAAATTTTGTTACAGATGTATAAAATGATCAGTGACTTCACAAAACACACCCCAAATGAGTTTTCAAACAAAGTTTGTTTCCAATCTTTACTGAAATCTGATGAACTTGAATTTTTGTTTTTTTTTTTAAATATCAGAAAAATTATTAAAGGTAATGCACTCGTGATAATTTTCGTTCAATCTACACCCCGTGGAGGATATTCCGGAATTTTTTCAAAATTTTTTGATAAGGCGCGGGACAGCGATTTTTCGCGATTTTTTAAAAATAATACAATTAAAAGTAATTTTTTTTTTTTTATGGGTCTAGCACACGTGCTGCAGGGAAGTCCCTAAAGCGCTCCAGGAGCGGCACGAGTGCGGAAAAAAAGCGATTCACGTTGTTCTTGAATCGCTGTAAATTGTACTCGGTGGGAAACACAGCGCTGGGCAAATTATTCCAAAGGGATGACGTTCTCCATATAAAAGATTGCTTGAAAAGCGTTGTACGCGGAGTAACAAGCTGAACCTCATACGGATGCGAAGCACCAGCGCGACGTGTATTTCTAACATGCACCGCTTTGGGAGGAATTAAGCGGGCTAGATCCTTCGAACACTTTCCATGAAAATACTTGTAGAACAGACTCAAGTCGCCAACCGTTCTTCGATGTTTCAGCAAATCAAGGCCGCCGGTCAATTCCGGGTCCCCAATCAGACGGACCGCTCTTCTCTGAACAGAATCCAACAAATGCAGTGTATGTTTGGGAGCGGAGCCCCAAACGTGGGAGCAGTATTCCATAGTTGGTCGAATTTGGGCTTTGTAAAGAATTAACAGTTGTTGTGGGGTGTAAAGCTTTCTGGTTCTAAATAATATTCCCAACTTTTGAAAAGCTCTCCTTGCTATGCCTGCAACATGTTCATGCCAAGACATATTTGCTCCCAAACTAACCCCCAACAAATTGAGCGACGATGCTAGGGGAATGGAGTGCCCCGACATAACAATGTCGGGTTCAGCAACGTTAACTTTTTTAGAAAAAAACTGCCGCTTGGGTTTTTGTAGCGTTTAAATTCCACTTGGTTACTGTCACCCCAAGATAGAATTTCTTCCAGGTCTTTGTTAAGTTGAGCGACCTCCTGCTGTCTGCGGATATTCGCCTAAGCAGCCGATGTCCGAGCGTTCAAGGTGAATGAAGAGACAAGCGTACTGTCATCTGCAAAGCTATAGATTGGATTCCCTGTCTTTTCCAGCAGATCGTTAATGTAAATGAGAAAGAGAGTAGGAGACAGTATGGAGCCCTGGGGCACACCGGCGTTGATAGTGAGGGTGTTAGAAAGAAATCCGTCGACTGCCACTCGTAAAGAACGCTCTCTGAGGAAACATGAGAGCCACAAACAGAACCTTTCAGACATACCATAAGAACGTAACTTAGCCAACAGTCCATCGTGCCAAACACGGTCGAATGCCTTGGATATGTCAAGAGCAACCGCTCGAGATTCTCCAAAGTGTTCAATTGCGTTGTTCCAAACATGTGTTACATAAGTCAGAAGATCTCCTGTTGATCTATGTTTACGAAAACCATATTGGTGATCGCTAATAATATTGAATCGTTCAAGATATTTTAGAAGATGCTCATTGATAACCTTTTCCATGACTTTCGATATTATTGAAAGCAGTGCAACTGCTCGGTAGTTATTTGGTAAGGTATTCTTACCTTTTTTTGGTATCGGCTGAACCGTGGCACATTTCCAGCAGGACGGAAATATTCCCTTTCTGTAGGATAGGTTAAAAAGTCTACAGAAAACTGGTGTTAGTTCCCTTGCACAGTTTTTGAGAACTATGGCAGGTATTCCGTCAGCGCAATTATAAAATAAAATTATATATACATTTTTTTACTCGGATTTTCACAAGCTTTCATTTAACACCACACTCGATGCCCTAGTAAAATTTTTTTTTCACTTTCGATTTCACCCCCCAAAACTAACCCCTTAAGTCAAAATTTAACGCTTAAAACTACATGGCTCCGATGAGGCCATCAATTCCTATATTATTACCAAATTTCAACTTCAAATAGTTTCGGAGAAAATCGGGTGTGACAGACAGACAGACAGACAGATTAGACACCGAAGTGATCTTATAAGTGTTCCGTACGGAACACTAAAAACTACACACACACACACACACACACACACATAAAACATATCACGGTCTGCCACAAAATCTTTTATCTATATATTCACTCCGCTAAAAAGTAAAATCCCAATAAAAAAAAGTCAAACTTCGTATATTCGATACCCTATCTAAATTTCCGTAAAAAATATAAAGACAGCACAACACTTAGACAACAAATTAAATGGACATAAACATACAAAAACTATATCTACAACTTTATATCAACACGAAGTAAATAAAAATCATGAATTTGAGTTTTCAAACACTAAAATTCTCACCCAAGAAAGAGATTACCGTAAAGTTCTGGCCAAAGAAATGATTTGTATAAAAAAAAGGTTTCTTTTTTTCCGTTTTAGTGCAGTTAGATCATTTTAATAAACAACATGGTTTCGAGGTACGTAACCTATTTTGTGATTCGAACCTTATTAAATAAAATATATTGTTTATTATTGTTTAAAAATGTTTTATTTATTTTTAAATATTCTCAACATATTTAATTTGAAGGTTTTTTAAATATAAAAACAAAATTTGATGAAGCTCAATGCAATGGGCGATAAGTCTTTTAAATCTGTGTTTTTATAACATATACAGTGACGTCCGTTTATAACGAACTCCAAAAAATCACTAAAACTGGTTTGCTATATCCGAAGTTCGTTACACACGGTAAACAAAATCTAATATCATTTTTCACTACTTTTTTATTTAGATTAGGCACTAATGCTTAGAAAAACAAATAATAATAATTATTAAATTAAAAAAAAAATGCACAAAGGAAAATAAAACAAGTCACACTAAAGTTATTATTATGTATATTATATACGAGTATAAACGAAAACGTTAAAATACGTTGTTTATACAATAAAATCACATATGTTCAGGAACTACCCGAGATTCCAAAAAATTGCGAGTTTCCGTCATTTTCTTAGACATTTCTGAAATGAATGGAACATAAATATTATCTCCTTCTATAAGCTCGTCTTCGTCGTCATCGTCGCTTAAAATCTTTCCAGAAGTCACTGATGTTACAATTTGATCTTCAGTTGATATTTCTCTCGTCATTAATTCATTAACAGCACATACATATTTTTCAAATTAAAAGTGATTAAACATCTTTTTAGTCTCGATTTTTACTGTACTTACACTGTTGAATGTCAGCATCGTAAACAAATTCTAGACAATCAGTAGGATTTTCTCGATGTTTTTCAATCCACTGAGTCAACGTAGCTCATCATCTGAGTCATATCTATATTCCTTCCTTAAAAATCCGTCATACTTAAAATAGTTTACAAGCCATATGGATAAAGTTTATTACGTCCAAGAGAGTTACAGAAAAAATGTTACCTTTATCGATCGTCTCTAACATTTTCGTAAGTAAAACTAATTTTATTTGCTGTAGATCAACTTCAGGGTGCGCTGGACAGTTGTCAATCAAAATTAATATTTTTCTGTTTGTGAATTTTAATTCTTCGTCCAATTCGATCAATTCGTTTTTTAAAAATTTCTGATGTCATCCAGGCTTTACTGTTTGATTTGTACTTTACTGGTAAATGTTTGTTTTTAAAACACCTGGGATTGACGGACTTTCCTATCACCAACAATTTTCTTTTGTTTGTTCCAGACATATTTGCCAACACAGTAATCCTTACTTTTAATAATTTTCCACCAGCTCAATTATCTCCGACAAACTTTAATGTCTTATCAGGCGTCATCTTGTGAAACAAACCCATTTCATCCGCATTAAAAATGTCTACATATTCATAACTTTCTAGAATTTCCGGCCATACATTGGCCAATCACTGATCAACAACAGTTCAATCCAACTTCTAGAACAGTTAAACTCGGTGTTCTCTATTTTCCTTCCCAATTCCTTAGCTCTCTCTTGTAAAGTATAGCCGGTAATAGGAACATCTTTACGTCGTTTTCTTGCCTCTTCTTCCATATGGTAGAAACCGTAGATTTGCAACTGTTTGCTAACATCACTTTGTTTAACTCCATTTTCTATTTTCCTTATAATATCGTGTTTGTCTTTTAAAGTAAATGCTTTACGTTTTTGTGTACTCACTTTAAAATAAAAACTTAAACATTCACTTTGCTACTTTGATTAAATATGCATTAGAAACGCATAACACAATGAGTGAATTGAAAATAATACTGCTCGAACTAGCGATGCGGCGGAAACAAGTAGAATAGGGGTTCCCAGCGAGTTTCGGTGAATTCCCTATATCAAGTCGCGCGATATCGAGTACAGGGAGTGGCAAGTTCGTTATAAATGGACACAAAACATTCAAATTTGGTTCGCTTTATCCGGAAGTTCCTTGTAACCAGGTTGGTTATAATCGATACAAATTTGCATTGGTCTTATGGAAGTTTTTCGTGCATTATAAAATAGTTCCGGAAATTCGCTATAAGCAGACTTCACAGAACACCATCCAGGTTTCCGGAAATTCGTTATAAGCAGACTTCACAGAACACCATTCAGACCTTATCCGGGTACTGACGGCTTAATTGTAGAAACGGATCTCTCAAGCTTCCCGCTTGAAGGCATAGATGGCGCATTGGTGAAGCAACCAAAGCAAATTGAAAATTCGCACTTGGTACTTCCCAACTTGGCACCTTATATATATATATATATATATATATATATATATATATATATATATATATATATATATATATATATATATATGTATATATATATATATATATATATATATATATATATATATATATATATATATATATATAAATATATGTATATATATATATACATATATATATATATATATATATATATATATATATATATATATATATATATATATATATACGTATATATACATATTGGGCTTTTTCAAGAGTAACAACTAGAGCTAAAATAGTTTCAAGATTACAAGAAAACATAAATTACACATGAAGGCACACAACAATCCAACCTGCACAAACAGACTATTTTAAAATGTTCTGATGATTGTCAATCATCGCTCCTGATGAAGCTAACATGGTTAGCGAAACGCGCGTCGAGATCAAAAGTGTTTGGTGTAGTGGTGATATATACTGAGTAGTTTTGTTGTAATGTTGAAACTATTTTAGCTCTAATTGTTACTCTTGAAAAAGCCGAAAAATTCGGCGAAATATCGAGTTTATAACAGTAATTGAGTGATTAATAAAATATTGACAACAGACCGCATTTCTGATATACTTTTTCACTATTTATATATATATATATATATATATATATATATATATATATATATATATATATATATATATATATATATGTATATCATCAGCTTATTCCATCCATAGTCGGATGTAAGCCTGTCCAAGTTGTCTTCAATGAGATTCGTTGTTTGTTTTTTGCATTCAATCGTGTCCCCCTAATCTTTTTATGTCGTCCGTTCATCTTGTCTGTGGTCTACCTCTCTATCTTTTATGTTTCATCTATTATCTTTAATCCTTGCGATATGCTCCGCCCAAGTCCACCTTACTATACATATTCGTTGTATTACATCTGTCACTTTTGATCTTTTTGGTATCTCGATGTTAGGAATACGAACTTCGAGTCTAATATTTAGTATTGTCCTCTCCATTTCTCTTTGTGTTACCTGGAGTTTATTTATCTTATTTAAAATCCACGTTTCAGTGCCATATGTTAATACCGACAGGAAATATTGATTGAATACTCTGGCTTTTATTGTATTTGGGATGTCCCATTTAAATGTAGATTTTAACCTTCCGAACGCTGATCAAGACGCAACGAGACTCTTCTATGCAAGTTAGCCATTAAATTATTTTTTGATATTTCGAAATATATATATATATATATATATATATATATATATATATATATATATATATATATATATATATATATATATATATACACAACTTCTACTTGCACTGTATCTCTGAGAAGCACGGTTTTATTCTACTGGTTTGCCTTTCTACACTATCTTATATTTTATATTCTTCTGTCTATGGCTAAATGTAGTCTTTCTAAGAAAAAAAATAAAATTTTATTAAAAAAAAAAAAAAATTTCTTTAAGTAAATTTATTGTTACGAATTTTTTTTTTTTATGGGTCTAACCTAACACTGTCAAAATATTACCCAATTTTCTGCCTGAAAAAAAAAATTAAATTTTGGAGACCAGCGTTATTAACAAATTTTGGTTATGTTGGTTGCGATCATAGATATTTACAGATAAACGAGAGTACGGGTCATGGTAGCACGATGGGTATAGATCCGGTAAAGTGACCCAATAGTCGCTGGTTTAAATCCGGTACTAGCGGCTACGTGTTGAGATGTCCCATATTTTAAATTAAAAATCGTAAATATACACGCTCGTGACGAATAAACCAAGTTCGTGAGGCCAATAAAACCGGAGAAAAACATTATGAGTAAAAATTTCTAATTTGGCGATTTTTATTTCCAGCCATATTATTACGAGTAAAATAATCATGTTTTTTAATGAAAAAAATGTATTTTTTTCCTTATTTTACCATGAATCTAAATTTACCCGTTCCTATCCAGGCAGGAAAAAGTAACAAATTAGTAGAAAAACAATAAAACGGAGATGTTTCTGAAAAAGAAGGTTGACACTAAGCAAGAATTATGACATCAATGAAGGTAAGACCGGGTTTAAGGAAGCTTATCCTGGATCTAGCAGGATGTTAGGCGAAGTGAGACGATTCCTGCGAAAAGCAGGATGTCCTATAAACAATACCGAGCCGCAAAAGGATTACGTTGTCGGCTGCTAATAGATAAAGGACAATAATTATTATAAATTGGTACATGTCGACGGGTAAATTCAATTTGAACGTCTTGAAGATATTCAGCCACCCATTTGCAGCTTAATCATTATTTATCCTCTGTGGCTTTTATTTATTTTAATTATCATTGATATTAAAATGGAATTGCTAAATTATTTAAGAGGTTAGATACACCTCGAATTTTCAAAAATTCAATTTTCTTTCTTTTACCGCTTTTTATTCTTCTAAGAATTATTAAAAAAAAAATTTAAGATTCATTTTATACAAAGTTATATCATTAAATGTGACCTAGCGTCGGATTAGAACCACTACCTGTCTCAATGCAGTGTGTGCAATGTTACTCAGTCAATTTTTAATAATTACTTTTTTTACAAAATGTCCGGAGGTTTTTTTTAATTTTTCTAATAGACAATTTTTTATAAATAAATAATAAAGATAATCTTTTTGGTCGAGAATTGCATACTAAAGTTTGAAACACCGTAAATTTTTTGAAAAAAAGACCCTTCGCCAATTTTTGACTACTACATTATTTTATAAGCGCAATTTTTATTTTTGCAGATTGGATTATTTTTTGTAAAGTTATTCTGCAGACAACGCGGCGCCGTAGTTTTCATTAGCGGTCTATTTAACCTGATAAAAAGTAATGTTAACATTTAAAACATATTTAAAAAAAAATTCTTATAATTTAAAGTTCAATAAAAATATATAATCGCTATTCTTTTGTATTATCCACTTAATAACATAGACAATAAAAACACTAAAAAATAATAAATCTGCAGGGCCTGGAGGTGTGGTAAACGGAATGATTAAGTACGAGTCTAATAAATTACATCGAATGCTGAGAAACATGTTCCACAGAGCGATAAATGGAGAAAAAATACCAGCGGAATGGTCAAAAGCTTATATAGTATCTATATTTAAAAAGGGAAACCGCAGAAAATGCACAAACTATAGAGGCCTAAGCATAATATTGAGTATGAGTCGTTTGTATGGAAAAATTATTATAAAGGAAAATATAAAAGGAAAAATTGGAGTAAACCAAGCAGGCTTTACGGTCGGAAAATCATATATAGACCACATATATACTCTAAAACAAACAATGGAAAAAAACTGGCAAAGAATAGAGAAGTTCATCTAGCCTTCATAGACATAAGAAAAGCCTATGACGCAGTACCAAGACAAAGATTATGGAATGCAATGAAAGAAATAGGCAGTGACAAAGAAATAATATACGCAGTAAAAGCTCTCTACGAAAACAACACAAAGAACATAAAAATAGGACATAAAATAGAGAAGAGACTCCAAACATCAAAATACTCTACATCCCCAACACTATTTAAAGTATACCTCGAGGACAAACGCTAAAAGAATGGAAGCAAAAATGTTGTGGAATGGGGATCCCAATACGAGAAAATTACTTATATACTCAAGGTTTCGTAGACGACCAAGTAATCAGCGCAAAATGAGGAAGACCTCAGTCATATGGTAAGAAAACTGAAAGAAGAATACACTAAAGCAGGATTAGCAATAAACTTTGATAAAAAAGAATATCTAACAACAAAAGAGGAAAATGTGGAAAATCTAGAAGTCGATAATGAAACAACAATCAAAGGCACCGACAGATTTAAATATTTAAGAACTATCATTTCAAAAAACGCAACATCAGAAGAAGATATCAAAGCTAGATTAGGACAAACGCGGACATGCATAAGACAATTAAATTCGATCCTGTGGGACATACACATTACAAGAGAAACAAAACACGCATATACAAATCAATAATACAAAGCATAATGAGATACGGGTCAGAAACATGGACGATTAACAAAAGAAATAAATCTAAAATTAACGCAGTAGACATGGAGTGTTGGAGAAGATGCTGCAGAGTGACACGTATGGAGAGAATACCAAATGAAGAAATAAGAATCAGAATGAACATCAAAGAGAATGCAATAAACATCATTGAAGAAAAACGATTAAAATGGTATGGACACATAAGATGGAGCGAAGATAATAGGTGGATAAAGAAAATAATGGAGTGGAGCCCTATAGGGAGAAGAAAAAGAGGAAAACCTAGACGATCGTGGAGAGACGATGTGGACGAGGCTATGGAGGACAGGGATCTAACAGATGGAGTCTGGGAAAATAAAAACGGATGGAATCAAACGCTGAGAGAAGAAAGACAACGTTAGCTGTAGAAAATCCTTGATATATATATATATATATATATATATATATATATATATATATATATATATATATATATATATATATATATATATGTGTATATATATATATATATAGATATATATATATATATATATATATATATATATATATATATATATATATATATATATATATATATATATATATATATATATATATATATACTTAATAACCTTTAAATATATTTTTTTTTAAATATATATAATTTTTGCAGCGCCCCTTAAGACCATGGACAATTTTATTAAAAAAAAATTGGAGAAACCTGGAATTCTTTTTATTCTTGTTGGTTGCATCTCCCGTACAACACACTTATTTTGTACCCTCTCCTTTAATATTCGTAACTTTTGCCGTCACATTGACACAAGAAAACTTTTCAATCAAATGTGAGACATTCTTTCTCTCTCTACACACATTTTAATACCTACACTATCAACACCCCGTATGCCCCAGACTCCATACTGTCTCTTACTCACTTTCTCATTTATATTATTGATCTGCTGGGAAATAACAGAAATCCAATATACAGATCCGCAGATAACGGTAAGCCTATTAATTTCTTTATTCACTTCGAACGCTCGAACATCGACTACTCATACAAATATCCTCAGACAGCAGGAAAACGTCCAATTTAACAAAGACCTGAAGGAAATTCTATCTTGGAGTGGCAGTAATCAACGCTACAAAGACCCAGGCGACAGTATTTTGGAATATTAACGTTGCTGAACCCGACAGTCATGTTGGGACATTCCTTTCCTGTAGTATTGTCACTCAATTTGCTGAGGATTAACTTGGGAGCAAATATGTCCTGGCATGAAAATGTTGCATGCATAGCAAAGAGAGCTTCTCAAAAGTTGGAAATATTATTTCGACCCAAATAGCTTTACACTCCACAACGACTATTAATTCTGTTTACAGCGTCTAACGATGAAATACTGCTCCCATGTTTAGGGCCCTGCTCTCAAACGTATTCTGCATTTGTCGAATTCTATTTAGAAAAGAGCTGTTCGCCACAACTCGAACGATTGGCGATTTAAATTTATTTTATCAGTATTTTCATCGAAATGTTCGAGGATGTATCCCG
Source organism: Pachyrhynchus sulphureomaculatus (assembly GCA_019049505.1). Lineage (NCBI taxonomy): Eukaryota > Metazoa > Arthropoda > Insecta > Coleoptera > Curculionidae > Pachyrhynchus > Pachyrhynchus sulphureomaculatus. The sequence goes on from CM032449.1 coordinate 190,770,059, forward strand.
CTTAATTTCTCCCTGAGTGATGCATGGTAGGAATACATGTCACGCTAATATTTCACGTTTGTATGAGGTTCAGTTTTTCACTCCTCTTATAAACCTTTTCAAATTGTCTTCTATATGGAGAATCTCATCCCTTTGGAATGACTTTCCAAAGATTGTGCTTCCCATCGAGTATAATTTACAGCGATTCAAGACCAACGTGTAGCGCTTTAGGAACTCCCTGCAACACTTGAATTATAAGTGAATGTTTGCATTGCTCTGTGATGTCTTGAAAAAACTGATACAATGAGTAATCTGTTGTAGATAATACAAGTGAATTTGATGTAATAAGACCACGTAACTTATCTGTAGACTTTGAGACTGGTAATGTCCTGTGTTAAGTAACCTAGCTAAGTTTGTGAGCGAATTTTTATTATCAGAAATTCCTTTTCTTTTAGCACCTTTGCCCATTCCCTTGTGATTATCTATCTTAGAACTATGTGCAAGAGGTTGCAAAGGAGTTTAGAATAAGAGTGTGTATATTTAGTTGCTTTTTAGTACAATATACACTGGTGAGCAAACAAACCGACTCAAATTATTTATCTTCATTTAATATGGATCCTAGAATTTAGAGCTCATAGATTTTTATGGATTTTAGTATCATTTGAAAGCTCATAAAAATTCTCTTTCTAATGATACCAAGTTCTATAGGATATCTCATGCTTTTTACTGACTAAAATCATTAAAAGAGAAACAAGGAGAACAAAGACTGAAAATAGTAGGAAGAGAAAAGAAAAATTAAACAAATTTTAAGTTTAACAATTGGTAAAAACCAAAATCAATATTTTGTATTACCCCCCTAGCCCTTATTACTGCTTCCAGTCGGTTTTTCATGGAGCGGGTGATCTTTTTCACCACTGTATGTGGGAATCCTCCCCACTCTTCCGCCATCGCAACCTTTAAGTCCCTTGGCGATGCAGGGTCTATTTCTGACTCGAACCCTTCTTTTGAGTTTATCCCACATGTGCTCGATTGGATCGAGGTTAAGACTCCGCGCAGGCCAGTCTAATGTGGATATTCCCACTTCCGCCAGGTATTATCGCACCGATGCAGCAGCATGTGGCCTCGCATTGTCATGTATTAGCATAAAGCTATCGCCAACAAATCCAGCGTAAGGAACGACGTGTTCCTGCAGGATCTCCTCGATGTACCGTTAATCCAACGCTACGAATCTCATCAATCACGAAAACCAAATCGGTTTTAGCATCCAGTAAGATGGCTCCCCATACCATGACTGACCGTTTCAGTAATGTAGCACTGCACATAGCGGTCCCCAGACCTTCTATATATTCGTCTTCTTCCATTATTGCCTTGTAGGCACATTCGGGACTCGTCGGAGAATAAAACGAAGCGCCATTGCTCTAAGATCCAGTCAATATGCTCTCAAAAGTTTTCTTCTGACTGTCCAATGACTGACGATCACAAACTTGTCAGAGCTTTTGCTGAACATCAACGCTGGTCATGTGACCATTTCTTAGAGTTGCCTTGACAATGAAGCGCTCGTCTTACTGCGAGGTACATCTTCTTCTTCCAGATCCTGGTTTCCGTGTAAAAGCTCCAGTCTCTTGGTTACGTTTGTAGACTCTGGAGACAGCTAGCGCTCAGGTGCAGTTGCGCAGCGACTCCACGTTTGGCTAAGCCCTTCTTGCAATAAAGCAATGACTTCTGCCCTTTCTTCCAGGGTAGTATCCATTTTCCGATGACGTAATTAGCGAGCAGGTCTAAATCTAAATTTGCCCGTTTCTATCCACACAGGAAAAAAGTAACAAATTAGTAGGAAAACAATAAAACGGATAGGAAAATGCAGTTGTATGTGTTTTTATATGGATGAATAGCGCGCAACGAGTACGTTTACCTAGCGAGCAAAAACCGTTTTAATCAGTAAAACTTATTGGAAATCCAAATGTTTTTGGTATTATTGGAAAGAGTAGAAAATCAGCATTCTAATTATATCAAAAATAATAACACAGTTTGAAAATTAAATTCAAGGATTGGTGTTAAATGAAGAAAAATCCTTTGAGTCAATTTTTTTGCTCACCAGTGTATATTATGATTTCTTTTTTGTTTATACCTTACAACAAAAATTCTTTTAGGTGATTTATAGCTGCTTTAGCAGCGATAGCTTACCGAATAAACAGTGTTAAATCAGAATTTCCTTTATTCTATATATCATCACATATTTCCAAGGAAAATGGATTTCCATTGTAAAATATCTAATGGCGTAAATGTAACCTAAACACATATAAATCTTACCACAGTCAAAAACATCGAATTTTTCTATATAAACCAAATATTGTGAATGGTATTTCAGTGAAATAGTGGGCTATAACTCAAAAATTCAATAACCCTCTATTTTTAAACCGTTTAAATCATTTTCCTTCATACGAGCCAATTTAATGTTTTATTTGTATTTTAAAAAATAACAGGAAATATTCAAAAAGAGGACCATTTTTTTTTTCGAAAGGCGTTACAAACGAAATTCTAATGTATTAGTAATATATGTATAAAGATGATAATCAAGAAAGGTGAAAAATAATTATATACATTCACATATACATATGCGGCGAAAAGCCCCCACACTCGTGAGGAAAAAACAAATTCCAAAAATCAATTTTATTTTTCAATATAGTTTCCTTCAAAAGCGATACCCGTATTCCTTCAACTTTTGGATACCTTTCATATAGTACGACTTTGTGAGCGCTCTAAAATAAGCCTAGCTTTAATACATTGTGGGAAATTAACTCAGAGATTAATAGGAAAGTGTTGTTTTGAATATTTTTGAATTCCAACTTGTCGTTGCTAATATTCAGAAAACACAGAGCTAGAATACAATCCAAGAAACTTATATAGTATTTTTTCTAGCAAACGCATGGTTACAAAGTAAATAGTTATTTAACTTTACTTTCTCACACTATAAAATACCTTAATACAAACATTAGAATTCAATTCGATTGTTTAGAGTTACTAATCAAAAAAAAAACTAAAAGCATTACTTTCAGATTTCTTGATTCCAAGAACCCTGGAAATGATATATAATAATAAATATATACAGAACCATCAAAACGACATATATAGTGAATCCCAAAATATAAGATCCTGCCTTTTTGCTTTTTCAATGGGGCAATAAACGACCCTATTAAGGTTTTGTGCATAGTTGCCACGTATTACGATAAACGTATTTTTTATTTTACCTGCTTGGTATACCGCCCTCACTTGCACCTGCAATCATATTGGATCTATTTTTACCTATATATTCACAACCTGGCAACCCGGTTTGGAGCCCTTTAAGTATTTGATAATATAGGCCTAATGATTACAGGCCCCCATTAAGATTCGAAAAATACTTATTATTTTTATTTTTAGTTTTACTTACAACTTACAACGTAGCGGTTCTATTTTAATTATGTGGCGTCCGTGGGAAAATTACAATAGTGGCTATTGCAAGAGAAAACATTTATCACTTGACGCTAAACAAATAGCGAAAAATATTTACTACAGATTGGTAAAAAGAAATTTGAATAAACAAAGTGCTTTGCAAGAAACCAGTGAACTAACAAAAACCCCAGTTTCTACGATTAAGGGCATTGTAGGAAAACCATCACTCAGGAACAGGAAAAAACGGAAAGATTTTCAAATGCATCATGTAGACGATTGTGAAAAAGACGTCATCAGGAGAAAAAATAGATTCTACGTATGAAGAGCAGTTGGTGCCGACACTCGACAAAATAAAATTAAGACTGGTGCAGGACGGGACCAATATACATTGTGGCCGATCAACCCTTTACAGAATTCTCTTAAGAATGGGATTCACATTCTGAAAAATCAACAAAAAGCAAGTAGTGATCCAGTCACAAAGATTACGAATCTTGCGACATACTTATTTAGAAGAAATTAAAAAGTATCGATCAGAGAATTCACCAATAATTTACCTTGAGGAGACATGGTTCGATACCCATGACACTGTGCAGAAAGGGTGGGTTGACAGCAGTACAAAATATCAGACTAACGCACCTTCAAAGAAAGGTAAACGAATAACCATTTTGCATGCTGGATCTGAAAAGGGCTGGATCTCAAATTGTCTACTATTATCTGCAAAAACATAAAAGATTCTAGTTTGGACTATCACGAAGACACGACCGCAGAACTTTTTACAAATTGGTTTCAAAATTCCCTTTTGCCAAATGTTCCCGAACAGTGTGTTATAGTTATGGACAATGCAAGTTACCATAGTCGCCTACTAAATAAGGTACCTAATGCAGCCAACACCAAATCGGAAATAGAGAATATATGTTAGAACATAACATTTACTTTGACTTTAGTTATAAAAAAAGTGATCTTTTGGAAGTTTTGAAAGACTATAAATTGAAAAAGAAATATGTTTGTGATAGTATGGCTGAGAAAATGGGACACACTGTTTTGCGGCTTCCTCCGTATTATTGTGTGTTTAACCCAATTCATCATATTTGGCATCAAGTTAAATCAAAAATAAGGGCACAAAATGTTTCTACTACTCTAAGCATGTCAGTGGTTGAATTAGTAAAAAAAGTTATAATTGATATACCTTGTGAAAGCTGGAAGAATTCCATTCAGCACGTTGTTAAAGTTGAAGATTCATATGTTTATGTAAATAATATAAAACCACTGATAATTACCTCAGCTGATGACAGTGATAGTGAAACCGAATTAGGCTTAAGTTAAAATATATTTTTATTTATACAATATGTCCCCTCTTGTAAACCCCATTCATTCAAACTGTATATTTGTATTTCTTATCCATTTGTTTTTACATGCATCTATAAATAAACATCTCCAAAAACACCTATTTATTTGCATCAATGAATAAAATTCTTAAGTCCATCTCTGCAACCTATCATAAACAAAAGGTCCAAATTTTTATATTGCCCACTTAAAAGGGCAAAAATCAAGATCTTATATTTTGGGACAGGCTATACCTTTAAACTTTACCTCACCAACTCTTTCCATTAATCCTAATATCTTCTAAATATTTTACTGTAGAACTTAATTTTAGGATTTCCTCAATAAAAAATAAGGAGAAATTTCTACAATACTGTCGCGAATCCACTATGACGCCCAAAAATGACAAGTTCCTTTTCTATTTCTGTTTTTAAACATATGCCAAATTTTAAAACGGTTGTGTTCTGGTGTAATACTGTCAACAGATAGATAAACCTACTAATAGACAAGCACTACTCACTAGACTTTTCATTTGAACCCAATCGCTTTTTCTGGAGGCACCTTTTCAAATTTGGAAAGACGGAATAATCGCTGGGAGGGGGGGGGGGGGGGGGGTGGTGAATATGGCGGATGAAGCAATTCATGGCCCAATGGGTCCAATTTCACCATCGATTTTATGGAGTTGTGAGTTTGTAAAAATTTTACACGAATCTTTTTTGTTATGTTGATTAAAGCCTAGGAATCTTAAAACCAGAACAAATGTATGTCCTAAGTAACATGAAAACTGGTAAAACTGCTGGGCTTGATCGCATACCTGTAGAGTCGTTGAGTTTTTTCGATGAGGAAGCCGTTGGCATCTTCTTGAATCTTTTTGACACTATCTACTACGAAACTGTTATAATCCCAAAGAAATGGCTGACATCTACATTCGTATTGATACCAAAGAAAGCTAGTGCAACGGACTGTTCCGACTATAAAACTATTGAACTTATGAATTCTGTGTTAAAGTTGTTCTTAAGAATTACACAGGGCAACAAAAAAATATTTTTGTTTTGGTGCCTGGGATTTTAGAGCTGATTTTAACTATATTTGGGACGCTAAATCTATACATGCAATCCGTTTTTCTCTATCAGCTCTACTTTTTTAGATACATCAACTTATCTACCAATGTGGTTTTTTATTCAGTATATTCATTTATGAGAGTTCTAAAATTATTATATATTCATTAATGTAGGTACAATGGTTTTATTATCACTCTGTAATTGAGTAAATTCCAGGTAAATCTATAAATAGTGCCTATCAGGTACCTGAACTGACCCTTTTAATCACCTAACTCGGGTAAGTCTCGTCAGTTTGTGCGTTCTTACTAATGAGAATAGATCGAATTCGGCGTGTTATTTTATGTTAAGAAAAGAGTGTTTTTGTGTTATTGAACAGAATTAAAATGAGTTCAGGTTCCAGTTCAAGAAGAAGTTGTGTAAATCAACCTGATGTGTTTTGCTATATATGCGGAGAATACATGTTTCAACAAAACAGACAAACTATTACTGACTTTGTAAAGCGAGCGTATCTTGGATACTTTGGAGTTAAGCTTGGTGGTCAGGACAAAACGTGGGCCCCGCATCTCGTATGTAAAACTTGTACAGAGCATTTACGGCAGTGGACTACCGGGAAAAAAAAATGTCTAAAATTCGGCGTACCAATGGTTTGGAGAGAACCAAAAAACCACTTCAATGATTGTTATTTCTGTTTAGTAAATACTAATGGAATCAATCGAAATAACCGCAGTAAGTGGACTTATCCCAATTTAGACTTGGCAATACGCCCTATGCCGCACTCAGATGAAATACCGATTCCAACATTTCATCAGCTACCACATATCTCTGATGACGAATATTTTCCCTCTGATCGCTCTTCTGATGCTAATAAAAGTTCTGATGCTAATGAAACTAACAGTGACTATGAGGGGACGTCATCAATTCCTCAACGCTTCAATCAAAATGAATTAAATGATCTCACCAGGGATCTCAATTTATCGAAAAAAGCTTCTGAAGTACTGGCTTCTAGGTTGAATGACAAAAATTTACTGGAACAAGGAACCAAAATTACCTTTTACCGTACAAGAGAAAAAAGATCTGCTACCATTCTTTTCTCAAGAAGACAACCTTGTATTTTGTCACGAAATTAGGGGACTCATGAAAGAAATGGGACTTTCTGAATATATTCCAGATGATTGGCGCCTATTTATTGACAGTTCAAAGCGAAGTTTAAAATGTGTCCTTCTACATAATGGGAATAAATATGGTTCAATACCACTAGCTCACTCAACGAAACTGAAAGAAGAATATAATACCATAGCTTTGGTCTTGCAGAAGATAAAGTATTACGAACATCAATGGATGATTTGTGTAGACTTAAACATGGTAAACTTTCTTCTTGGGCAGCAAAGTGGTTACACGAAATATCCGTGTTTCTTGTGCCTCTGGGATAGTAGGGACAAAACACACCACTGGGTTAGAAAAGATTGGCCTCAGAGAGAAAACATGGACGTTGAGGAAAAGAATGTCATTAACGACGCTTTGGTTGAAAGAGAAAAAATCATACTTCCTCCGTTACATATAAAGTTGGGCTTAATGAAGCAATTTGTAAAGGCTCTTGAGAAGAATGGGTCTTGTTTTGCATATATAGGGGTAAAAATGCATCAGTTGAGCACAGAAAAACTCAAAGCAGGGATATTTGACGGCCCACAAATAAGACAATTAATTAAGGATCCTGCCTTCATAAATTCGATGAATCAAGTTGAACGAGAAGCTTGGACATCATTTGTTGCAGTTGTAGAAAATTTTCTAGGCAAACATAAAGCTCAAAACTATGTTGAAATGGTTAACAAGATTCTTAATAGTTTCAAATCCTTAGGGTGCAATATGAGTATTAAAATATACTATTTACACAGCCACTTAGACCATTTTCCAGAAAATTTAGGAGACATGAGTGAGGAACAAGGTGAAAGATTTCACCAAGATATTAAAGTTATGGAGGACCGCTACCAAGGAAGATGGGACATGCACATGATGGCAGATTACTGCTGGAGTTTAAAAAGGGACTGTTTAAAAAAAACATTCAAGAATGTCGCGGAAAAGAAGCTTTCCAAGTGTTGAGTGACTATTTCATTTCTTCAATGTTTTTTTTTTGTTTGTAAGTACGACATAATATTGTATTTTGTATAACTAAAATAAAAATTTCGTATCTACTTTTGTTTACTACACTTACGGATTTGAGTTACAATAATGTAACTTATATTTCTCTAAAATTGTATATCTTAAAAATTTGAGCTCCTAGGTACAAATGAATACGTTATTTGAATTCAGGACATCAAATTGATATAGAATCAGCTCAAAAAACCTCTACACCAAAACAGCTGTTCCCCTGTGTTATCGATAACCTTGCCAGAGAACAAATGTATAAATTAAAAAAAAATCACGTAAATCGGATAACTGGTTCTCAAGTGATAAGCGCACTACGGACAAATAGACAGACAGAGAGACGTTGCATTTTATATATATTATAGAACATTATAGATAATCTGGCCAGAAAACAAAAATTAAAAAAAAAAAACATGTAAATCGGATAAGTTCTCAAGTCATAAGAGCACTAACGGACAAACAGAGAGACGTAGCAATTTATATATAGTATGTTCTTTGCTACATGATATTGTTCCATATTTATTGGTTTAGGCAGTGTATTGCAAGAGAACGTGGTAGTGGCAAACTTTTTTCCGACTTGATTCACTATTATCGTCACTGCTTATTCCTTATGTTACCTAACGTAATAAAATATATCCTATAATCTGCTGCTAGAGAACATATGTATGTTTAAAAAAAAAACACGTAAATCGGATAAGTGGTTCTCGAGTGATAAGCGCACTAACGGACAGACAGACAGAGAGACGTAGCATTTTCTATATATTATAGATATAGAGATCAATTTGAAATTTAAAAGTTGTTCACGGTTAATGAATTCGTAACATTAGAGAGATTTTGCAACGCTTATTTTTCACATGTCTTTGTCTTTAGCGTTATATCAAGCATGCGCAGTATTAACGCAAAGGAAAGGAATTGCAAGGTTAGGTTAGTATTCATCTTCAATAAACTTAGGGGATTTTTTAAAATTCATTTCATGGTTAAGCACACCGGTTGTTAGTATTTGATGGGTCGACACAAGTTTCTAAATTAAAATTGTTCCTAGCAGGTGTCTATCACTTCCTTCAATATTTCCTAGGTAATACGAATGCGATAAATAAAATTTCGGTTAAATTAGCACTACACGCACTGTAACGTCATTGTGCCAAGGATTGTAAAATCCCAACATAATCTGAACACTAATTAATTGTTGTCAGTGTTATTTGCAATAAGAGATCAATTTTCCTGTATTTTCTTCTATTTTTAATAAAGGATTATTTTATTTTGTTTCAATACTGCTCAAGTTCCGAATGGTGGGTGCGTGCTTCAAATAACGATAACAGCCGCGTCCTAACATTTAATTTCTTCCGTTTATTACTGCGCAAGCTCCAAACGGTGGGCGCATGCTTCAAATAAAGATAAAGACAGTCGCTTACCAAAAATAAGCGTTGCAAAATCTCTCTATTGTGGCTTCTAAAACATTTTGGAAATATTAAAAAACTCAACTGGCAAGTTTCGAAAAATTTATTTATAAAAAAATTTTAGATTAACGGGGGATTTGAACCTCACTGTTCCGTCATGTAAAACTCATAATACTTTTATAAAAATAACCATCAGTCGAAAATATCCAGCAGATACAGAGTCCAATATAATCTTACAGAAACTTATTTTTCTTTACGACTTTTTATACCCAAGGGTAAAATAAGTTGTTTATGATGAGATGATGAAAATAGAAGTTTTCGAAATTGTAACCTTAAATATTATTCAACGAAAAACTAAATTGTTGGTGGTCGATAAAAAATAGTTAAATTGCAAAAAATATTTGGCTTACTTCTTTTAAACAAAAAAATATTTTTTAGAATAATTAATGCTACGAGGCTGGTTTGAAAAGTCCGTGCAAAGTCCGAGAGATGGCACCACCGGCGCGTATCGAAGTCATGTTTAGTTAGTAGCATCTCTTGAATGAACGCACACCAAGTTTCAGCCATATTGGTCTATTTATTTGTGTTTGGCATTCGTGTGAATCAAGGAAGTCGAGTGATTTTCAAGAAATGGACGAAAAAAGAATTTCGTGTGGTGATTAAACATTACTTTATGAAAGGCAAAACGCCTCAGGAGACTAAAGAGAAGCTTGATAAACATTATGGTGACTCTGCCCCTTCGATTAGAACAGTTTATAAGTGGTTTCAAAATTTTCGGACTGGCCATATGGGCACAAGTGACGCTGAACGTTCTGGACGGCCTGTGGAGGTTACGACTCCAGAACTCATTGATCAAATCCATGATATGGTGATGGATGACAGAAGAGTTAAGGTGCGTGAGATTGCTAGTGCTGTGGGTACCTCGACTGAACGGGTACATAATATTTTGCATAAACATTTGGACATGAGAAAGCTATCCGCAAGATGGGTGCCGCTATTGCTCACGGAATAGTGTGAAGTGTTGCAAGGATGGTTTGCAGCTGTTCCAGAAGAATACGGAGGACTTTAAGAGTCGTTTCGTCACTGTGGATGAAACATGGATACATTACTATACTCCTGAGACCAAACAACAATCTAAACAATGGGTTATCAAGGGGGAATCTGCACCAAAAAAGGCGAAGACCGTTCCTTCGGCCGGAAAGGTTATGGCGACTGTCTTTTGGGATTCGCAAGGGATAATCTTCATCGACTATCTGGAAAAGGGTAAAACTATTACAGGTGAATATTATTCATCGTTATTGGACCGTTTGAAAACCGAGCTGCAAGAAAAACGCCCGCGATTGGCCCACAAGAAAGTCCTTTTCCATCACGACAACGCACCAGCACACACCTCAGCAGTTGTGGTCGCAAAATTAATGGAAATAGGATTCCAACTCGTTTCACATCCCCCCTATTCTCCAGACTTGGCTCCCTCGGACTACTATTTGTTCCCCAATTTGAAGAAATGGCTGGCGGGACAAAGATTTTATTCAAACGAGGAGGTGATTGCAGACACTAATGGATATTTTGCAGACTTGGACAAATCCTACTATTCGGAAGGGATCAACAAACTAGAACATCGTTGGACGAAGTGTAAAAGTCTAAAAGGAGATTATGTCGAAAAATAAAAAAGGTTTACCCCAAACACATAAGTAGTTTTTATTTTTGCACGGACTTTTCAAACCAGCCTCGTATATAAGGAATGTGATAAAAGAGTTATTATAATTAATTCAGTACCTTTTTGTTTACCAAAATATTTATTTATTTACAGTCTATCAAATAAGAACGTGACCACTCGTATTCTTGAAAAAATGTGTTTTGAGAACATTTTTTGCCATCAATGTATTCTTTGGTGTGCTAACAATGGCGCAATTACCTTAGTAAGTGGTCCAATCGCCTCCTGCATCAATAATCGCCTGGCATCTTCGATGCAGGCTGTCGACGAGATTTTCTGCATACTCTGCAAATTTTTCGAATCTCGAGAGTCCTCAGAGTCTTTCCTCTGAGCTTCCTCTTTACAAGAGAGTAAACGTTTTCAATAGGATCCGGCGATTGTAAGGGCTACCCTAGTATCTTATCGTGGGCCTAAGCGAGCCGCTTCGCGACGTGATTTTCACCCATTCAAGGTTTCTTTAACGTGCTTCGGAATTTGATATCATGATGTTGTCGAGTGGTCTCATGGGATACATTCAAACTCGATTTTTTAAATTTTACCTTTCCTTGACGCTGCGTCGGGTCCCGTGAAACCAAAGACACGATTCGTTTTTCGACTTTTGGAGTGACTTTGCCTACCAAGCCATATTTTGGCAAGTCGTTGACATTTTTCGTCCTGTTAAAATGATTTATCCACTTCTTCACAAACGATACCGACTTTTTAATATATTTAGCGGCCGCGGAATGTGTCATTTTAGGCCCCTTTGAATGGAAACAAAGAACGACTGCCTCGAATCGACGCGCAATCAAGTGACTCATTTTGGTTTTTACGTGATTTCGACAAAAATTCGCTCTCGACTGATACTTTTACTAAAACGAGTCGTAGACAAAGTTTGCCTCTACCGCTTTTTATTGAATCGCTAGAATCGCATCTACCAAAAATGAATTATCGCGGACACGTTCTTACTTGACAGACTGTACAAGCAAGCTACACCTCTATCAAGAAACAGATTCCCTATTATTATCCATACATTTTATTCACTTTTCAGGCAACTGACGGATTCCCTTTCTGAAATAAGATGGCGGTTTCGACTCGATGAGTTTGGTTATGTCTTTTTCGACATACTCCAATAGAGTGAGGTAGAAATCGGCGAGATGATGTTACAGCGACTAATGTAAAAAGTAATCAAACGGGGCATACTAAAGAAAAGATAAAACTCGTGTCGTTTTTGCACTATATGGCCTTGGAGTTATCTATAAGGGCACTATTCCAGTTATCAGCGTTTGGTGCAAAATATGGTAAAAATGGTATATGATTTGAGTAGCGTCAGACGCATTTCTTGTATTCGAATTGAAGTTCCTCAAATGCTGGAATAATCTAAATATCATCTTGGATTGTGGTTGAGATAAAATGTGAGTAAGAAATTTTCCTATTCTATTGTATCTATCCTTTATTATGGTGATTTATACATGTAATATTATTAAAATGATCCCGGCATGGTTGTTAATTAGTTGGCTAAATAATGTAAAATTAACATTTTCTGTAAAATTAGCAAAATAATTGTTTTTTTCAAATTTTGTTTTTCTAAAATATTGGGCGAAATTATTTTGCAAAATTGGAAAAATTTTATTCGATTCCTGGTATTTATTAATTCGTTTCGTACTAAATTTTATTTATTTTTACTGAATCTGAATTAGCGAATTTCTCCGTATTTAATAAACAAATATTTTGATGACACATTCCACAAAAAAATTAACTCTTTCGAGTTAGTAGTAGCCGTGTATATACATATTATTCTATATACAAGGGTAATAATTAGGTACGTTAGTCGCTTTTAAACAAAAAAAATCCGGACAAGTGCAAGTTGAACTTGTTTTTTAATTACTGTCCCGTACCGTGATTGCTTTTTAAAATTCTTACCTAGGGTGAGTTAATTGAGTCCCTGACATGTAAATGTCTTAAGTCAATAATATATAATAGTTATAGCATTGTAGCCACTTAATAGCCAATAAATTAATCTGGCTCAATCTAGAATCTAGTAATAAAAGTGTAAAACAAATATTTACTACCTAAATATTTGTTTAATTATAAACAAATAAAATAAAATTATTTTCTCTCGGTACCCACCCGTGTATGTACTGAAGAGTATATTAAAACACCTCCACCATACTGTCAAGCAACATAATTTTCTCTTAATGTCAGATAAATTATGAAATATAGTGTGCTCGTGATAATTTGCGCAAATATTACGTCGTATATATTTTTGAACAAGCTTTCATTTGACACTCGATGAAGTGTTTTTCACTTCCGATTTCACCCCATAAAATTAACCCCTTAGATCAAAATTTAATTTTTACTACATGGCTGTTATTAGGCCATCAATTCCTATATTTGTGCCAATGGCTTCGGGAAAATCGGGTGTGACAGACGAGCAGACGGACACCGAAGTGATCTCATAAGTGTTCCGAATGGAACCTAAAAATAGTATAAATGTAAGTCAAAAGTACAACATTTTTTTTTAAATTCTGTTAGTTATTTCTAATAGAATTTGAAAAAAAAATGTGTTTCGTAACGTTTTTTTGAGCTTTTTTTTCTAATTTGGCAAATTATGGGGTATTTTAAACGATTCTTAATAATATGTTAGTTTTACAGGTTTTTAGTGTTCTGTACGGAACACTTATAAGATCACTTCGCTCTCTGTCCGTCTGTCCGTCTGCCCGTCTGTCACACCCGATTTTCTCCGAAACTATTTGTCATAGAAAGTTGAAATTTGGTAATAATGTAGGAATTGATGGTCTCATCAGAGCCATGTAGTTTTGAAAGTTAAATTTTGACTTAAGGGGTTAGTTTTGGGGGGTGAAATCGGAAGTGAAAAAAAAATTTTTTTACTAGGTAATCGAGTGTGGTGTCAAATCAAAGTTTGTGAAAACACGAGTAAAAAATATATATATATAATGTAATACTTGTGCGCACTTTTCTTTGAATTATTTTTAAAAAATCTCGAAAAATCGCTGTCCACCTGCCTTATCTCGAAAAGTACTTATCAAAAAATTTTGAAAAAAACTCTGGAATATTCTCCACGGAGTGTAGATTGAACGAAAATTAATAATTTATCTGGTATATAAAAAAAAACAAAAATTTCAAAGTCATCAGATTTCAGTAAAGATTGGAAACAAACTTTGTTGAAAACTCATTTGGGGTGTGTTTTGTGAAGTCACTGATGATTTTATACCTCTCTAACAAAATTTTTTATTTGAAAAGCAATCAACGTACGGAACACTAATTGCGCAAGTTCAACTTGCACTTGACCGGTTATTTTCAGCTTAATTTTCTAAAAATAAACTGAAAAAAATTTAAATGAAATAAATGAGTCTAATTTATATATTAAAAATACAAAAAAAAGAAAATGCCCCGAAAATGTTTGGGCTAAACCGTTATATTATTAATTTTTTAAAAAATTGTTTAATTTTCGAAGAAAAGAGATAATTTGTATTTTCAAATATTTAAGTTAAATTCTATCAGAGTAAAAAATTCTTGACTAACGAATCAACCCAAAGTATTTTTGAGCATTTTTTCAATGATCTGTCCCACTGTGCGACGTCAGGCGATGATTAAAAACTTATTTCTCACCTCACAAAATTCAGATTAGAGAACCTGGTTTCAGCGAAATGAAACATCACACACTTTAAACACATCCTTGCCAGTCATTGGAGAAATTTTCTTGATCAAATTAATTTCGATACCCCTACGTAGTTCTGATTTAATACCAATGGAGTTTTTCCTGTTTACTGTAAACTAACATTTATCAATTGGCTTTTTTTTGCTATAACTATTTTAAAATTAAACTTTTATCAGCCATCTTGTATTTAATTATCATTTTTCTAGTAATAGTTGAGATAATGAAACTCCCTCTCTATACGTTTTACGGCCACAGCTGCCAGGACTATTCGGCCGAGGGTCGGTTTATATTTCAAAACCCTTATTTTTCTGTTATATTAAATGATTCCCAACAAGGTCCACAACAAAGTGAGTCTGGATACTATGCCATAACCTTGTAAGGATCTTATATTTTAAATATTTAGCCTAAGCTTTTCATATAATTCATGGTCTCTAATAAGGATTCTCCTCGGGAAACTGCTACTGGTTTTGGATATAACCGTTGTCTGTCAGCCCGTCAGCTCGATTACGCAACTGTCACAAAAAGCACGGCCACACGTGCTCGACCACCTGCTCAAATCACATAACCTTAAACCGACGTTATAGGAATCACTCCGCACAGCGCTTAGCAACCCTCTGCGATTAGAATCCCTGCCAAGCAATTTGTGGACCACCGTTCTACACTCTGAAGCCCCCAAACGCGCGAACTTCGCCCTCAGAAGCCCCAACCGGAAACACACATCTGCGTGCCTCGAACTGTCAAACGGAAGTCCACAACAGAAACTAATAAGTCAAGACTGTTCAAATCTAGATATAAAATTTGTAAACTCTAAAACTAATCGCAGATATGTTCATAATTTCCCCAACCTCCCCCCATATTACATTAACTAAGAAAGATTTTTAACAAATAAACTCTTGAAAAAGCTTTAATAACTACCTAAAAACGTAAAGAAATGAGTCTAAATTTATATAAGGCAGAGAGAATTTTTCCTTGGACTTTCTTTTTTTATGACAACCGGGGGAATCGTTTCGTATAGCAGGATCAAATGTAATTACCTTGATTTGATGTATTCCCCAACAGAGTATAAAACGTTTATTCTTCAAGTCCCTTCACAACTACAAATCAGAAAAATATTTTTTTCTGGCCATCAGAGGTCTTGTGTATATAACTTTAATAAATACGGTAATAATATACAGACTTCTTAAAATGTTATGTTATCTATTAAAAATATGTAAAAATTAGTTTAAGTAAGGGTATATTGCAACTGTGTCGTCACTGCAGACCGCTTGATACTACTTGGCCTGCATCGAGCTAATGAGATCCAATGTGTCAAAAAGTATCTTCGATTGATACCGTTATTTTAGGCGACCTTGTACTTTTCATAAAGCATAATATATTACCTTTAGTGGTATTTTCTTCCTTTTTATTGACCGACTCCAAACACATTTTCATTTAAATCTAGTGTATTCATCACATATTGTTCAGGGAAAAAATATATATGATATGGTCATATGAGTTTTTTCAGTTCCGTCTGTTTCAGTTTTCGTTTCATTTCAGTTCGGAAGGAAGTTTGTTTTTACACCGTCCGTTCAGTTCTCAGTTCGAGTTTCAAAGTGTTATGTGTGTTTCGCGTTCAAACACGTGTTGTCATACTGTCCCAAAGTGTATATGTGTAAAATACCTCATGTATGAAGACTGTCTCACTGCAGTAGCCTTAGATGTGGCGTTGAAGAAACGGTGAAAGAAAAGAACCCCATACTGTCAGGTGTCAGTCTCCGTTTCAGTTCTGTTTAGAGTTTTTCCTTTTTACACATAGGAAAAACGGACAATTCGACTGAAACTGAAACGGAACTGAGGACTGATATGACCATGTAAAAGCACCATTACTGTGCTCTATTAAAAAATGAACTTGATCAACTGCAAACTTGTTAATGTCCGCCAAATATACATGTTCAAGCGATATTCGTATGCCGATATATTTGTAAGAGAATTTTAGTGAATGCAAATATAGTTTCTTGACAAGATGGTGACGATAACATTTGTTACAATCGTACAATACACACATGTCGAGGACGTAAAATGTATGGTATGTATTATTTTTCAGTTTGACTATAGTTCATTTGGTTCACTTACACACAGGGTGTTAGAAAAATCGTTTAATATACTAAAATGGTGAATTCAATACTTTTTTTTAATTCGAACATTTTTGAACAATTAAAAAAAAAAATGGCAAAACTGGATTTTACCGCCAAACTAATATTAGATCACTGGTTGCCATTAGAGCAAAAAGGGTTAAAATGCTTAACAAGATATGAAAATTCCTCGGTATTGTCAAATACACGGCAGTATTCCATAATGGTAAATTTTCACATTTATAAAACAATTCTTCTAATAATAAATTATTATGATAATCAATACGCAAAGATTTAATCATACTAAGAAGATTTCTAATCTATTATTTCAAAAGAGGTATCTTGATAAAGCGTGACAAGATGTGCGTTTCCTAGTGTTTCAAGGTATTGTCCCTTAACAGCTGATGTAGACGTTACAGTTAATCTTAAATGTTCAAAAAACAATTTTCTTGTGACAAATTCAAGGTTTTTTTAATAAGAAAAAAAAGTGAAAGATATCTCTGGTAACGTTAACTCTAGGGGTGGAGATAATTTAATACTAATTATTTAATTTCCTGTATTCTCAAAATAATAGTTCAATGATCAGGTATTAACAACACCCCGTTTAAAAACCTTTGTTTTATTTTTTAGTTATTTGAAAGTAATATTTCCTCTAAACTAATACAAAATTAGCTAAATTTTGCCAAAAAAAAACTAATTATTATTTGTTCGCGTGCCCGTACAATTGATTTTTATTTTATTTTTTTTTTTTGCAAACATTTTGTTATTTCTGTACTAATTAAATTCAAATTCTTTTGTTTTTCACCTAGATGTTAATTTGAGAATCCCCGGTCTATGCAAACATGAAGCTAGCAACGAAGTCCTAACGAGTTTCCATTTTATAGAGGCTACATATAATAAGCTAACTGGTTGATTATCTGTATTGGCACTAAGTCACCATTTGATTAAAGTTTTATATACAGAAGGGTTTTGCTTTGGGAAACTTAGTTAAGAATGCGCGTTGACCTTTGGTAAGAGTGTAAGGCACTCATAAAGCTAAGGTTTAATATGAAATAAAAAATCTAAAAATATACATAGAGAATTTCTCCGATCTTGAGCTTGATATATTGTACATCTTCTGAGATACGTTAGTTAGTAGTATACAACTTAGAGTCTTGAATCCTTGATAAGGGTGTCAACATCCCTTATTTTAAAATCATTAAAAAAATCAAAAAACTACAATTAGACAATTTGTTTCACTATAAGTTTGATGTAGGCTATACCCCTTAAGACATTTTAACTAGTGGTTATACAGCTTTACATTTTGGTCCCTTTATAAGGTTGTAAACTACCCTCATTTAAAAATTTTTTAAAAAAATTATGAAGTACCTACAGAACTATCTCTAGAGATATCATATTTGTCAAACTCCAGTTAGAACAAATTCTTTGAATATGTTTTTAATTTTATTAATGATTTTCCAATAAGGCTTATAACCTTATCAAGGGTTTTTTTTAAATGCGAAATTGTATAACCATCACCAGTTCAAATATCCCAAGAAGTATAGCTTACATCAAATTTAAGATGGAACTGATTCTTTCTGTATTTTTTATTTTTTTAATAATTTTAGAAAACTCTTATAAAGGGTTCAAGACTCGAAATTGGACAAGTGCTGCATACAGTATCTATATCAAGCTCAAGGTGTGCATATTTTTAAATTTTTTATTTCATATCTAAGCTTTGCTTCCTAGATATCTTCCTCACTAAGGGTCAATAAAAATTCATAACTAAATTTTCCAAATCAAAACCCTTATACATATAAAATTTGAATCAAGTAGTAATTAAGCGTCAACTTGTGAACTTATATGTATAGCTTCTATAAAATGGGAACTCATTGGCATATTGAATCATTCCGTCGCTAATTTCAACATGCAAACTATCTTATGTCCAATTCAGCTAGTTTGGACAGTTACTGTTTACGAGTATTACCAGTTCAAAAATATTTATATTAAAAAAAATGAATTATCAAAAGATCAGTATTAAATTATTATGGAAAAAGTATGCCAGACCATTTTTTTTTTTTAAAGTCGCTGTTGATTTCGGAATACCACTCTATGTTTACAACAAATAAGATAAACGGTTTGCATATTGTGGGCGTTATTTGCATAAATATTTTTTATACTACTCGTTTAAGTAATGCTATTTTTCCTGGCTTATTTTCAACTGCTTATGGTGTTCTTAAGTTATTTTGGAAACGTGAAATTTTTAGTTTAGTGTAGTGAATTGTGTCAATAATTTATCTCTGGATAGAATTTTAGACTTATAGCTTTAAAACGAAAAAACTTCAAGTATAATTGTTCCCTGGAAAGTTTTTTTTTGTGTTACAAAGGTAACAATTTTTTTTTCTATAAAATTTTACCTGAAACTATTTAAACTACTTCAACATTGTATATCCCATTTATTTTGTTTACCAGTAGTAGAGTGAAAACAATCTTTCTGTTTCATTCATTACATCATTTCTTTAGGGTCGAATTTTTTATTTATAAAACAAAATCACCATTTATTAGTATTTTTGTGCAAACCATTTTTCTATACGGGTTCACCAGTTTCAATATATTAAAAGATTTTCATAACATCATGTATTTACTGTATTTCCAAAATTAGACGAAAAAAGGGGTAGTTTAACAATGTCTGTATTGTTTCCAGTATGTTCTTAAATAAAGAATATTCGCAATTTCATGTAAAATAAAACAAAATTTAGAGTAGCTTAGGCATTTTATTTTTTCATAAATAAAATTTCTTAAATTTAAATAATATATAATACTTACAGAATTAAAAACAGATTAATTTTATATTTATAATTTTTCTAAATGTACAATATTTTTTACTAAAATACCTTACAATAGATTTAATATACATTTTTTAGAAAGGGAATATTCTGCAAATAATCTGAAAAAAAGAATTCAAAATAGTAAAAGAGTTTCCGTTAAAATAGATATTTAAATAATAAAATTCATCTAGTTTTACCTACCAAAATTAATAAAAAAAAGAGATTTTGAATGTGAATTTCTTCACCTGAATTTGAAAATTGTTGACCATTAGAAATAAAATTAAAAGTAAAAAATCGGAGGTTTAGGCGAAATATCACAAACCATATGACAGCTATTAGACATTTTTAGAAGTTTGTAGATTATTTAGAGCACCTAGAATATTCTGCTGGGATATTTTGAGCTGTCGGTGTGGCATTTGTTTGTGTACCGTACTCTTAGACAAAGTTTTCACATATGTGGCAACCTGGAAAATTTTTTTGGCGAACAAGTCACACTGTGTAAGCGAGCTGGAGAATACATATATTAGTGGTACGATGGTGTTGTTGCAATGACTCAATAACAACTTTTTGCCCTTAAATAGTTTTAGGGTAATATATATTTATTATATTAAGTTAAATGTTGGCGAGGAGATTATCTCCTGCTCAACTTATTTAATATATCTGGACCTTAGCGTAGACCAGATTCTCAATTAGAAGAAACACTATGGTGTATTGTGATAGCTGGTTGGATTTTAAGTTAAACACTTTGTGTTTTATTATAAGAAGCTTTAAAATGGAATCGCTTATGGGTCAGCTCCTATCAGTTTACAATATTTACGTAGCTTCACTACAAAATTTGTTTTTGGGGCGTTTCACATTAAAGAAATATTTTAACTCAAAAAAGGGTTATATCTATCTTTATATTTCATATTGAGACATCTAAATCATACATCCCTAAACCAAACGTATTTAAATTGTAACCTACACGATGTGGCTTGAGGAACATCAAGAATGCATCTTATTCTTGAAGTTCCTCAAGCCACATCGTGTAGATTACAATTTAAATACGTTTGGTTTGGGGATGTATGATTTAGATATCTCAATATAAACTACAAAGATAGATATAAAGATGTCGATGAATCATAACCTGATATCACTTTCAATTTCGTCTGCATATGGGTCATTCTTTTATAAACCGTACACCTATTTTAACTTCACATTTTTGGTTTGCCTGAAAATTTTTTTATGGCTTGTATATATGAATTAGTCGACACATGTATCGGAATTTTTTTTTCCTAAATTATTGCAAAATATGGATGTTATAAATTATTGTAGTCCGCTAATCGGTTATACATTAAAAGAGCAATATCTCCGGTTCTATTTATCGCATAAACTTCTTTCTTCCGCCATTTTATTGCTCTTTTTGTTAACTTTTGCAAAGTAGAACCGTGGAATTTTTTAACTGTTTATTTATAAAAAATACTTACTTAATTCTTAGCCATGATACCTCTAGGTGTAGGCTGGTGTGAGTGGGTTGGGTTAAGTTGGGGTCTTCCATATTTGTCTCCATCTTTCTCTATTTCGGGCTAGCCTTGATGCCCCCTCCTCCCACCTCGCTCCTCTCTTATCCATTGCTCCCCTTACTTCCTCCCTTCATGTTCTTCATGGTCTTCCTCTACTTCGTTTTCTATTCTCTCTTGCTTCATACACTCTTCTTACCAGTCTTTCCTGTCCCATTCTTTGTATATGTCCAAACAAACCACCTCAGCTGACTTTCTTCTTATTTTCTCCTGTATCGGCTTCATTTCCAGTGTTTCCCGTATATTAACGTTTCTTATCCTGTCCAGTCTTGTCCTTCCTTCAATCTTTATGAGGAATCTCATTTCGATGCTTTGTATCTTACTTCTGTGACTTTGTGTTGTTGTCCACACTTCAGATCCGTACGTAATTATTGGTGTCGCCACCCTTTTGAAGATTTGTAGTTTTGTTGATTTTGGTATTTTTTTTTTGCCTAGGAATGTGTTCTTGATACTGTTAAAGAGTTTCCCTGCTGCCCCTGTCCTCGCCCTAATCTCTCAATCCAACCTTCCATCCCTCGTCACCATTGCACCGAAATATTTCAAACTCTGCACCTGCTGTATCTTTCTTTCTCTTAGGTATATTTCATGCATTTTGTTCTCCTTGCTTATGATCATTGTCTTCGTTTTTTTTTCACATTTATGCTCATATTCATGCGTTCCAAGCTTTCGTTGTACACTTTTAGGCTTTCGTTCAAGTTTTTCTCGTTTTTTGTGATCAGTACCATATCGTCACCGTATGTTATCTCCGTTATTCCAACTCTCTCCATTTTCCGAAACCCTACCCAGTATTTCTTTGTTTGCCTTTTTGCAGTTTTTATGGCCTCGTCCATCACTACTAAGAACAGCAGTGGACCCAGTATATACCCCTGTCTAACGCCTTTAGATGTTTCGAAACTCTCTGACTTTTCATGACTTACTCTAACATAATTTGTTGTTTGTCTATATAGACATTTTATTCCATTTATTGTTTTTTTCATCAATGATCATCTATTCTCCATGGTCCTCCAGATGTCTTCTCTGTCTATTCTATCAAAAGCCTTTTCCAGGTCTATGAAACATAGGTGTACTTCTCCTGCTTCTGTTAGCACTTTTTCGCTCACTTGCGTGACTATGAAGTTGGCGTCTGTCACCCCTCTGTTTGATCTGAAACTAAATTGTGTGTGTCTTCTAGTGTTTCCTCCAGTCTTTCTCTCAGCCTTCTCTCCATCACTCGTGCGTATAGTTTTCCTACTGCGCTGAGTAATATGATTCCTCGGAGGTTATTACAGTCTCTTGTGTCTCCCTTTTTGTGTGTGGGTACTATGATTCCCAGTTGCCATTCTTTTGGCGCAGTTCCTTCCGGGTATAATTTGTTCATCATGATGAACAAAATATGAAAAATAATAACAATGAAATTGTTTAAATAATTTTTTCATGCTTGCTACTTGTTCATTTTTTCAAAAGCAAGAAATAGGAGCAAACTTGAACGAGATTTCGTAAGAACTCTAGGCGCGCAGCGCGCGCCACGTGACGCGCGTTCGAAATTATTTAATATTTTCCGACCTAATAGGGCCCCAATTTTCAAAACTATGAGTTTTTTAAATTAAATCATAGCGAACATAATGGTAATTTCTCGATTTTATGAGTTGTGGAGGAGAAGCATGAAAAAATTATTTAAACAATTTCATTGTTATTATATTTTATAAATAAACAACTAAAAAATTCCACGGTTATACTTTACGAAAGCCTACATAAA
Organism: Pachyrhynchus sulphureomaculatus; assembly: GCA_019049505.1. Lineage (NCBI taxonomy): Eukaryota > Metazoa > Arthropoda > Insecta > Coleoptera > Curculionidae > Pachyrhynchus > Pachyrhynchus sulphureomaculatus. The sequence continues at coordinate 190,792,974 of CM032449.1, forward strand.
GAGTAATAAAATGGCGGAAAGAACGATAAATAGAACCCGAGATATTGCTTTTTTATTGTGCCACTGATTAGTGGACTAGGATAATTTATTACATCCATATTTTGCAAAATATACATTTGGAAAAAAAGTCCCGATACACGTGTCGACTAATTTCATGTATACAAGCTATAAAAAAATTTTCAAGCAAATCAAAAATGTGAAGTCAAAATAGGTGTAGGGTTTATAAAAGAATGACCCATATACCATTTTAAAGTGCAATGGTATTGTCTAAGAGATTGTTTTGCCATTATTTCCCAAAAATTTTAAGAAAAAAAACGGACAAATTTCAATAGATATTTTGTAGGCATTAAAATACAGGTATATGGTGCGCTGCAACATTCGTATAGTTTTCATATTTTTAGCAGAAAATTCCCCTGATCATAAGTTTAGGCCTTAACTGAAACACTTTTTTAAATTGCCAAATCAAATATAACAGTTTTAGTTAAGGTAGATTTTTCTAATTCTACAAGCATGTATATATAATATTTTTTTTTATATTATTTAGATCTGTTTTATTTAAAATATACCTCATACATTTTAAGGATGAATGAAGACGAAACTTTGTACATATAGCTGATTGTTGGTATAAAGAAAAACAATTTTCTAATGGATAAATTCTCAGAAAATCAAAAATTTTCGAAAAACTTTCTTTTCTGTTCAATGAGAGTTAAGATCAACAGAGAAGAGGACATAATGCACAGTACTCGGGAAAGAATCCGTAAGATACTATACAATAATTTGGTATGACTGAAAAGCATCGTTACTTAATTTGCTGGACGTTAGTTTGGGAGGAGTAAATATGTTTTGTCAAGAACATGTTGCATGAATAGCAAGGAGAGCTTCTCAAAAGGTGGGAATATTATTTCGAACTAGAAAGCTTTACATTCCACAACAATTGCTAATTCTGTGCAAAACTCAAATCTGACCAACGATCGAATACTGCTCCTATATTTGAGGCTCTGCGTCCAAACATGCACTGCAGTTGTCGGATTCTATTCAGAAGGACTAAATTGAGGCCCAGAACTCACCAGAAACCTTCATTACTCGGAACATCGAAGAGCTATTGGTGATTTGAGCCTATTCTACAAAATATTTTCAAAGAAAGTTCTGTTTTATTTAAAATATACCTCATACATGGATGGATGGATGGATGTAGCCCGCCTAATTCCTCCCAGAGAGGTGCATGCTACCAATACACGTCGCGCTAATACTTTACATCCGTATGAGGTACGGAGAACTTGGAATGATTTGCCAAAGACTATGTTTTTCACCAAGTACAATTTACAGTGATTCAAGACCAAGGTGAATCGCTTTTTTCACACACGCATCTCCCCCGTAGCTCTTTAGGGATTTTCCAACAACACGTATGCGATGCCTTTAAACAAAAAAATTGTATCTTTAATTGCTGCAAATCTAGTTCTGAAGGAAGCTGCCCTCTATCGGGGACTGCATAATACCACAAATTGATAGAGGAATTATTTAGTGAGTGGTTAACAACGCGCTGTCTAGCGGTAATTGTTAGTAACTCGCTGAACAATTCCTCTTTGGGTCTGTGGTCTTAAACACACCTTGATTGAAGGCAAATCTGCTTTGTTGTATGTTACTGATATTAAGATGTTTCCCAGATTCAACACATTACATGAAATTTTATAGCGGTAATTACTTTCTTTAATGACTAAAAATCTTTATTTAACTTATTTGTAATATTATTCACTGTGGCTAGTTTAGAAGGACCAGGTCACCACCTCCATCACCAAAGCCAATCAGGTTTGGTAAGCTTCTGAACATGTCACCAGAGCTAGCCTCACCTATTCTACTCCGACATGGTGTCAAATTTCACCTGTCTACTGGTTTCGACCCTCCAGTCCGTTCAAAATAAGGTCCGGCAAATCATCGACAAAGCCCCATGGGTCGTCTGTAACACCTTCAAATGCTCTCAGTCCATAAATTGATGAGCAAGACTTGACTCAAATTCCTGGATAAAGCATTCGCCACCCAATATCACAGACAGAAATGCATGTGAACCTCCACCCTATGCAAGACGTCGCTACCTAAGACCCTCCGACCCCCTACCATAGGATTAGCTTTAAGTTAATTTTAAGTTTATAGCCATGAAATGTCTTAAGTTATAATACCATAAGTTCTGTCTTACCACTACGAGAGTTGTCTTTTAAGTTTTTTACAAACAACCACTAGATTGCGCTATCGAGATGTGACATTACCATCGTTGTAAAATTTGATATTTGTTATTGTTAAAATCGAAGAAGGCAGCTCAGAAATTGGCGCCGAGTACTTTGTTTACAGTGAGCGTTAAAAAAAAACAGTTTTGTGAACAAATGGAAATTTCACATGAAGGTTTTCGTTGGATTATTTTTTACGATTTTAGTAAATGCCTAACTTAACAACAATGCCTCGAATATAGCTTCGTTCAAGTTTTAATAATAAATCACCATTAGAAAAAACTGTTTACAATTGGTTTGCAGAATTTCGTCATGGTCGTGCTTCCGTCAGCGATGAATTTCATGAAGGTCGACCAAAAATCAGTTGTTCCAAAAAACATTGATGCTATGCGCAACATGAGTGAAAAGAATCAACATGTGAGTTACCATGAGACAGAGGCGTCCTTAGGCATATCGAAGAAGGCAGTACATTCGATTTTGCATGAACATTAACTGAAAAAGATCTGTTCCTGATAGATTCCGCATAATTTGACTGAAACTCAAAATAAGGAAATGCTCAAAAAATTCGACCGAGGGCATGGAAGATCCGTATACAACAACAGCAGGAGACGAAACTTGGATACATTCGTACCAACTGAAAACTAAGCAACAATCAACTGTTTCGGTGTGCTGAACCGAATTTAACAAAAGTGGTTCGTTTGCTAAGCACTTCCAAGGAAATCATCGCTTCTTTGGTTATACTGAATACGTTGCAACTATTGCTTTAGGGGATCGAGGAAAAGTTAATACTGAATGGTATATTCTTTATTATGATAATGCCAGCTCTCACACAGCACGTCAAACAATTGATTATTTGACGGATAAAAACATCGAATTAATGTCTCATTGCCCATATTCACCTGATGTATGGTTTACCGACTTCTTTTCGTTCCCGAATGTCAAAAAAAAATGTGTGGACAGCGATTTTTATTACCTCAAGAAGCTGTTGAATTCTTCCAAAACCACGTTTTTATGGAATCAACTTCAGAATGGAAAAAATGTTTTGATAATTGGTTCGAACGCATGCAAAGGCGAATATTTTGAGAAACAATAAAAATGATTTGTACCTCGTATTTACATGTCTAGAGGATATAAAATGGGCAACACACATGATGCAGTCCTCATTTCCGATTCAGAGGACAACCTTCAGAAGATCTTTCATGCCTTCAATTTGGAAGCGAGAAAACTAAACATGACTATCAACACAACCAAGACAAAATGTATGGTGGTTTCGAAAGAATTATTAAGATGTAAGCTGGAGATCCAAGGAAGTATTATTGAACAGGTTAATAATTTTAAATACCTGGGAACAATGATAACAAGCTACGGAGACTTAAACAGGGAATTAAAACAACAGTCTATGAAGGCATCACTAATAGCAGGTTGTTTGACGGATATATTATGGAAAAATAAATACCTCACAGTGGAAAGTAAAATAAGAATATACAAGACAACAGTGAGACCGATCCTCACTGTAAAAAACAAGAGCTGACACATGTAAAACAGCACAAATGATGGCGATAACAGAAATGAAGGTGATTAGAGACATACATGGAAAAACTATCCACAACAGAATCCGCAACAAAGATCTACAAGTATTAAGTAAGACTATGACAAATAGATGCTTATACTGCACTCTGTCGGTGACTTACAAAGTATTTTCAAGCAGAGCGGCACAAGCACGGCTGGCACTTATTGCTGAAACGTACCTTCTCGAGCTTACCACTCGAAGGCATAGATGGCATTGGTATAACAACTAAAGGTGAATCGAAAGATTCGCATTTTTAGAAGTCCCAAAAAGGGTCCTTTGTATTTGCTGAACCATCCCAAGACGCGTTTCGCCGTATAATGAGAACACCATTTTCAGTCCTTATCCAGGTACTAACAGAAAACTATGGCAAATAGATGCTTATACTGCACTCTGTCGATGACTTACAAAGGACACTTTTGGAGACTTCTAAAAATGCGAATCTATCGATTCACCTTTAGTTGTTATACCAATGCCATCTATGCCTTCGAGCGGTAAGCTCGAGAAGGTGTGTTTCTGCAATAAGTGCCAGCCGTGTTTGTGCCGCTTTGCTTGAAAAGACTTTGTAAGTCACCGACAGAGTAAAGTATAAGCATCTATTTGTCATAGTTATCCGTTAGTACCTGGATGAGGACTGAAAATGGTGTTCTCATATTTACTGAACCTAGCCCAACTGAGGAGCCGTGATACGGCGAAACGCGTCTTGGGATGGTTCAGCAAATACAAAGGACACTTTTGGAGACTTCTAAAAATGCGAATCTTTAGATTCATCTTTAGTTTTTATACCAATGCTATTAAGTAAGATCCAAGAAATATCCAAATGGACCAGAACTAGAAGAAAACAATGGAATAAACAAGTATATCGGATAGACGACAACAAATTGGTAAAAAAGGCTAAATTCAATAAACCATGCGGTACAAGAACTAGGGGCGGACCTCTGAAAAGGTGGAAGGAATGCTGGACGTCTACATCGGAAGAGGCCTTATGGGGATAAAAACAGGCAGTATGCCTACTGGCATATGACACACCATATAAGAAAAAACAAGAAGATTTACATGTCAGTAACCTGAATCACTTAGTCCAGGTTAAGAGTTTTATATAAATGTTGTAAGAAAGAACTTAAGAAATTTCATGAGTATAAACTTAAAATTAACTTAAGATTAATGTAAAGCTAATCCTGTGGTAGGAAGTCGGAAAGGGGAAAGGAGGAAAGATAGTGAAAAAGGAGGAAAGGTAGTGAGGTAGTGTAGGGTTGAGTAAAGGTCCATAGGCTCTTTTGACTGTAGGGTTGTGGTGGTGAGTAGCTTTATCCAGCCGCCGAATTAGGAGGTCTCGATAAATTCTGAGGGCTTTATTTTGAACAGAGTGGAGGATAAGGCTGGCTCTGATGATTATTTGGTAAATTCTCAACTTGTTGCGTGTTGACAATTTACTGGACTTGTTTAGAAGAGGATATAGAGTGGCGAGGAGCTGATTCGCTTTGGTAATGGAGGTGGTGATTTGGTTCTTCCATACTAGCCGTCTTAAAATGTATTAAGGTACATCCCTTTAATATATTTACTTACAACTTCAGTCGTCTGACACTATACAGCTTCCAAAATTATTTAAAATTAATTTATGATATGTCTCGAATTTGTGGGAAATGTGGTTTAGTTATTCTAGACAATTACCTAGTCACAATATTACGTTTTAAGAGAGTTCTCGTAGGTTTTAAGTTATTTTACCAACTATAAAATACGTTAAACGATGATGATTCGATCAAAAAAGTGTTAAAACTTTATCTTGTTATGATAAGACTGAAAATCTATCCATTCGCGTCCGATTACATTAATAATGTTGCAAAGACTAGGCTGCCGAAGCAAAGCAAAACAAATTGGATAGTACTTAAGGCCGTGCAGACGATAAGTATAATTAGACATTAAGTAAGTAGCACCATCTTGGCAGACGACAGCCAAACAAAAAATTTTCCAGACGGGTCAGTCTTGCTTCGTTCCGAGGATAGCGGTAGACTTATGCTGAAATGCCGGGACGTGTCGTATTTTACATTTACAATTTAGTTTTCTCTGATTGGTAGAGAATTCGTTTGTGTGTTTATTGTACAAATAAATAATTTTAATTATATTTATTATTTTCATTATAATTAGAAATATTAAATAAATTAGTTATATTTTTTATTATTACATATTACACGTTTTTTGCAACATTACATGATACACTGAGATTATATATTGTTATTTACTTTTTGTAGTTTTATTTTCAAAATTTTGAACTTGTAGGCAAACTAAGAATAAAATATCAAATAAAAATGTCACCATCAACGAAAATTTTTTTCAAGTTAGAATTTAGAATAAAATTCAATGCTGTCAACTTAAAAATAAAAATACTCAAAAAATCAGACTAAAAGAGGAGCTCCTATATGTATTCTCTAGTAAAAAGTGACAGATAGAATGGTACTTGAAGTCCTGCTGCTAAATCATGTGCACTAGCGACATTGTGGCGTTACTGAGTAGCGACACATTATGTCTCGTGTAAAATAGTTTCCAGAACCTAAAATGAAGTCTGGCGAAAAATGACTTCTTTGTGTTTTTCATGCTCTTCAATATTTTATTGCTATACCAGTTATATCTTATAACAAAAATTCTCAATTTTAGCACAGAAAATATAGCTGTAGCTATAGAAAAAGAAACATGTGAAACAAAAACGTCGCCGCAAACCGGAGCCAGCTGGCTATCGCCGGATCGTTAAAATGTGCCTCGTCGAGATTTTCAAATAGTATCATCATTATCTTATTCCGTCCATAGTTGGATGTAAGCCTCCCCAAGTTGTCTCCAATGATCTCTGTTGTTTGCTTTTTGCATCCAATCCTGTCCCGCTAATCTTTTTATGTCCCCTGTTCATCTTGTCTGTGGTCTACCTCTGCATCTTTTATGTTCTCTAGGCCTACATTCAATTATACGGCGTGTCCATCTGTTTCATCACCTTTGAGATAAGTCCCGCCAGTGCCACCTTAATATAGATGTTCGTTGTATTACATCTGTCACTTTTGATCTTCTTCGAATCTGAGTGTTAGGAATACGATCTTGGAGGCTAATATTTAGCATTCTCCTCTCTATTACTCTTTGAGTTACCTGGAGTTTACATATTATACTTTTATTAAAGCCCACGTCTCAGTGCCATATGTTAATACCGGCAGTACATATCGATCGAAAATTCTGGCTTTTATTATATTTGAGAAGTCCAATTTAAATATAGATTGTAGCCTTCAGAACGCAGACCAACTTAACGAGACTCTTCTAAGTTGGGAATGTGGAATCTTTGGCACAATGATACTACTCAGTATATATCACCACTACACCAAACAGTTTATTTTTGCACTCGACGTGCGTATCGCTAACCATGTTAGCTTCATCAGGAGCGATGATTGACTACAGTGAAAAATTCTTTACAATTCATTAATAAAACAAAAAATCTAGTTCTTAATGAAGGTGAAATCTTAATCTCTTTTGAAGTCAGTTCTTTGTTCCCAAGTGTGCCAATACCACAAACTTTACAATATCTCGAAGAACTACTTAGGATGAATGATTTTGAGGACGAAATTATTCATGAATACTTGACATTATCTAATCTTTGTATGGAACAAAATTATTTTCAATATAACAGTCAATTTTATGCTCAGAAAGAAGGAACAGCTGTGGATAATTGCTTATCACCTTTCATAGCCAATTTATTCATGAGTAAGTTTGAAACCGAAGCCAGTCAAGAATTTGAATATTTCCCTAGGATGTGGCATAGGTATGTGGCTGATATTTTCGCGATTTTCGATACAAAGGAAACAAATATTGATGACTTTGTTTCCAAATTAAATAGCCGGTATGATTCCATTAAATTCACTTACGAAGTTGAGAACCAAGGACAACTGCCTTTTCTAGATATTTTAATTATTAAAAATAATAATTGATTAGAATGTGATATCTATAAGAAAGACACAGTAACAGATAAATATATTCCTAATGATTCATTTCACTGCAAACAACACAAATTAGCTTCAATACATTTTTTAGTTCATCGTTTGGTCACTATTCCTTTGAGCAGAGTAAACTTTAATAACGAAAGGAATCGTATTAGAAATATAACTAGAGTTAATGGTTATGACGATGACTTAGTAAACAAGCTAATAAATAGACATAAGTTCAGGTTAAATATTCAGAATTCCACCTTTTTTATATGCGAAGAAAATAACACCAAGTATGTCTCCATAACATATAATCCGAAATATAGCAAGGGACTCAATAAGGTAGGCCTCACCTTAGTCTATTAGTTATCAGACAATCTGAGGAATATCTTAGGAAATCCCAAAGATAAGATTCCTAATTGTAAGAAAAGTGGAATTTATGAAATTAGTTGTAATGATTGTGACAAAAAGTATGTTGAACAAACCAAAAGGTCAATTAAAACACGATATAAAGAACATTTAACACACTTAAAAAACAGTAGAACAGAAAAGTCTAGCATTGTCGAAGATGCCCTTGAAGCTGATCATATTGTAACATTAGATAATCTAAGATTAATTAAAAATGTATCTGATAGGAGATTGTTGAACGCATACAAAAGTATGGAAATTATAAAATGTAAAAGTAGTTTAAATAAAGACAGAGGGCCTATTCCTTATAGTCCCCGCTACTGGTTACTTGACCGGAACTGATGGCCTTGCATATGTCATTAGTTCCGCCTGAATAATTCAAGGGTTAGGCTATATATAAATAGGGTAGATTTGTAGTTTACCTTTAGTCAATCATCGCTCCTGATGAAGCTAACATGATTAGCGAAACGCGCGCCGAGTGCAAAAATAAAGTGTTTGGTGTAGTGGTGATGATATACTGAGCAGGGAGACTCTTCTATCCAAGTCAACCTTCAAATTATTTTTTGTCTTAAATACATGAATATTTGTACCATTTCTATTCTTTCACCTTCTCTTAATAGTTCCTGGCTGTTATCTTCACTTTCGTCGTTTAAATATTTGGTTTTGGTGAAGTTTATTTTTAGACCTTTTTCTCAAGACTTGTTATTTAAGTCTATTAGCATTCCTTGTAATTCTTCTTTTGTGCTGGCGATCAAAGTGACATCATCCGCGAACTTTAAGTGATTTAATCGTTCACCGTCCATTATTATTCTTTTATTTTCCCACTTTAGCAATTTAAACATGTCTTCTAGAGTTGACGTGAACAGTTTTGGGGATATAAAGTCGCCTTGTCTAATTCCCCTTTAAATTTTGATTTTATTTGTTTTTCCTTCAAGTATTATTTATGATGTGGCATTTTTATATATGTATTCGAGAAGAGTTGTGTATCTTTCATTGATTCTGTTGTTATTTAAGTCGTTAAGGAGTGCCCATATCTCTACCTAATCAAATGCTTTTTCGTAGTCAACCATTGCTATCCACAAGGTGACCTTCTATTCATTTGCTTTTTCCACTAGTAATCTAATTGTTTGAAGATAGTCCAAAATGCTGTATTCCCGTCTAAATCTCGCTTGTTCACGTGGTTGATAACTGTCTAATTTGTTCGATCAGATAATAAATAAATGGCCTGAAAACACCCCTCTTGGAGTAGGGCCACCCTTTGGGTTCTCTAGATCTAGTTTATGGGTTGATCAGACCCGTTTTCCTTGTTGTTATATTTCTCTGCTTAGGCGTTTCCAAAGTTTTCTGTTAGACGTCTTCTCCTTCCAGTTCGTAATCCCTGCCGCCTCCATGTCTTCCTTGACTTGCTGCAGCCATCATATTCTCGGTCTACCTCTCTTTCTACGTCCTGGTTCCCATTGAAGTATTTCATATATTGGTGCTATTGGGCCTGCCCTCCATGTGTGCCCTAGCCAATTAAATCTCTTCTGTTTTATTTTTTTGACTATGTCCTCCTCCACTTCTTCCAAAATTTCTTGATTAGTGAGTCCTCCTTCTGCAGACTCCTTCACATATTCTTATTGGTCCTAGGATCGCTCTCAATATCCGTCGTTCAATTCTTCTCATGTCTTCCTGTTGTTTCTTTGTCATGTTTATAACTTCGGCAGCATACATTAGTTTTGGGAGTATTATTGTCTTGTATATCCTCATCTTACTCTGTCTTCCTATTATCTTACTACTTAACAATTTCTTATTGCTATGGAACAACTTGTTTGCTATTATTAATCTTTCCTTTACTTCCATTTCCTTGTTCCCATCCCAATACAGCGTCACTCCCAAATATTTAATCTTCTCTACTCTTTCGAAGGTATATTCGTTTATTCTAATCCTTTCCATTTCCTGAACATTCTGTTTTTTATTATTTTGGTTTTCTCTTCATTTATCTTCAACCCCATTTTTGCTCCTTCTACGCTTATTTCTCTTACCATTTCCTTCATTATTTCATGGTTCTTTGCAATAAATACTGCATCGTCCGCATATGCCACTACCTGGCTACCTCTTGTTCGTATTGCACCCTGATTTATATTCCTTAGTACATATTGTAGTGTTAGATTGAATGCGTTGCCGATAATACATCTTCCTGTCTAACTCCTTTGTTAATTTCAAAATCTTGTGTTCTTCCTTTCTGTGTTTTGACATTGGCGAATGTCTCTTTCAGTGTCATCATACATAGTCGTCTTATCTTGCTTGGTACTCCTAGTTCTTTTAGCACTGTATTTAATCCAGTTCTCTTAATGGAGTCAAATGCTTGCTTAAAGTCAATGAACAGCAACTCCAAGTTTAGTGCATGTTGTTGTGCTCTTTCCAATGCTTGTTTGACTACATGTATTGCATCTACCGTAGATTTTCCTTGTGTAAATCCACATTGGTATTGTCCTATTACATTTTTTATTACATATTTTAGTTTTTCATGTATCATCGTAGTCAAAATCTTGTAGGCGGTGTTGAGCAGGGTAATTCCTCGATAATTTTCGCTTACTCGTTGGTCGCCTTTCTTGTGTATAATTACAATTTCACCTTCTTTCCAATCAAGTGGCATGCGTTCTTCTTTCCATATCTACTTAATTAGTGCGTACATGCTTTTACAGAGTTCTTCTCCGCCGTATTTGAACAATTCCATGTTTATCAGGTCTCTGCCTGGCTTTTTTTTCCGTTCTTACTTCTTAGTATTATTTCTTTTATTTCATCTCTTGTCGATTTTAGAATCGTTTCCATTTCATTTTCTTCTTGCTCGTTTTCTTCGGTTATGTATTCTTCCTGTATTTATTCGTTTAAGAGGTGCTTGAAATGTTCCTGCCATATAATAATATACTGTTTTTCTTCTTCTATTATTTTTCCCTCTCTGTCTTTCACTCCTCTGACTTTTCCTTTATAAGTTCTGTTCTGTATTTTGATCTTATTGTAAAAAATCTGTTTTGCGTTAACATTCCGATCGTCTGTTTCTATTTCTCCAATTTGTTCTCTTTTTGTTCTTTTAATTACTTTATTACTTTCCTTCCTAATACTTTCATATTTCCGTCTGTCCTCAATATTATTTGTTTTCAACCATTTCATCCTGGCATTAATTTTTTTGTTTGCCATTCTTTTACATGTTTCATTAAACCATTCTTTCAATTTGTGGTTCCTTTCTATCCCTATGCTTTCTTGCGTTGCTTCTCTCACGCATCTTTTCAGTTAGCTCCATTTATTTTCAATGCTTTCTTCTGTTTTTTGCGTCAATAGTTTTCTTCTTAGAGATTCTTCATACTCTGTTCTTTTTTGGTCTTCGTTCAATTTTTGTACATCCCATTTGTTTTCTTTGTTCCTGTTTGGTATTTTCTTTTTTAATTTTTGTTTTATCTCCGCCACAACTGAGAAATGGCGACCTTCTATTCATTTGCTTTTTCCACTAGTTATCTAATTGTTTGAAGATGGTCCGAAATGCTGTATCCCCGTCTAAATCTCGCTTGTTCACGTGGTTGATAACTGTCTAATTTGTTCGATCAGATATGCCAGGCAAATTTTCTACTATTATTGTTACATATAACATAACTTCTACTTGCATGGCATCTCTGAGTAGGTCTACGATGCACATTTTAACGTGCCAGCGATAGCCAGCCGGCTTTGATTCGAGTTAACGTATTACGTGTATGCCGCGCCGCAGCATTTCTGAGGCGATAGTTATACTTTCTGTGACTTTAGGTAACTTCTTTATAGCTATTATGTTAAAACATAGCAGTCAAATGCGAATGGACCTCAGAAATTAGATAATGCCATGAACAAATTATCATTATCAAGCGGAATACCTGAATTTCTTTTCTACTAAGTATAGATTTTTAAGAGAAAGCAAAAATATAGCAAATAAGCCTACTATCACAGTAATTTATTACCTTGTTCTTATAGAACTGCAAGGAAATATTGACACGCAAAATACTTAGTTACTGTACTAATACACCTATATATTCTACTAACAATAAGAGGCAACAACTAGATTTTATTACTTTAATGTAAACCATCTTTAAATAACGAAAAACTCACGATAACTCTCTAATTTTCCATTTGCCCTAATAAACGATATGAATAAGGTTTAGCGGAATATGTTTTAGATATGGCACAATCTCCACGTATTTAAGAAATAAGTTTTTATTCAATTTATTTATATTTAAGTTTTAATGCTGTTTCCAACTGTTGGCTTTGTAGTAGACATCTTTGTACATACTGGGGCACTGTTTTCCACCCTGAAACCAAAACAAACTTAATAATTATTTGATAACGTTTATAAATAATTGTAAGTGTATATTCAATGGAAATTTTTGTTCAAAGTTTGCAGGACAACATCATAATAAAGTATTAAAACTAAGTAGCTGGTTTATCGAAAGAAAATCGTCAATAAGTTTTGCTCTTGTATTAAATTTTTGAGGTAGTCCAAGCAAAATGGAGACTTTGAGGGAGCCGCCGTCTATTTAACAAAAAACTAGGACATGCTCCATTTCAGAGCTTATTAGCACGCCTGAATAAATAGGCAATCACAACAGAACCAAAACAGTAGCAAAGAATTAAAAAGCAACTAACTTCAGCGCCATCTGATGTGAACAGCCAAAACATTTAATTGAAAAGCGAAGCCCCCGGGCAAATAGAGAACAAATACTGCTATTACTTGCTTAGCAGTAATAATTAGCGGGAACACTGCTGACTGGCACAGGGACTGATATTAATAATTTATCCCTCATTGCAGTGATTTTGCTATATCAGGAAAGATTGTGCTTCGGTCTCATCAAAGCGGCATGTCAGATAAAGCCAAAAAAATTATGGACGAAACTTATGTTGTGTACAACATCATAAATATTCGACCAGTATCCACTAGAGTGAGACTAAATAGTAGGTACAATTTGAAATCGTCCAAGTCTTTGCCCCAACATCAAAACACAACGAAGAGGAGATTGAAATCTTTTATGATGATTTATGCACAGTTGTCACAGGTAATTACACTCATTTCACAGTTATAGGTGGCGATTTTAATGCGCAAATAGGAACGAAAATGGATCCCTCAGAATTCGCACTCGGAAACTTTCAGGACGGAACGACCGTGGCGGCATACTTCTGAGCTTTCTGCTAGGGAAAAAATCTGTTTCAAATCTTATATTATAAGAAACCTCACCGTAGATGGACATGGAAAAGCCGAGACGAAAATACAAAAAAAAAAAACGAAATCGATTATTTTATCACCAACAAAAAATATGTATTCAAACATGTGACAGTTTTAAACAAATTTGCAACATCTAGCGACCATCGAATGGTGAAAGCTATTGAACTAAAGACCAACTATGACTGGCACAAAATGTTGAAGAAACAAACAAAAATGTGGCCACATCCAAAAAGTGAACAAGATTTAGAAAATCGTATCAGTAAAACCCGTTAGAGAAGACCATGGACAAATTATATTAACATCTTGAACGAAATGATAGTGGAAAAAATAGCGAAGGTTTAGAGGAAGTGGGACCCAGTAAGTCTAAAAGAAGAAATTAGTTGGGAAACACAGCACAAAATGGCACAAGGAAAAATATTAAAAAGCGATGGAAACGCCAACCAAGAAGAAATAAACATCCTAAACAAGGAAAATGTCGAAAGCAATAAGAAAAATACATAAGAACTACAACAACGAAAAAAATTATTTAGGTTACATAAATACAAGCATAAAACTAATGAGACGCAAACTTACAAACGGGAAAAGGGACACCCGCAAACTTAAGGACACAACTGGCAACATAACATCGAACAGAGAAAAATTGTTACACTATGAGACATTATATACCAGCCAGTCTACCCAATATTCAGAAGAGTACCTGCAGAGAAAGGTTGAAAATCAAGGTCCCGGAAATTTCTATTCTTAGAGCAATACAAGAATGTAGAAGTGACCATCGGTACTCTAACATAATAAAGAATATACATATATACCAACGCCACAACAACTGTAGATCTACATTCCACAACCAACAAGATAAAAATGAAAAGAGGCGATACCGTATCACCAAAACTATTCATTACAATCCTCTAGCATGCCTTTGAGATGTTGGCATGGCAACAGAAAGGTATACTCATGTATTAAGAGAGACTAAGCAACCTACGTTTTAGAGATGATATCGTCATTATGTCAGAAAATTTGGGAGATGCCAAAGACATAATTCTGGAGCTCAACGATATATTACGGAAAATTGAACTAAAAAATAATATTTGAAAAGACTAAAATGGTGACTAACATGATTTTCAGCGACCATATACGAATTGATATTAATTGCATAGAACTAGTGGATCTAGGTCATGAAAACAAAATAAGTGGAGATAATCAGATCTGAGACTTAACGAAACGGATTACCTTAGAATGGGTGGCTTATAGAAGAATGAAGGACATTTTTAGGGCAGACATCCTAATTCTCCTGAAACGGAAAGCATTCAATTAATGCATCTTGCTAGTCCTGATCCATCGCACAGAAACCGTAACTTTGACTAAAGCAACTGCAGGAAAATTAAGAGTGACACAAAGAGGAATGGAAAGATCGATACTTGGCCTCATAAAGTTGAGTAAGAAATGAAGAGATACGCCGGCGAATTGAAGTACACGACATCACAGAATGCATCGCAAAACGAAAGTGAAGATAGGCTGGAGGCATCACGAGAATGGTGGACGGCAGATGGATGGATAAAGAAACTTCTGGACTGGAGGCTAGGAGCTGACAAGCGCAGCTGTGGTAAACCTTCCACATCTATGAATGGATAATCTGAAGAGAACATCAACGAATTGGATTGCAACAGATAAAAATGGAGAAAATTGGAGACGTTTGGAGCGGGCCTATGACCAGCAATAGACTTGGAAGCGGACTGTATGATGATGATGATGATGATATAGTCAAAAACTCCCTCCGCTCCCCAAGCGTGCTCTGCATTTATTGAATTTTATTGAATGTGAATTAAATGTTAAAGAACAGCTTTCATAGCGTCGACCATCAAATTTGTTATCATAATATGATTAATACATTTAAGACATCGTTAGTCATACTAATATTATTATATTACTGTATTACATTAGCAGTACATTACTTTAACATTGTTTAGACTGCACGAACGTTATTGCTAATAATATAATTGTTTATTCAGTTGATATGGATGTTGAGACAGCTTAGGGATGATTTATTATAAGCTTATTGTCTGCTCAAATCTGTGATTATTCCGTAGATTGATAGAGCAAAGACGAGCGAAACCACCGGCACCGTTGCAAATACATTGTGCTTGTCTTTGTGTGTGTATTACCTTAGGAGATATGTTGGAGGGATGTTCTGATCTAATCGATACTCTTTACATCGAATTATCTTATAATAAAATATTAATTGAGTGTAGGTTTTTTGAAGCTCCCCAAAATCAGTAATTTGTCTTCGAAATATAAAGGTGCTTAACACAAATAAAACACTATTATATATAGTGGAAATTAAAAAACATTATTAGTGTTTTATTTGTGTTAAGTTACAATGAATTTCCATCAAATAAGGGCCAACTCAGTAAGTTTTTTATATAAAGGTCCCCTACAAACATGTTTAATATCAAAATATTTAGAGGCAAAGAATAAAAACTGATAACCGCCTGAATCGTGAAAGGATATATATATATATATATATATATATATATATATATATATATATATATATATATATATATATATATATATATATATATATAAATATATATATATATATATATATATATATATATATATATATATATATATATATATATATACATACAGTCAGTCCAAAAAGTCTCCGTATATCATATTATCTGCTTTCTATACTATTTTTCTGTTAGGTTTAACTAATTAATTGGAACTATGAGAAAACATGTTTAAATTAGTATTTGAAACTTACCCAACAAGGATTAGTGTTAAAAACAACTACGGAACATTTTATTTAGAAGTTACAGCATTGTTATATAAATGTAAAAAAAGTCTCCATACACTTAACAATTACCAATAATAGTTTGACGGAGGTTAACGGAAAATAACAGCTTTGTTTAATCTAATGTTTAGTGGGACCGCCGTTGGCCTTGATAATCTCCTGTAACCTTTTTGTCATGCTTGCAACCAGCTTTCTAGTAACTTCTGCTGGCATATTCTCCCATTCATTCAATATTCTGTTTTTTAATTCTTCTCTATTTGAAACATTATGTTTGCTAACATGTCGTTTAAGTTTCTCCCATAAATGCTCGATGGGATTAACATCCGATGATTGCGGAGGTGTATGAAGTTGCTGTTGCACATTATGGAGCATCCATTGTCGCACCAAGTTTACGGTATGTTTCAGATCATTGTCCTGTTGGAAAATGTATCTTTTTTGGAGAGCTAATTTTTGGACATTTTCTCTTAAATTGTCTCTCAAAATGTTCAGATAAACATGCTGATCCATGGTACTATTAATAAAATGTAAATTTAATACCCCGCCAGTGGATATGCATCCCGAAAGCAGAACACTGCCACCCCCTTGTCTCACCGTGGAACAAATATATTTAATATCGAATGTGGTATTCTTTTTTCTCCAAACTTTAGTTCTGCCATCAGACCCAAAAAGATTAATTTTAGTTTCATCACTAAAGATTACGGATTCCCAAAATTCAGGAGGTTTAGTAACGTATTCCCTAGCAAAAGTTAATCGCTTTTTGTGATTAGCTTAAGAAATTAACGGTTTCTTCCTGGCTGCACACCCCTTATAGCCTGCCTTATGTAAACAATTTCTCACTGTTTGTAAACAACCATTTTTCGAAAATAGTTCCCGTACTTCTTTTAATTTTGGTGTACTTTTCTTGGGATCTATAATTATTTGTCTAACAATGTCCCGAGAAATTGACTCCTCTTCACGTGGAGTCAGTTTGTCAAGACGATCGGAGCGTGGTCGAATTTTATAGAAACCCGTTGATTTATACTTGTTTACAATGTACTGTACATGCGACTTTTTAACAATGTTTCTTATATTTCTGTACGATTTTCCATCTTTCCACAAATCGATTACGATCTTTCGAATATGAAACGGAATTTCACCATTTTTCTCGCTCATTTTTAATACTGCTTTGAAAACCCACTGCAAAATTACTGGCAACAAGAGACAGATTATAAAGTTATGGCGGAATTTTTTTTTTTTTTTTTTTATGGGTCTAGCACACGTGCCGCAGGGAAGTCCCTAAAGCGCTCCAGGAGCGGCACGAGTGCGGAAAAAGCGATTCACGTTGTTCTTGAATCGCTGTAAATTGTACTCGGTGGGAAACACAGCGCTGGGCAAATTATTCCAAAGGGATGACATTCTCCATATAAAAGATTGCTTGAAAAGCGTTGTACGCGGAGTAACAAGCTGAACCTCATACGGATGCGAAGCACCAGCGCGACGTGTATTTCTAACATGCACCGCTTTGGGAGGAATTAAGCGGGCTACATCCTTCGAACACTTTCCATGAAAATACTTGTAGAACAGACTCAAGTCGCCAACCGTTCTTCGATGTTCTAGCGAATCAAGGCCGCCGGTCAATTCCGGGTCCCCAATCAGACGGACCGCTCTTCTCTGAACAGAATCCAACAAATGCAGTGTATGTTTCGGAGCGGAGCCCCAAACGTGGGAGCAGTATTCCATAGTTGGTCGAATTTGGGCTTTGTAAAGAATTAATAGTTACTGTGGGGTGTAAAGCTTTCTGGTTCTAAACAATATTCCCAACTTTTGAGAAGCTCTCCTTGCTATGCCTGCAACATGTTCATACCAAGACATATTTGCTCCCAAACTAACGCCCAACAAATTGAGCGACGATGCTAGGGGAATGGAGTGCCCCGATATAACTATGTCGGGTTCAGCAACGTTAACTTTTTTAGAAAAAACTGCCGCTTGGGTTTTTGTAGCGTTAAATTCCACTTGGTTACTGTCACCCCAAGATAGAATTTCTTCCAGGTGTTTGTTAAGTTGAAAGATCTCCTGCTGTCTGCGGATATTCGCCTGAGCAGCCGATGTCCGAGCGTTCAAGGTGAATGAAGAGACAAGCGTACTGTCATCTGCAAAGCTATAGATTGGATTCCCGGTCTTTTCCAGCAGATCGTTAATGTAAATGAGAAAGAGAGTAGGAGACAGTATGGAGCCCTGGGGCACACCGGCGTTGATAGTGAGGGTGTTAGAAAGAAATCCGTCGACCGCCACTCGTAAAGAACGCTCTCTGAGGAAACATGAGAGCCACAAACAGAACCTTTCAGACGTAACATAAGAGCGTAACTTAGCCAACAGTCCATCGTGCCAAACACGGTCGAATGCCTTGGATATGCCAAGAGCAACCGCTCGAGATTCTCCAAAGTGTTCAATTGCGTTGTTCCAAACATGTGTTACATAAGTCAGAAGATCTCCTGTTGATCTATGTTTACGAAAACCATATTGGTGATCGTAAATAATATTGAATCGTTCAAGATATTTTAGAAGATGCTCATTGATAACCTTTTCCATAACTTTCGATATTATTGAAAGCAGTGCAACTGGTCGGTAGTTATTTGGCAAGGTCTTCTTACCTTTTTTAGGTATTGGCTGAACCGTGGCACATTTCCAGCAGGACGGAAATATTCCCTTTCTGTAGGATAGGTTAAAAAGTCTACAGAAAACTGATGTTAGTTCCATTGCACAGTTTTTGAGAACTATGGCAGGTATTCCGTCAGCGCCAGAAGCCTCCTTGGTGTCTAGCTTCATTAAAATTCGCTTTATGATGCGCTGTCTGAAGACAACATCGGGCATCCTTGAGTGCAATATGGGAATAGTAGGTGGTGTTTTTCCTTGGAAATCGACAGTAGAATATGAAGCAAAGAGTTCAGCCAACAAGTTCGAAAAAGGGATGTAAGCTTCCATACCAGCCAAAATAACATCGGAGACCTCCCTGGCGCAGTCAGATGGGTTATCGGATCGAAAACAAATGTCCATCCAAGGGAATTATTCATTTGTTTTCAGTTTAGCGAGCAGTGATAAAATGTAGCATACGTCTATCTGAATGACCACTTGGTCATCTGTAAATAGCAAAGTATAAGGATGCCATTCGCCAGTCGTTACTTATTAGCCAAATTCTTGGGAACCCATTACAATTATCTATTTTCTTATCTAATTACTTTTTGTTTTTCCAGCTTGTAGGACATATAGTTCGTTCACATCATATACATCCATTGCAATTACAAGTTGGTCATCTGTAAATAGCAAAGTATAAGGATATCATTCGCCAGTCGGTATTTGTTAGCTCAATTCTTGAGGGAATAATATATGTACATGCTATTTTGAATAATATAGCCAAAGGCATTTCAGAAGTACATCTTTAGTATTTTGAAATACCTCTGACCTTAGGTTTATAACTTAACAGTTGTCATGTTAGAATATAAATCCTTCATATGTTTAATATGTGTGCGTATTGTCGTCTTTTTCAGCACAGTCTTCGTATACTACCATATGCTTTTAGTAAATCAATAAATATCAGATTAGTTTCTAGGTACCCTACATACCCTTCAATTATTAAATTTCTTAAGCAGTATTATTATCAATGAAAGATATTCTTGCTAAAAATATGTTTGTTTCTCCATATTGTGCCATTCTTTTCCTAGTCTTGTATTGAGTAGTCATCCGTACATCCTAGTAATGGAGCTTGCCACCTTTATAGGCAAAAATATTCTAACTTATGTAACACATATTTGAAATAACGCAATTCAACATTTTGGAGAATCTTGAGCGGTTGCACTTGATATATCCAAGATATTCTACCGCATTTGGCATGACATGTTTTTTTCAGTGCGGTTCTTGAGTGTATGGAGACTTTTTTGACATTAATTTTGTTTACATTTTTATAACAATGATGTAACTTCTAAATAGAATGTTCCGTAGTTGTTTTTAATACTATTCCTCGTTGATTAAGTGTCAAGTATTAATTTAAACATGTTTTCTTATGGTTCCAATTAATTAGTTAAACATAACAGAAAAATATTATAGAAAGCAAGTGGGGTATGGAGACTTATTGGACTGACTGTATATATATATATATATATATATATATATATATATATATATATATATATATATATATTTTGTTGAGTGTAAGGTTCTTTGATCTTGGTATATATATATTTTTTATATTTTACGTGTTCTTGGAATTGGATCATTAAAAACTGTTCTTGGTTTTGTTATATATTTATTAACGTTTCGACCTTCGGAAGAGATCTTCTTCAAAATTTGCTCTTAGAAAGTAGTTCATTTCGTGGGGTGTTGAGTTTAAAACACTATTAATATCACATTTTTTCTTTCTACAAACAAACCACTTAACTTGAGGGACTTTATATGACTTTATATGTCACCAGTCATATAAAGTCCCTCAAGTTAAGTGGTTTGTTTGTAGAAAGAAAAAATGTGATATTAATAGTGTTTTAAACTCAACACCCCACGAAATGAACTACTTTCTAAGAGCAAATTTTGAAGAAGACCTCTTCCGAAGGTCGAAACGCTAATAAATATATAACAAAACCAAGAACAGTTTTAATGATCTAATTCCAAGAACACGTAAAATATAATATATATATATATATATATATATATATATATATATATATATATATATATATATATATATATATACGAGGCTGGTTTGAAAAGTCCGTGCAAAAATAAAAAACTACTTTTGTGTTTGGGGTAAACCTTTTTTATTTTTCGACATAGTCTCCTTTTAGGCTTATACACTTCGTCCAACGATGTTCTAGTTTGTTGATCCCTTCCGAATAATAGAATTTGTCCAAGTCTGCAAAATATCCATTAGTGTCTGCAATCACCTCCTCGTTTGAATAAAATCTTTGTCCCGCCAGCCATTTTTTCAAATTGGGGAACAAATAGTAGTCCGAGGGAGCCAAGTCTGGAGAATAGGGGGGATGTGAAACGAGTTGGAATCCTATTTCCATTAATTTTGCGACCACAACTGCTGAGGTGTGTGCTGGTGCGTTGTCGTGATGGAAAAGGACTATCTTGTGGGCCAATCGCGGGCATTTTTCTTGCAGCTCGGTTTTCAAACGGTCCAATAACGATGAATAATATTCACCTGTAATAGTTTTACCCTTTTCCAGATAGTCGATGAGGATTATCCCTTGCGAATCCCAAAAGACAGTCGCCATAACCTTTCCGGCAGAAGGAATAGTCTTCGCCTTTTTTGGTGCAGATTCCCTCTTGGTAACCCATTGTTTAGATTGTTGTTTGGTCTCAGGAGTATAGTAATGTATCCATGTTTCATCCACAGTGACAAAACGACGCTTAAAGTCCTCCGGATTCTTCTAGAACAGCTGCAAACCATCCTTGCAACACTTCACACGATTCCGTTTTTGGTCAAGCGTGAGCAATCGCGGCACCCATCTTGCGGATAGCTTTCTCATGTCCAAATGTTTATGCAAAATATTATGTACCCGTTCAGTCGAGATGCCCACAGCACTAGCAATCTCACGCACCTTAACTCTTCTGTCATTCATCACCATATCATGGATTTGATCAACGATTTCTGGAGTCGTAACCTCCACAGGCCGTCCAGAACGTTCAGCGTCACTTGTGCCCATATGGCCAGTCCGAAAATTTTGAAACCACTTATAAACTGTTCTAATCGAAGGTGCAGAGTCACCATAATGTTTATCAAGCTTCTTTTTAGTCTCCTGAGGCGTTTTGCCTTTCATAAAGTAATGTTTAAGCACCACACGAAATTCTTTTTCGTCCATTTCTTGAAAATCACTCGACTTCCTTGATTCACACGAATGCCAAACTCAAAGAAATAGACCAATATGGCTGAAACTTGGTGTGCGTTTATTCAAGAGATGCTACTAACTAAACATGACCTTGATACGCGCCAGTGGTGCCATCTCTCGGACTTTGCACGGACTTTTCAAACCAGCCTCGTATATATATATATATATATATATATATATATATATATATATATATATATATATAAATATATATAGTGACAGACCGTGTGTACTTGCGACATATGTATTTTTTTTAAAAAGTGAACTTATAAGTGGATTCTTCATCAACTGAAACCCAAAAATGATTTTGCAGCGCCGATTGTCACTTGTCGTTTGGCGGGAAATTTAGAAAGATTAAAAAAATTACCTCGTATGAGTTGGAAAATTTCATCATCAATTCATAAAAAGGCAACAAAGTTGGATAACTATAGGGGTATTTCCGGGGCAAAAAGTATTCGCAGGTTGTATTGCAGGAAAGTCTAGAACTTCATAGAGAACCCCCATCAGAGAGTGCAAGAAGCCTTTAAGACCGATAAAGGAACAATAAGGCGAATTGGAGATTTGGAGTGGACAACGATACACGACGCTCTATACCAATGCGATCATACATACACACTGATAGAAGAAAAATACTTTCTTTGTATAATAAATCACACAAAATAATTTGTTAAAAATAATGTCATCTACACGTGAACTATTACGTCCTGAGCACTTTTCTAAACAAACAGTGAAAATATCGACTCGGTACGTACTGTAAACTTTAGTTTTGATATACCGTTACAACAAAAAATCCACCAGAGACAAATCAAGAAGAAATTTTAATAAATACATTAATAGAAAGGACTTTGCAAGCATAGACATTCAAGATCTACTAACTAATTTTAAAAATTGAGTTTTATCAACAAATACAGAATATAAAAGTGAAACTTGTTTAGTGACACCCTATAATGGTTCTGTTGATTTTATCTTGTCGCAATAACGTTGCACTGAAATCCCTATTGCACTGAATTTCTGACCATGTTGGGATTCTTGGTTTCCTGCCAATTATAGATATTAATAATTTAACTAACTTCCTAAATACAGACTGTTTCGATCAGTTTATATATGAGGAGTAGTGGAGTGTGGAGTTATATAATATTACTCAACATCTTAATGACGAAAATTTTTCCGAAGAAGCAGCAATTAAAAACAACAGTAAGAAAAAGGAGAGTTACTTGATGGTGATGTCGTTCTAAAAAGAGGGAAATAATAGTATGGGAAATATTTGCCAATGTAGTTGAATTCATTAAGGTAAGTATAATCATTAACTCCCTAACTCATAAAAATTTTGTTTCTATCAGCTTATATATTTACAATAGCTGAGCCCAGGCCCGCCGTAAGTGGGCGTGCAGGGCATGCATCTCACGCGGGTGGCACATCCAAGGGGCGGCAAATACAAAGTCTTTTGTACAAATTACGGACAGAGAAAATAGGATGGGGGCGGCCACAGAAAACTTCTGGGGGAGGCATAGTAAGTTTTGCACGCGGGCGTTCAAGCGGCTAGGGGCGGGCCTGGTTGAGCCTGGTATTTACAATATTGCCAAATATTTATATAACTTATATTTATATTTTCCGAAGAGGCAGAAGTTAACACCGATGTATAAAATGAAAAAATGGAGTTACTTAGTGGTGAAGATGTTCCTCGAAATCAAAGAAAAATAATATAGGAATAATTTGCCAATTTGGTTTTACGCAATGACATAAGAAGACTAATTTTAGAATATTATATGGGTAATTATAAGTTGTTATTAACTACATTCTCCCGGATTGAAAAAGTACAACAAAAATGGAAAATGTAGCAATTCCTTCATATGGGAATAAGTATAAGCAATAAACTACGAGAAGTTTGTTTTGATCAGAATATGAGCATTTCCGTAAATTTTTGATACGTGGGGTTCAAAAAAGAGAGAGAAATTTTTTTTTGAAAGTGACACATTTAAACTCGATTCAAATCATTGGACCTCTAGGAATAGTTACTTACGGCTGAGTACGACTTTTTAAAGAGCCTTTTTTTACAGCAGCTCAATATGCAAATTTTGGCCAAAAAAATAGAAAAACTCGCTAAATTGCTATAAAAGGCATCAAAACTCAAAATATAATGCACCGTATGATAATCCACGCGATTTATTGAAATTATTCATCGTGAATCCTGAAAACGTTTTTCTCTTTTATATAATGGTCATTTTTGCACATTTTTTGCCAATTTTATATCGTTTAGTCAAATTAATGTTCAAGTACAGGTTTCTTATGTTCTTTGACCTATTGACTTCGAATTTTTATGTACCTTGTTGATATTAGGATATCATTTCCAAGTTATATTCATATTTTAGCCACTTTTTCGTGTATGGTGATGGTGTCTTTAAAGATATTAATTTTACAGCCCTTAACAAACCCCGAGAATTCTTCGAATTAACATTAAAATCACATGTAAAGCAGAAATCATTTTTTAAAAAAACTTTGTCTGTGAATGAAAAAGCTTTACTTGCCTCTTACAAAGTTTCATATAAAATAGCGATGTAAAAAGCCTCACACCATTGGTGGAGAGCTTGTTTTGCCAGCAGCAATTGATATTGTAGAAATTATGTTTGGAGATAATTTTGCCAAATAATTGCTACCCATACCTATATCGAATGATACTCTTGCCCGTCGAATTGGTGGTATAGCTGAAGATGTACAGCATCAGCTTTTCGGGAAGTTGCGTGACAAATTGTTTTCAATTCAGCTTGCTGAGGGAACAGATAGCAATAAAGATGCTCCTTTCATTGCCTATGTTCGATTTTGTGATGGTATGTCAGCGTAGTATGTCAAGTGGCGAAATCAAAAGACCATTTTATAATAAATCACTCTTTGAATTTTGGGTAGGGGTGAATGATGAGTTTTGTGCACTGAAAACAAGAGCATTTCGTATACTATTACCATTTTCAACATCCCACCTTTGCGAAACCGGATTTTCTGCGGTGGCTGCTTTGCAAACAAAATATAGATCGCAACTAAGTATACAAAAAGAACTCAGAGTGTCTATTTCTAATATTAAACCATCCTTCGAAAATCTTTGCTCTGCAAAATAGGCCCAAGGGAGTCACTAATAATTATTAAACTTGTTTTTAATTTAGTATTGATATGTTAATTATTAGGTAAATACATTGTGCAGTACTAATACAATCCTATTTATAGGTGTATTATATCAGTTTAAATGTGCATTTTATTTATTATTATGTCAGAATGTATTTTGTTTTGCTTTCCTTTCAATAAATTATATTAAATGTTTTTAATGAATGTTTTTAATAATAATTTCTTTTCGATACGCTCGCGCCCCCCCAATAGCGTAATCACGCCCCCCTAGTGGGGCGCGCCCCACAGGTTGAGAGACGCTGGTATAAATAAACTTAGTCAATAATTGATGATTAGAAAAAAGCGCATCCATGTACAAGATTTATATAATTTGATGTAGAGAAGATTACTCTTAGTCATTCATAAATACTTTTAACACAATTTCATGTTTTCAAGCAAATACTATTTTTTTATTCGATATGCCTAATATGTAATATCGTAGTAGTACACTCTCTATATCGATATTTCTCTAATGATAAAACATCTCTGTTGCTAAGATAAGCTAAACCACCGAACTAATACATTGTTGCTAGTCTTTGTGCCCACTATTAATTTAAGCGCGGTGTATCCTTTGCAAAGGATGATGCGCTTGATGTGAAAAGGATCATTTCTATATAATTGGAAATCTTTGTATGGTAGTGTTTATTGCTTCATTTGTTATGGAAACCTAATAAGAATAATAATTAATTTAACCTAAGGGATGTTAGGAACGTTCATATTGTATATCTAACACAGTAATATGAAAATAATTTTTATTCAGGTTGAATCAGGCCACTACTTGTGCATGTACAGGGTGAGTCAACGACAGAGTAAAGTTCATTATCTCATTTGTTTCGGTAATGACGAAAAAATGTTAAATACAGTAGTTTTTGGGGAATGTTAAGGTGCACAGTTTAAAGTTATTTTTGAGTGTACAGGATACTTCAAAAAAGTGTGGCCGATATAACACATGTTTTTTTTTTAAATGGAACATACTATTTTTTAATTTATTTTTAAATTCTGCGTAAAATTTTATAACTTACCTACCTAAACCTACTAGTTTTTCTAATATTTCAATTTTTTTAAAAAAATACTAGTTTTCAGTTTTGTAAAAAATTGGCAGTAACGCCATTGTTTCTGAAGGTGGAATACTCATAATTGGTAGGAGCGTTCTATAGAGATGAAAAAAAGATTTATATAAAGAAATTTGAGTTAGATGCTACAGGGTGTTCAAAAAAAATTTATACATTTCGACTATTTTAAATTGAAAAAAACTCATGGCTCAGCCTGTATATTATTATTTTTTCTGATAGATTTTACAAAACCTTCCAACTTCTATTAAGTATATCATATACCTATTTCTAATAGTTTTCGATTTATTTTGAATTTTTCAGTTTTTACCCTTATTTTTAATACACTTAGGCTATTCTGAAAACATAAACAAATAGTTAATAATAATTTTAATATAGTTTAACTTATTAATTAATTATTATGACGTAATAAATGTTCAGAAATATGCCCGTCTACTTGAATACACATGTTTAGTCGTTTTACTACATTTTCTTTCACTTTCCTTAGCATAAAGGGCGTTATTGTCTTGCACGCATCCCACATCAAATTTTTTATATCTACTCGTGTTGTAGAGGGATTCACATAAACACAATCTTTAATGTAGCCCCACAAAAAGAAGTCTAAAGGTGTTAAGTCATATGATCGATGGGGCCACTTAATGAATCCATCTCTACCGATCCATTTTTGTAGGTAACGATCTTTTAAAAATTCCTGAACTTCTCGGTGGTAATGAGCAGGACCTCCGTCTTGTTGAATCCACATTTGTTCCTATTCAAAGTTATCAACTTCTTCAAGAAGCTGGGGTAATTCGTTTTGCAAAACCTGGAAAAAATATGGGCCAATAATTCGAAAATTTAATATTCCACACCATACATTAAGCAAACCATGGTTTTGGTTTTCAACTTCGCGGACCCGTAATGGAATAAACTGTTGAATAATAATGCATGTTATGGCTGTTAACTGTTTCATTACTGCGAAAAGTAGTTTCATCAGAAAACATTATTTTGGATAAAAAAATTTGGATCGGCCTCTATTGCTCCATTCATGGTGGTACAAAAGTTTACTCATCGTTCAAAATCACGGTCTTGAAGTTCTTGGTGTATTTCCATATGAAAGGGATGATACTTGTTTTTCTCGTGGTGCGATTAGCCATAGATTGGGATCTGTCAGATAAGTCAGCTAGTTTATACGTCACTTACTACAACAAATTAAACTATTTTTACTTGCTTAATAGACATGTCAAAATTTGACAATGCCTATATTTTTGTTTTGTCTTGACAACTATGATGTTATAGCGTAAGTGTATTAAAACAAGGGTAAAAATTAAAAAATTCAAAATAAATCGAAAACTATTTCTAATAGGTATATGACATACTTAATAAAAGTTGTAGGGAAACATACGTTATATCGGCCACACCCTGTATACTCAAAAATAATTTTAAACTGTGTACTTTAGCATCCCCTAAAACTACTATACGAGGCCGGTTTGAAAAGTCCGTGCAAAAATAAAAATTAATTATGTGTGGAAATAGACCTTTTTTATTTTTCGACATAGTCTCCTTTTAGGCTTATACACTTCGTCCAACGATGTTCTAGTTTGTTGATCCCTTCCGAATAATAGGATTTGTCCAAGTCTGCAAAATATCCATTAGTGTCTGCAATCACCTCCTCGTTTGAATAAAATCTTTGTCCCGCCAGCCATTTCTTCAAATTGGGGAACAAATAGTAGTCCGAGGGAGCCAAGTCTGGAGAATAGGGGGGATGTGAAACGAGTTGGAATTCTATTTCCATTAATTTTGCGACCACAACTGCTTAGGTATGTGCTGGTGCGTTGTCGTGATGGAAAAGGTCTTTCTTGTGGGCCAATCGCGGGCGTTTTTCTTGCAGCTCGGTTTTCAAACGGTCCAATAACGATGAATAATATTCACCTGTAATAGTTTTACCCTTTTCCAGATAGTCGATGAGGATTATCCCTTGCGAATCCCAAAAGACAGTCGCCATAACCTTTCCGGCCGAAGGAACGGTCTTCGCCTTTTTTGGTGCAGATTCCCCCTTGGTAACCCATTGTTCAGATTGTTGTTTGGTCTCAGGAGTATAGTAATGTATCCAGGTTTCATACACAGTGGCGAAACGACGCTTAAAGTCCTCCGGATTCCTTCCAACACTTCACACGATTCCGTTTTTGGTCAAGCGTGAGCAATCGCGGCACCCATCTTGCAGATAGCTTTCTCATGTCCAAATGTTTATGCAAAATATTATGTACCCGTGCAGTCGAGATGCCCACAGCACTAGCAATCTCACGCACCTTAACTCTTCTGTCATCCATCACCATATCACGGATTTGATCAATGATTTCTGGAGTCGTAACCTCCACAGGCCGTCTAGAACATTCCGCGTCACTTGTGCCCATATGGCCAGTCCGAAAATTTTGAAACCACTTATAAACTGTTCTAATCGAAGGTGCAGAGTCACCATAATGTTTATCAAGCTTCTCTTTAGTCTCCTGAGGCGTTTTGCCTTTCATAAAGTAATGTTTAATCACCACACGAAATTCTTTTTGGTCCATTTCTTGAAAATCACTCGACTTCCTTGATTCACACGAATGCCAAACACAAGGAAATAGACCAATATGGCTGAAACTTGGTGTGCGTTCATTCAAGAGATGCTACTAACTAAACATGACCTCGATACGCGCCGGTGGTGCCATCTCTCGGACTTTGCACGGACTTTTCAAACCAGCCTCGTATTTAACAGTTTTTCGTCATTCCCGAAACAAACGAGATAATGAACTTTAGTCTATTACTGACTCACCCCGTACAGTCGGTTGCAAGAACATGTCGCGCATTGTTCATAAAAAAATATATTTATTTAAAAGTTTTTTATATCATTCGAGAATTCTAGTGATTCAGTGGTTCGTCCAGTTCCCGTCAGCAGCGACGATTGCCTGGTGACTTCGGGCATACTTTCGACGCGATTTTCCACGTATTCTTGGGACCAAGTTTTCCGAATTGTTCACATTTGCCGTGATCGCTGCTTTACTGTGTACACCTTTTTAATACGAAGTTTCTGTATGACTACACGTTTTTGATTGTGTTTGCATCGGGCGACTAGTGTGACGATAACTGACTCCACTTTCCACTTTTTACTCCGATATTTGAGGTCGTTATACTATTGAAAAATCCACTGAGATGAGTGCAAATCGTTTCACAAGATATATTTAAACCTTTCTTCTGGAGATTTGGCGCCCCTAGGCACAAAGTTAATTAAGAATTTCTGGAAAACATGTTAATAATCATTGTCTCTTCCTCGTCCGACATTTTTATTGTCAACATATAATAATATATATAATATGAATCATTAGTGAATCAGTCGGGAAGGCAATGACAAACCACCCTAAGTATCATATTTAGTAAAGCCCACTCACTTTGGCCATTCAGAACCGGCGTTAAACTGTAGGTGCCATTTAAAAAAAGGCCCCACCACAGGCAAAGGCGTTAGGGTCGCCTACGCCTGTATCGGATATGGCACTTCAAGAGGAAGAAGTGAGTCGATACAAAAAATCTGGCGTAAACAAATCACAATAGCTGCTTTATTATTTTTTTTTAAATCTGCCTATGGGAAAATGCTGTTACCAAATTGCTTATTGTTTAAAGTATTTTTGATTCTAATGCTGGCGTCAATAAGAAAATATCCATCAATGTCCGTCCTTAGCAAGGGTAATTTGATTTTAAATGTGTGGTCTCTCCTAGATCTATTTGATCACCACAGAACATTTGTTTGCATTTAGAAATTTCCCATTATTGTCACACCACCCCGCACTGCCTCAACACTACTCTGCAGACGTTCACAGTCGCCACCAAACTCAACTGAGACATACAATTTCAGGTCATCCGCAAACATCTGGTATTCCACATCAATGACCTCCTGAATGCCATTTATGAACATAAGGAATAATAGGGGTCCCAAGTTTGACCCTGTGGAACACCGGACTCTGCACGAAACGAATGCGACCTAAAACCATTTTACTAAACATACTGGAATCTTTCCACCAGGTATGTCCCCAAGAAACTAACAAAATTTGTCGTGAAGTCAAAATCAACCATCTTTCTCAGAAGCACACCATGATCTATCCTGTAAAATGCCTTGGAGAAGTCAGTAAACACAACATCAACCTGACCTTCCAAATCAAGCACCCTAGAAGGAAAAGCATTTCAAAAATCTTCGAAAAACCACAAATAAGTGAGACCGGCCTGTAGTTTTCCTCGTCTGCTCTATTCCAACTCTTATAAACTGGACATATTTTAGCCGTTTTCCACCTCACAGGATATCTTTGGGTAGATATTGAAAGGTCAAAAATTTTACTAAATGGAGCAGCCAAAACATCTGTAGTATCGCTAATAAAAAAGCTTACTCTGAGCAAAATATGACGCGACAATCTCAATATGTCCTTGATTTACAGAATGAGAACTACTGGTGACATCATTTGCAGTATTATAAACACTCCAGAAATGATTGGCAAAAGCCTTAACAATGTCCTTAGGGTTATTAAAATCAGCATTTTGGTATATCATTGCACCTGGAATTGCACAACTTTTCCTATTCTGCTGAACATAGCTCCAGAAAGTTTTAGAATCGTCTTTAATACTCTGCCTCTTGCCTCTAATATATGAACTATATGCAGTGTTAATCATCTGAAAGGTCTCAGCTCTCAACGCTCTGTATTTTTCATAGCACTTTAATTTGATTTTTTATTCTTCCTAAAAAGATTATTCTTACGTTTCAAATTTCTACATTATACCATAATGGAAAGGAACTACTTTTCGTTTTAAATAAAGGCTCAGACCTGTCAAATATGCTATACAAAATTTCATAAAATCTGTCACAGCACACGTCTACATCCGTATGCTGATCCAACTCACACCAATCAACGCCAAGCAAATCTTGGTACAAGATGTGAAAATTAGCCCTTTTGAAATTATAACATTTAAATTGATCTTCATTATTTACATGGAATTTGCCAATTCCACTCGCTCAGAGCCGAACCTCGGTGGCAAGGGCTAGATGATGGCCATCCTCAGCAACCATAGGATAATGATCTCTCTGTACAATACAACTAAAATTAGAAAAAAGTAAATCTATTATGCTGTGTAATAGAGAAAAAGTCCATAAAAATACATACTAACTCACATTTGGCATCATTTACAGAACCTATATTCACAAAATTTGGAAGATTAAAATCTCCCATCACTATCAGATTTTTACCAAAAACATACTCCCACGACACAATAAATTCAAAAATATTAAGGAACACATCTATAGGAGAGCAAGGCGTTATGTAAAATAAAAAGTAATATAAAAGGAACAAAATTTAACACTATCTTACAACCAATTAAGTTAATGTCAGGCACAGTTTCCAATAAGTCATTTAGATTCAAAGGTGTAACCTTAGCCCTTCTCACAGCCACCACTACACCACCTCTACGACACACCTGTCTATCATTCCGCAATACCACACACAGTTCACAATCCTTCACTTTATCAGTAAGCCATGTTTCACTTATGCAAATAATGTCATATTCATAATTTGACGTTGCCCGTCTTACGCCGGCTTCTGCGTTAAATGGATCGGAAAAAGAATTAGTTTAATTCTGCCATTTTTGTTCTCATACAGGGATTGGATAAGGTTTACAAGATGTATAGATGTTCCCATGCTGATTAGAATCGACCAGAGTTTATTCCATTGTATGCAGTCGAAAGCTTTAGAGTAGTCTATAAAACAAATCTCTTCTTCTTCTTCCTTCAGCCGCTATCTACCCACTGTCGGGTATAGGCCTCTCTCAAATCTTTCCATTTTTCCCTATGTTGTGCTTGTTGATACCAGTTAAGCCCTCCGATTATCTTCAGATCGTCGCTACATCTCTGTTGGAGTCTTCCTATGCTTCGCTTTTCACCCCATGGTCTCCACCTAGTGATCTTGCCACTCCACTTATACGTCGCTCTGACTACATGACCGGCCCAGCTCCATTTCAGAGACGTTATCCGTTTGGTGATATCATCCACCTTGGTTTGTTGTCTAATCCATTTATTAGTTTTCTTGTCCTTCAAAGTAACACTCAACATCTTCCTTTCCATTGCTCGTTGGTGAACTTGTAGTTTTTCTATTGTTCTTTTAGTTAAAACCCATGTCTCGGCTCCATACAATGTAGCTGGTAAGATACATTGATTATAAATTTGGGTTTTTGATCTTTGAGGAATGTTCATATTCAGTACATATTTCAATTTTCCATATGCTGCTCATCCCATACGTATCCTTCTTTCTATTTCAAGCTGCTGGTTTTCCTTTCCCATCCCCAAATAATAAAACAGATATAGGTTGTTGTTTGGAATTCCCTGACTTTTTCTATTATCTGGAGTATGTTGAGAATTTGTTTTCTAGTCCCTCTTCCTGGAGTGAATCCTATTTGTTCGGTAGACATTTACAGCAGCAGAAAAGTTTTGAGTCTTTCATTTAGGATCCAGAGAAACATATTAGCAGCGTGTGACACCAGAGCGATTATTCTATAGTTGCTGCAATGCTTATGCAAGCGTATAAATACAACTTCGTACCAATCTCTCGGCCATCTTCCGATCTCCCATACCACATTACACAGTTGATGTAGCCTAGTCATGGCGATTTCTCCCATCATCCTTATTATTTCCGCAGTTATCTCATCAGTACCTGCTGATTTTCAGTTTTTTAACCTTTGAATAGCCTTCCTGACTTCAGAATTAAGAAGTACCAGTAACAGTGACTAAGAAAGAATTTTTCTCATTTTTAACTTCCTGCGACAATAGAACACTTGCCATAGCAGTACTTATAAAAGAGATTTAGATAACCAATTATTTTAGATGTTTCAAGATTTTTGGTAAGTTTCGAATTCCTTTTTAGCAAATGCATAATATTTTTTGTTCGTGCCCGGAACAGATGCAAAGAAATTATTGACCAAACCAAGAAGGCACACAATCAACGAATTAGAAGCAAACTTCTCGCTTCTCCCAACAATTCCAGGTCCTTTTGGTCATTCGCTAAGGCAGTTAGTCAAAATTTCCATATCTACCATACCACTACTCACACCGCCAGATAATTCTATTGCAACGACAGCTGTTAAAAAAAGCGAACTTGTTGGCTGAACCCTGTGTTTTACATTCTACTGTCGATTTCTAAGAAAAAAACACCACCTACTATTCCCATCAGCAGTCAAGGATATTGTCATCAGATAGCGTATCATTAAATGTATTTTAATGAAGCTAGACACCAAAAAAGCTTCTGACGCTGACGAAATACCTGCCATAGTTCTCAAAAACTGACAAGAACTAACACAAGCTTTCTGTAGACTTTTCAACCTATCCTATAGAAAGGGAATATTTCCTTCCTGCTAGAAACGTGCCACAGTTCAGATGATACCTAAAAAAGGCAAGCAGACCTTGCCAAATAACTACCGACCAGTCGCACTGCTTTCAATAATATCAAAAGTCATGGAAAAGGTTATCAATCAGCATCTTCTAAAATATCTTGAAGGATTCAACATTATTAGCGATCACCAATATGCCTTTCGTAAACATGGATCAACAGGAGATCTTTTGACTTATGTAACACATGTTTGGAACAGTGCAATTGAACACTTTGGAGAATCTCGAGCTGTTGCTTTTGACATATTCAAGGCATTCGACCGTATTTGGCACGATGGACTGTTGTCTAAGCTACGCTCTTATGGTATGTCTGAAAAGTTCTGTTTGTGGCTTTCATGTTTCCTCAGGGAGCATTCTTTACGAGTGGCAGTCGACGGATTTCTTTCTACCATCTTCACTATCAACGCTGGTGTGCCCTAAGGCTCCATACAGTCTCCTACTCTCTTTCTCATTTACATTAACGATCTGCTGGAAAGGACCAGAAACCCAATCTACAGCTTCGCAGATGACAGTACGCTTATCTCTTCATTCACTTTCAACGCTCGGACATCGGCTACTGAGACGAATATCCGCAGACAGCGGGAAGTCGTTCAACTTAACACCTAGAAGAAATTCTATCTTGAGATGACAGTAACCAAGTGGAATTTAACGCTATAAAAACCCAGGCGGCAGTTTTTTCTAAAAAAGTTAACGTTGCTGAACCCGACATAGTTATGGCGGGGCACTCCATTCCTCTAACATCGTCACTCAATTTGTTGAGAGTTAATTTGGGAGCAAATATGTCTTGGCATGAACATATAGCAGGCATAGCAAGGAGAGCTTCTCAATAGTTGGAATATTATTTCGAACCACTCCACAACAACTGTTAATTCTTTACAAAGTTCAAATTCGACCAACTATGGAATACTGCTCCCATGTTTCGGGTTCCGCTCCCAAACATACATTGCATTCGTTGGATTCTCTTCAGAGAAGGGCTGTTCGTCTGGTTGGAGATCCGGAACTGACCGGCGGCCTTGGTTCGCTGGAACATCGAAGAACGGTTGGCGACTTGAGCCTATTCCACAAGTATTTTCAAGGAAAGTGTTCGAAATATGTAGCACGCTTAATTCCTCCCAGAGCGGTGCATGTTAGAAATACACGTCGCGCTAATGCTTCACATCCCTATGAGGTTTAGCTAGTTACTCCTCGTACAACGCTTTTCGAGCAGTCTTTTAAATGAAGAACATCATCCCTTTGGAATAATTGGCCCAGGATTGTGTTTCCCACCGAGTACGATTTACAGCGATTCAGGAACAACGTGAATCGCTTTTTCCGCACACATGTCGGTCCTGTAGAGCTTTAAGGACTTCCCTGCAGCACGTGTGCTAGACCCATTAAAAAAAAGAAAAAAAAATGCATAATATGCTTCACAATAGTGTCCCAAACATAAAAGCATCATTGGCTGAATTAACCTTTGTATAAACAGGTGTCGAAATGAAATCCTCCAATTACAACTAGCAAAAAACGATCTCTGAGTTAACTCGAAAACCATAAAAAATTTTACCCCAACATCTATAAATGCTGATTTAATCATAACCCAAAAATATTAAAATCTCCTCCATATTAAAGTAGTTTTCCTGATTTAAGATAAAACTCTCAAATAAAATCCCAATAAAAATCACGTTTTCAACGAAAAATATAACAAATTTCTTCCAGAAAAATTTTAAATCCACTTCGATGATTGTCTCCATCCTAGCAAATAAAGAAGTCCAGTCAAATATTGACGCTGGCGCGAAAATCAACGGCGCGAAGAGCCTGAGCTTGTTATTTACTTATGTGTTCCTCTTAAATAAAATATAAAATGGGCGTCAATCAAGCGAACAGGGCTACGGTTCTTTTTTTTTCTTTTCTTTTTCCAGTAAATATTTGGTAAATAGATTTGTTATTAAGACAAAAGTGTCAATAAGATGTTATTTTAGAAGCTGAAAATAATGTTTAATTTTATATTTAAATATTGACACTTCTTTAAAACGTTTTTTAAGATTGACGCCTGATTATTGCTATTTAATGAACAAGAGTATTTTTTTACAAGTTATCTAACTGGTTTTAAAGAAAATCTTGCAAAGGTCTATGTTAATACGCTTGCGGACTGCTATAAAAATTAACGAAAGTTGTAGAAAAGGCAATTAATCAATATTTTCTAAAATATCTAGAAGGATTCAATATTATTAGCGAATATGGCTTTCGTAAGCAAAGATCAACAGGAGATGTTCTCAGGTATCGACTCTGACGCAAGACCTGACCTAACCCAGAATAGAATATAACTCGACACACAAACCATTGTTTTATAGATGATTAATTTACTTCGAAGCTCCATAACTGCTTCGTGGTGAGTGCAAATTGAAAGAATTCAAAGAAATCAAATAGAAAACTTACGTAGAGGAATTCGAAGCTCAGCTGATAAAGTATCTAAAGCGTGCCTAAAGCGTGCTGAAAGCAAGTCACGGTACACTGACCGTGACTTGCTTTGCACAGGTACCCGACACTCACCGGTTGGTGAGCGTCGGGTACCTGTGCGGAAGTAAAGTAAACAAGTTAAAACACAACCACAAAGCAAAAAGAGTTGTTGAAAATTCGGTCAATATAAACTAACTATTATGTAAATAATGTAATTCTTGTTAAAGTGTAAAAAGTTAATAAAAAGTTTTAAATAAAGTGCAATAGTGCAGTGAAAAGTGCTAAATAAAAATCATAAATGTGTAATATATATATATATATATATATATATATATATATATATATATATATATATATATATATATATATATATA
Organism: Pachyrhynchus sulphureomaculatus; assembly: GCA_019049505.1. Taxonomy (NCBI): domain Eukaryota; kingdom Metazoa; phylum Arthropoda; class Insecta; order Coleoptera; family Curculionidae; genus Pachyrhynchus; species Pachyrhynchus sulphureomaculatus. The sequence continues at coordinate 190,829,462 of CM032449.1, forward strand.
TATAATATATTTGCTAATAAAATAGACTTGGGGAACGTTGGTGGGATGTTTTGAACTGTGAGGATGTAAACGAATATATAGTTATAAGTCTATTATTGATAGATCCACACTTCGCAAATATATTGTATGCAATAAGAAACGAATTAAACCTTGGATTACTCAAGGATTGCTCAATTCTATACGTCAGCGTGACAAATTAAAAAGAGACCCTGAGAATTTTGTAGCTCTTAATATGTATAAAAAAATCACCGTAAGATGTTGACTAAGCTAATAAATAAAACCTAAGTTGATTATTACACTAATTTATTTCAGCTAAACTTAGGTGACTCTAAAAAAACTTGGAATTTAATAAAGTCGGCTAGCAATAGTCAAAAAAATAATCAGAAAATAGGAGTAATTTCCAATGATAAAGGAATTGAAATTCTAGACGACAAACTCAGAGCAGATGAATTTAATAAATTTTTTTAAGAGATAGGAAAGAAATTAGCTAATAGTATAACTGATCCTAATACAGATGCTATTCCTGATAGTGCCCCTAAAGGACCTGGATCACTTTTTCTGGCACCGATAATGGATTTTGAAATAATTCAAATTATAAGCTCACCTAAAAACTCTTCAAGTGCTGGCGACGACAACCTTAAAGTAGATTTTCTAAAACGATACCACAGATTTATTCTCGAACCCATATCCCATATAGTAAATTTAATTTTTCGAGCTGGATTATTTCCTGACAGTTTAAAGACATGTACCATAACGCCCATACATAAGGGTGGTTCGCGTAACGAAATTACGAATTATCGTCCCATTGTAATTATCAGCAACCTGAGTAAAATTATTGAGAAATGTATCAAGTTGCGCCTGGACGATTACTTAAATAAAAATAAATTAATATCCGATGCGCAGTATGGTTTTAGATAGAAGTTGGGCACTGAAGATGCTCTTATAAGGGTAGTAAACCATATTTCTGAGAACCTCGACAATGGCAATACATCACTTTTGATATTTTTGGACCTGACAAAGGCTTTTGACACTGTGTCTCACCGCATATTGTTGCAGAAAGTTAAGCATATTGGAATTAGAGGTATTCCGTATGATCTAATAAAATCATATCTGATCGGACATACGCAACAAGTAAAAATAGGACAATCAATGAGCTCATCACTTCCAATTGAGTGCGGTGTGCCGCAGGGTACATTGCTTGGGCTGTTGTTATTTACAATATACATAGATACCCTTTTGCGTATTTTATCTCAAGGATCTATGGTTTGTTATGCCGACGATACTGTCATAATGTTACAGGACAAAATATTGGGCCGGGTCTTTGAGAAGGCAGAACTGGCTATGAGTAAGGTAAAGTTGTGGTTGGATTTGAACTTATTAACATTAAATATTGATAAATCAAAATTTATAGCCTTTACCTTTAATAAAAGGAATTATCCCAACAAGAATTTTATAAAAATTCATGAACCTGGCTGTAATAACTTTACTGTTTATGATTGCAATCTGAAGATCTGCTCCACCGATAACATTAAATATTTAGGTGTATACCTAGATTCGCATTTAAGATGAGATTCTCACATAGATTATATAACAAGTAAAATTCGAAAAATGTATTTCAGGTTTTATCAGATTAGGCAGTAGTTACCCAAGAAATATTTGTTATATGTGTATAAAGCACTTGTGGAGTCAGTGATAGACTATGGCTTGGTAGTTTGGGGGTCCGTGCGTGATTCGGTATCTTCGTCTCTAGTAATAGCCCAGAAAAGGGTTCTAAAAATAATACTGTTTAAACCGCGAAGATTTCCTACGGACTAACTATACGATTTGGCTAGGGTTTTGTCGCTGAAGCAATTATACATAAAATCGGTGGTAAGAATTTTACTGAATAACAGACATAAGGTAAACAAAGTTGAACACTCTATTCATACTAGACTAATTACCCTAAACAACGTGTATGTACCATCTACCCCCTTTAGTGCTACTCAAAGGTCCCTATTTTTTTCTGCTCCGAGAATTTTTAATATAATTCCTCACGAACTGAAAGTGAAGCCATATAGGTTGGTAAAAAATAAATTGACTAACTGGTTGCTTGATAACAAAATAGATCATTATTGAGAAAATAAATAAAGTATGTATTTAAAATAAGATGGTTCTAGTACACTGTAATAAGCACTAATTCTTCTTTAAGAAAATTGTGCATCGCTTAAAATATATTATTGCCTTGTAATTTGGTTTTTACTGCTAGGGAAATTGTCTTTTCCTGTATTGGTTCTTGTAGTATTAAGTTTAAGTTTAAAGTGTAACAACTATGATTTGTTGGCAGGAATAAATATTTATATATATATATATATATATATATATATATATATATATATATATATATATATTTATATATATATATATATATATATATATATATATATATATATATATATATATATATTTATTTATATATATATATATATATATATATATATATATATATATATATATATATAACATATATATATATATATATATATATATATATATATATATATATATATATATATATATACACAGACTTCACTGTACTAAATAAGCAATAAGAGCCAATATTAAAATAAATCTAAAAAAGGAAAGAATAAAAATGGCTAGAAACAGAAAACTAATAAAATGGAACATACTTGAAAACGCAGAAGAATATGTGGAAACCATAAACCGAGCTCTAAATCGTCCTCATACAACTAATGTTGAGAGTCTCAATAACACAATCACAGAAGCGATAAAAGTATCTCAACAACAACACTATAGCAGACCAGCGTTAAAGAAAGAGAAACTAAGCGAAAATACCAAATTTTTCAGAGAAAGGAGACAAAAGAGACAAGAACAAGGAGGCGATTCAGAAGAGCTGAGAAACTTAAATAAAATAATCACCAAAGAGATAGGCAACGACTAGAGAAGGTATAATACAAATTAAAGAAACAATCGAGGAAAATAAAAATATGAAAGTGCTTAGAAGAAGGCTAACGGACAGTAGAAAACTTGAATTGATTCAGCCGATACTTGGTGGAAATTGATAACTAGAAGTTTGCAAGAAGTAAAACACTATTTAAATTTCCACTAATTTTTTTATTTTTAACACCATGTTTCGCTGTACGACAGCTTCTTCGGATGGTTTGTTACAAAATGACAGTAGAAAAGAAATTTTTAAAATTAAAGATGAAGAGAGCCAGGAAACGAGTAGCAGAGAACGAATAATTCAAATAACAGAAACATTTTACAGAGAACTATACAAAGGTAGAAAAATGAGTAGAGAAAAGACGACACACCACAAGAAATACAGAACAAGATATTCAATCAAAGTTCCGAACATCTACCAGAAATAACCTTTGAAGAAACAAAATATACTTTCAAAGAATGAAGAGCAATAAAGCACCTGGAAAGGACCAAATCGTAATAGAAGCTATTAAAATAGGTGGTGAGAAATTATTGGAAGTAATAGTTGCTCTTTTCAATCTCTGTCTGGAAAATAGTATAATCTCGACAAAATGGAATAACGCAGTGACCATTTTTCTGCACAAAAAAGGAGACATATGAGACTTCAAAAATCACAGACCGATCAGCTTGATGTCGCATATGTATAAATGGTTCACTAAAATAATCACAAAGCGCTTAGAGAGAAACTTAGACTTTTACCTCCCTAGAGAACAAGCTGGTTTCAGAATCGGATATGGAACAAACGATCACTTATAACAGGCAATTAAGACTCTTATTCAGATGTCAGTTGAATATAATGAATCACTTGCTGTGCTGTTTTTTGTAGATTTCAAAAAAGCCTTCGATACCGTAGGACTATGGTACAATACTATCAGCACTAAAACGATGTAGAATAGATTACAGATATACCAACTTGATAGAACATATATACAATAACGCAACATCAAGTGTTAAACTCCATGAATCCACAGACAAATTTAGAATAGATTGAGGAATTAGGCAAGGAGACACAATATCTACTAAACTTTTCACAGCAGTATTAGAATATGCATTTAAAACTGTGAACTGGGAGAGAAAAGGAGTAAATATTGACGGCGAATATCTTAGTCACTTGCGTTTTACGGACGACACTGTCATAATACCAGACAGATTCAATGAAGCCCAACCGAATTGAAAATAGCGTCGAAAAATATTAGTTTGGATATTAACTTTCAAAAGACTAAATTCATGACCAACCTAGTACCCAATAATAATATGAAAATCGCTGAACATGAAATAGAACAGTTTTATAACTATAAATATTTAGGCCACGAAGTAAGAATAGGAAAGCACAATCAAACCTGCGAAATCCACCGTCGAATAGGTTTGGGATGGGAAGCTTTTGGCAAACTAAGTAACATCTTCAGGGGAGATATCCCAACCTGTCCAAAGAAAAGAGTATATGAACAGTGCGTTGTGCCTGTGGTTACGTACGGTGCAGATACTTTAACACTAACAAGGCGATCAATAAATAAATTAATAGTTAACCAAAGAGCGATGGAAAGAGCAATGCTTGGAGTAACAGTAAGAGATAAAATACTAAATACAACAGTAAGGGAATAAACAAAATTAATGGACACTGTACGATATATCACTAACGCAAAGTGGAGATGGGCAAGCAGTATGAAAGAGCAAGACATGAAGGAAAGAAGAGTGAATGAGACTATAATAGAAATGTGTAGTATAAACTACGTGACTGTATCGAGTTTGATTTTTTTAACAAATTACTTTTACCAGCAGACAATAAACTAAATCCCCACATAAATAACCAAAGCATAACAAAAAAAATATTTCACAAAACAAGCAAAAACTAAACTACCATTTAAGGATCTACCGGAAATGGCACTATTATATAATCACGTACATAAGGTTCAAATACCAAGGCAGAACATCAGCCGCAAGGCTTCTCTGTGGATGAGAATGCTGTAAATCATTCTGTATCCACAGAACTTGAACATGTATGTAGAACCTGTAATAATTTATCAATAATAATAAAAAGACTTTTGAATTTGACTGCTAATCTTGGTATAGAGGCCCATTTACCAAACAACATCGAAGGAAAACTGAGACGTTAAGTCTATTCTAGAAATACTTTCATTTAAGGTAGTCGACGGTTGTGCCCCGCTCTCTTCCTCTTGAAGCGTTTCATGTTGGGAATACATCCTACATGAATACATCACTGTGACTCCCTGCATTACCTTCTTCAAGAGCCCTTTTACACAGAGAACTTTATCCCTTCTGAATGAACTACCCAGGACTGGATTTGCTACTGGAAACAACCTGCTGCGATTCTAGATCGATGACAATTTTCCTGCAGCGCATATAGTATATTATTAAAAAAATGTATATTACCGTGACTCCAGTATTAGAGTGGAAGAATTTTAGTCTAATCCAAGTAAACCAGTAAAAAACTTGACAACTTTTTTCAGCCTATTCCTGTATGAATCAAATTTTTTTTCCACAAAACAATTCTTATTTTATAATGACAATAGCAACAATGTATTTATTTTAAAAAGAGATTTTGTTATGTACTTACAGTCCCTCTGTTTTTTAACATTGAAATCAATATTCGTCCTTACAGGTCTGTGATGGAGGGGCTGTGGGGGCCTAAAGTTATTTCCTAAGGGTGCTTTTGGATGCTTAGCATCGCCTTGCATTAATCTTCTCAGACCATGCATCTGAAACAAAAAAGTATATGTTAAATAGAAATTAAGGAAACGCTAGGGTAAAAAATGCAATAAATGGTTAGTTCGTTTAGGTTCTTGAGTCAACTGAATTTTATACTTCTCCAAATGCAAATCTTATTGAAGAATATTTCACGTAGTGCCACAAGAAAGTCCAGGTTCTTAAGAATGACGTGTAATTAATTGTTTAGGATTTTCATTCACATTTCCATTCACAGCATCGATATTTTCAGTAATACGTTTACGTTTTTGACGGGTTGCATTGTTAACATCACAAACAAGACCATTTGACTCGAATTAGCAATAGCAAGCTCTGTAGGTCAATTATGTTGAACATAAATTTCACGTATACGTAGCCCGAATAGATTCATTATTTTTGTAATAAATTTTGATAATTTCTATACGCTGTGCAACTATGTATCTTTCCATGATGATTTGCCAAACAATACTGAACAACAACGGATTTATCAATTTCGCTATGATATTTTAAAAATATGTAGTACTAGTTTGATAACCTCTTGTTTGTTTGATTCTTGGATTTATGTTGGTGGATAATAGCTCCGTGGCGTCATACCTGATTACAGTGTAGATGGTGTTGGGGTCAAATTCCGGCATTTTAGTTCAGACTTGGCCACATACATACAGTCTCTCAAGTAAGAACTTGTTCGCGATAGTTCATTTTTAGTAGATGCGATTCTAGCGATCCAACAAAAAATCGGTAGAGGGAATCTTTGTTTACGACACATTTTAATAAAAATATCAGTCGATTCCGAACTTTCGTCGAAATCATGTAAAATCCAAGTCACTTGTTTGCGTGTCGGTTCGAGCACCCTTTCTTTGCTCCCATCCAAAGGGCCGAAAATGACACATTCCGCGGCCGCTAAATATATTAAAAAATCGGTGCCGTTTGTGAAGGAGTGGGTAAATCATTTTATCGAGACGAAAAATGTCGACAACTTGCCAAAACGTGGCTCGGTAGACAAAGTCATTCCGAAAGACGAAAAAAACAAATCGTATCTTTGTTTTCACGGAACCTGAAATTGACGCTGCATCAAGGAGCGGCAAAATTAAGAAAATTGGGTTTGAATGTGTCCCATGAGACCATTTGACAACATCCTCGTGCTCATGATGTCAAATTCCGGTGCACGTTGAAGAAACCTTTGCTGGGCGAAAATCAGTCGCAAAACGGCTCTCTTGGGCCCCCGATAAGATACTAGAGTGAACCTCACAATTACCGGACGCCAATCCTATTGAAAACGTTTGCTCCCTTGTAAAGCAGCGTTTCTCAACCTTTCAGTATTTGCGACCCAATTTTCAAACATAATGTTCATCGCGCCTCCCTCCCTCTCATACAATAACAATGCGTGCAATATTAATGTATTTTCAGTATTTTGATGCGAAAGCTACACTATGACCTTAATTACAAACCTTAAAAACCACCAAGAATAAGTAAATTTATTCATATTTGGCAACACATATCTGCTGCGTTGACAAAACTAGAATCGATGACTCTCTATTGCTCTCTGTCACGTCCACCATATCGGTATCGGCTTCGCGAGAAGTCTCGAATACTCGAAAAATATGCCCAAAAGTGTATACATGCTGTACCTCGTGCAATTACAGCCCGCCTCAGTCGAGTTGATCCTTCTACTGCTATCGCATTTATCGTGAATGTGTATGTTGCAATTTACATGTGTGTAAATTTATACAGAATTATGGATAAATTTTTAAGAGGGCGTAAACGAGCATTAGACGATAGTAAAGCATCAACAAGTGCACAGACGAGCGTGGTTCCGAAAATAGAATCAAGAGAATATTCCCAAGAATACTTAAATTTAGGGTTTACCAGTACTGAAGTAAATGAAGAAGAAAGGCCCCTGGGTGTTATTTGCTCAAAAATCTTGGCAGTACACAGCATGAAACCAAATAAACTTAAACGACATTTGGAAACTCTTCATAGCGAGTACCTTAACAAACCACGAGAATTCTTTGAATTAAAATTAAGATCATATGTAAAGCAGAAATCATTTTTTAAAAAAACTTTGTCTGTGAATGAAAAAGCTTTACTTGCCTCTTACAAAGTTTCATATTAAATAGCCAGATGTAAAAAGCCTCACACCATTGGTGAAGAGCTTGTTTTGCCAGCAGCAATTGAGATTGTAGAAACTGTTTGGCGATAATTTTGCCAAACAATTGCTATCCATATCTATATCAAATGATGCTGTTGCCCGTCGAATTGGTGATATAGCTGAAGATGTACAGCATTAGCTATATACGTTACAAATTGTTTTCAATTCAGCTTGATGAGGCAACAGATAGCAATAAAGATGCTCATTTCATTGCCTATGTTCGATTTTGTGATGGTATGTCAGTAGCAGAAGTATTTTTCTGCAAACCAATAAAACTCAAAGCAACATCACGCGCATTATTTGCTGTCTTAAATGATTTTATAAACGAGGCAAATATAGAGTGGAAAAATTGCGTCGGAATATGTACCGATGGTGCTCATTCAATGTCTGGAAGATTTCAAAGAGTACAAGCAAAAATCTCCACTGTGAGTGTGGACATATTGTATGATCCACAGAGAAGCTCTGGCTTCCAAAGAAATGAGTCCTGCTCTGAATATTGTGCTCACTACAGTTGTAACCGTAGTAAATTATATTTAAAATGATACTCCTAAAATCTAGAATTTTTTCTGCACTTTGTAAAGACATGGGTGCCGAATATTCAGCGTTACTATGCGAGGCAAGATGGTTATCACGTGGGAAATGTTTGCAACGTGTTTATGAATTAAGAAATGAAATCGTCATTTTCTTAGAAAACCGACCGGAAGCCGAGAAATTTCGAGATAGTTTATTTGTGATGAAATTGAGCTACTTGGTCGATATATTCGAGAAACAAAATACTTTAAATCTTCAACTCCTAGGAACAAATACACATATATTCGATACAAGTGATAAAATTAATGCTTTTTGTAGAAAATTAGAATTGTGGAGCAGGAACGTAAAGCAAAAACACCTAGAAATGTTTGAAAATGTGGGTGAATGTGTTAAAACATACAAGGCTGAAGAACAACATGTGAAAGTTGTTTCAGTAACCATTGAAAACCATCTAGCCATGTTGATTTTTAAAGTTACGAGTGGGTTACGGATCTATTTGAAAATGCTCCCGAAGGTCTCTCAACTTTCGAAGAAGTCTTCATAGACTCGACGAAATCAAAGACAATTTAATAATAAATCACTCTTTGAATTTTGGGAAGGGGTGAATGACGAGTTTTCTGCACTGAACACAAGAACATTTCGTATACTATTACCATTTTCAACATCCTACCTTTGCGAACCGGGATTTTCTGCGGTGGCTGCTTTGCAAACAAAATATAGATTTCAACTAAATATAGAAAAAGAACTCATAGTGTCTATTTCTAATATTAAACCATCCTTCAAAAATCCTTGCTCTGCAAAACAGGCCCAAGGGAGTCACTAATAATTATTAAACTTGTTTTTAATTTCGTATTGATATGTTAATTATTAGGTAAATACATTGTGCAGTACTAATACAATTATTTATAGGTGTATTTTATTTTTTAATATGTCAGAATGTATTTTGTTTTGCTTTCATTTCAATAAATTATATTAAATGTTTGTATTGAATGTTTTTAATAATAATTTCTTTTCAATACGCTCGCGCCCCCCCAATAGTGTAATCACGCCCCCCTAGTGGGGGGACGGATATTACGACAATCTCACCAATATCCTTCGAATATAAAAAAGGGTAAATTCCTATTCAAGCGGGTAGATGAACCTGAACGTTATATGTTTGCAATGGCTTCCTCCTTGTAAAGGGTCTTCCATTTGGGACTTGACAACTTTGAAATTTCACTGTGAACGCACCCTTAAGCCAATCACCGAACTGTCAACGTCAAAACATTCAGTAAAGTCAACCTTTTCATCATGGTGAGGTATACGAACGAACAACGTTTAAAAATAATTAAAATTTACTACCAAAATTTGGAGTCGGTGACTGCAACTTTAAGAGCGTTAACGCCAATTTTTGGTCGTAATTCTCGTCCCAGTAGACAAGCAATTCATAGTCTAGTGAAAAAATTTGAGTTAACATATTCGCTGCTGGATGTTCCCGTGCCAGTGAGACAACGGGTTGGTCGAAGTGGCCAGAATATTGCTGCCGTTCAAGCGTCCATCTCAAACGAACCAAAACAGTCGATTTCACGGCGTTCTCAAGAATTGGGCATCGCTCAGACCACACTATGGCGAATTTTGCGAAAGTATCTTGGCCTGCACCCTTATAAGTTAAAGTTAACTCAAGAACTAAAGCCACTCGATCATATGAAGCGACGTACGTTCTCGAACTGGGGTCTAGAAATGTTGGAAGAAGATGACCAATTTCATCGCGAAATCATCTTTAGTGATGAAGCGCATTTTTGGATAAACGGCTTCATCAACAAACAGAATATGCGTTATTGGTCAGGTGAAAACCCTCATGTGCTTGAAAAAACATCACTTCATCCACAAAAAATTACTGTTTGGTGCGGTTTTCATGCCGGTTCTTTTTCGTTGATGAAAATAACCGTCACGTTACAGTCAATGGAGATCGCTACAGAGGCATGTTGCAACGTTATTTCTTTGATCAATTGCATGGGCTAGAAATTAATGATACAACAAGACGGCGCCACAAGCCACACAGCGGGTGTAACAATCGACTTACTGCAATCTAAATTCGGTGAACGAGTTATATCGAAAAATGGTCCCGTCGAATGGCCGCCTAGATCGTGTGATTTAACACCTCTAGACTTCTTTTTATGGGGGTACGTTAAATCATTGGTCTATGCTAACAAGCCTGCGTCGTTAGAGGAGCTCAGAGCCAATATTGAAAGAGAGATAGCGGCCGTTTCCGTCGATATGTGTGGCCGAGCCACCGAAAATTGGGTTCAACGAATCGACCGCTGCAACGTGCCCGTGGTGGACATATGAATGAAGTCGAATTCCATACATAAATGTTTTGATTGTACTTCAAGCCGATAGTAAAATTTTCGAAATGTCTCAAATGGGTTGCGTTTTATTTCAAAAAAAAGTTGTCAAGTCCTTAATGGAAGACCCGATATATATATAATAAAAACAAAGGAGTTTAAAAAAATGTGAAAGATTCAGGCATTTTCAACTAATGTATATTTTAAGTAAATTAAATAAATAATGGCTTTTATTTTCAGGGCACCCCTTTAAGGTCCGTCCTTGTTTCTACGATCAGAGTGATTATTTAACCACGCGATGTGAAACAAATTATCAGCAGGGCCGTTGACGAGCAGCGACTGCACGCAGCTCTCCGGAAGCGCCAATAAAAGCTTCATTTGCACAACAATGGTTGTCAGAATTATCCAACTCGCCAGTTACAATGTTTCGACAAAAGTCAAACGCTATTAACCAAAATTGATCGACTACTATTACTGCCCGACGATTTAAAGTAAATTAAGGTTGTTTTTGATTCTATTTTAGTTTTGGAAATTCGTGCAATTTAAAAATAAAGGTATTTTTTAAGTAGAAGGTCGATTTTCTAGATATGTAGTAATGGCATGTGCCGATGGCTTCGCCTGCGAGAATAACCCTCTACTAACCTCATGGCGCATTACCTTCTAGGCGGAGAGGTGACCGTAAAATCACTGTACTTATTTCTGACCTTTAGAAAAGATAATATGTACTAGCATGGAGTGAAAAGTTCTGAAACTTTTGCGAGAGATGGCAGCACAAACAAAAAAACCATATGCTTTTCAGTTTGTGTCAACTCTCAGAATATTCGTGTCAAATTTACATTTTGTCTGTTAGTTTGCGAGTTATAGTTGTTTGAGTGATGATACTTTTGATTTTTGCAAAACGATGGAACAAAAAGAATTTCGCCTGTTTATTAAACATTGCTTTTTGATGGGAAAAATCCTGCCGGAACCCAAGAACGGCTTGATAAGTGTTATGCGGTCGTACAAGCATCGATGATACACCACGTTTCGAACGTCAAAATAAGGGAGTCACTCCAAAAAATACAAAAAAATCCACGGCATTGTTCCGAATAACCGTAAAGTGAAAATGAGAGAGATAGCTGACAGTGTGAAGACATCAACAGAACGCGTGATGCATATTTTGCATGAATATTTCCCTATGGATACCAGGTGTACAAGTATGAAATGCGGATTTCAGACAACAGATGGTGTACCAATGCAATTTGTGCTATAAAGATTTGACACTGCGCCATTTTGTTGTGTCATCAACAAGTGTCAGGCGCGCAAGAGTGATAAATTGAAAAGTGTGTGCATAGTGTTGTGTTGTTGTGTTCAATATGTCGAAATTTATACCTAACAAAGAGCATTCGTGGACAGTATTAATTTTTTTGTTTCCATTTGAAGGAAAACTGCTGTTGAATCATATCGATTACTTCGAGAAGCTTATGGTGAACATGCTCCATCGCAAGATACGGCTGAACGATGGTTTTGGCATTTCAAAAGTGGTGACTTGGATGTTGCAGACAAGGAATGTGGAAAACCGCCAAAAAAATACGAAGAAGTGGAATTGCAAGCATTGTTGGACGAAGATGATTCGCAAACACAAAAAACAACTCGCCGATCAATTGAGCGTTAGTCAGCAAGCTGTTTCCAATCGGCTACAAGAGATGGTAAAGATTCAGAAGACCGGTAGATGGGTACCACATGAGTTGAACGACAGGCAAATGGAAAAGCGCAAAAAACACGTGTGACATTTTGCTCGCTCGGTACAAAAGGAAGTCGTTAGTTACAGGGGATGAAAAGTGGATTTATTTTGAAAATCCCAAGTGCAAAGAATCATGGGTAGATGCAGGCGCACCATCCACATCGACCGCAAAACCGAATCGCTTTGGCAGAAAGACGATGCTCTATGTTTGGTGGGACCAGAGGGGCGTGATCTATTATGAGCTGTTAAAACCTGGGAAAACTGTTAATACTAAACGTTACCAACAATAATTGACCGATTTGAACCGTTCGCTGCTTGAAAAAAGGGAAGAATACCGAAAGCGGCAACACAAAGTCATTTTTCTTCATGACAGTGCTCCATCACATACGGCAAAACCCGTTCGCGACACGTTGGAAGCACTCAGCTGGGAAGTTCTACTCCATGCGGCTTACTCACCAGACTTGACTCCTTCCGATTACCACTTGTTTGCATCGATGGGTCACGCATTTGCTGAGCAGCGCTTTGGTTCGTACGAAGATGTGGAAAAATGACTCGATGAATGGTTCGCAGCAAAAGGGGAAGATTTGTACTGGCGTGGTATTCTCAAATTACCCGAAAGATGGGAAAAATGTATAACAAGCGATGGAGCATACTTTGAATAAAGCACTTTTTATCATTCTTCCGAATTTAACACGTTTTTTTAGAAAAAAAATCCCATTTCATACTTGTACACCTAGTATATAGGTTTAGTTATTTTTTTTTGTTGTTTGTATGATTTGGAAACATTATTTATTATATTTAACATTTTTTCGTCATTCCCGAAACAAACGAGATAATGAACTTTACGCTATCGTTGACTCACCCTGTACAAACAAGACACGAGGACTAGAGAAAGAAGTGAAAACATAAGACGCACTTCAAATATAGAAAGTATCAACCAGTGGATAAGAGTAATGGCATGTGCTGAAGTGGAATGGGATCAACACCTAGGAGCAATGGCGAACAACAGGATAGTATGGATAACATTGAATTGAATTTGATTTCCTATACGGACTACCTGTCGGGGATCTTGAAGAGTGGACCTGAGGTACATTCCATCTATACCGATTTCTCTAAGGCCTTTGATAGGGTCAACTATGGTGTTCTTCTTAAGAAGCACAATAACCGTGGCATATCGTGTCCACTGTTGGGCTGAATTAGGAGTTATTTCTGTGGTAGAGTTCAGGTGGTTCGAGTTAATAATTTTAAGTCTGTCAACATTACTGTGCCTTCGGGAGTGCCTCAAGGCTCCCATATGGGGCCTCTGCTGTTTAACCTGTTCTTGAATGATGTGGCCGACTGCTTTCGATCTTCCAGGTTCTTGCTTTTTGCTGATGATTTGAAGTTGTATACGGCAGTTGGATCTATTGAGGATTGTGTGGGATTGCAGGGTGATTTGGAGAGACTTAGTGTCTGGTGTCAGTTAAACGGTATGGTTTTAAATACTTCTAAATGCTTCTCTATGTCTTTCTCGAGATCGCGCAATCCATTGTTTTTTGATTACAGCATAAATGGGACTTCTCTCGTGTCCGTGGTTAATGTTAGGGATCTGGGCGTTAAGTTTGATTCGGCACTGAGTTTTATTCCTCATATAACCGAGGTGACGTCTAGGTTCGTGAGTATGCTTGGGTTCATTAGGCGTTGCTCATCAGAATTTTCACCCATTACCTCTATAAAAATGCTGTACTGCTTGTTGGTTAGGCCTCTCTTGGAATATTGCTCATGTGTGTGGAACCCACCTTTTGCTTGCCATGCTAGGAACTTGGAGCTTGTTCAGAGTAAATTTCTACGTCATATTAATTTTAAATTCTTTAACAATGATTCTTTTAGTTATTCAAAACTGACATCTATATTAA
>CM032449.1:190843865-191083865 GCA_019049505.1 Pachyrhynchus sulphureomaculatus
CGCTGGTAATTTTCGCAGGCTTGATATTAGCGGATCTGATGATACCAAAAGCCTCTGAAATACATCTTCCATATTTTTAACACGATTACGACGCAAAGTCCTACCGATTTGTTACAAGATTCTTGAGCCTCTTCAGACATTTGTCCTATTGGGACGAAGCTTGAATAATGCATCCGCTGTGAATCAAAATCTTGTGAACTGTCGTTGGCATATAAAACCAGGGATATAAACTTACATATAAACGAGCTGTTTCTAGGCAGTATTCCTCATATCTCGGAACATCAATATCGAAGCCGCAAGTAATAACTTGTAATACAACGTAAAATCTCTTAATTAACGTCTCGTCTAGTCCAGTTATTGTTGCCGTAATTGTCGAATTTTCGAAGAAACGACGCGCAGTATTTCCGTCACATTTTAAAAAAATGTGCAACTGCGGGTAGCTGATTTTGCTTCTATATTATTAAAAAATAGTTAGAAAACACGATAAAATTGGTTTGACAGTGGGATGTCGTGGGACTTTTAACTTATGTATATTTTAATTTTGACGTTTGAAACTAAAAGTTCTAAAAAAGTGATGTTTTAAACGTTATAATAATTAAATGATAATCGAATTTTATTGTAAACAATTTATATCGTTTAAATGTACTCACTTTTATTCGGAGAATCCATTTCACGAAATTTAATTAACTTCAAATACAAAACATTTGAGCGCATTTGAATCTGCCTGTCTAACTCAAACAGAACAAGCTCAGAATCTGGCCTGCTCGATACTCTAACAACACGAGGTGTTAAGAGCCACGTGTGCACACTTGATTATTATAACCTGTCGTTTCGAATAGCGCAGGTACCAACCCACATACCTAGAGCCTGAAAAGCTCCTCAATCGAACATTCATTTTAAGGACTTTATGGCCACCTTTTCGTCGGTTCAAGGCAGTCTGTCTTTGTTCCCATCCAAAGGGACCTAAAAATGACAATTCCGCGGCCGCTAAATATATTAAGAAGTCGGTATCGTTTGTGAAGAAGTGGGTAAATCATTTTAACGAGACGAAAAATGTCGACGATTTGCCAAAACGTAGCTCGGTTGCGCCCATGTTAAGATGCCGGAGTGGCCATCACAATCGCTGGACGCCAACCCTATTGAAAACGTTTGGTTCCTTGTAAAGAGACCAAACGATGAATCAAACAAATGAATCAAATACAACACAACAAATCAAAAACAACAAATGAATCAAATAAAGAAGATTGGCTTAACAGGACATCTATCAAAATTCATTTTTAATTTTCTTAAACTATGCTCATTTAAGGTCAAGATAAACAATCATTTCTCAAACATACGTGAATTAAAAACGAAAATTCCCCAGGGATCAGTCCTTAGTCCGACACTTTTCCTTTTCGCTATTCGAACCATAGAAGAGCATATACCTACAAATACTTCGCTAAAAATCTTTGCAGATGACATAATTATATATAGTTCCGAAAATGCCAACTCTAACATCACAAAAAATCTGCAAACAACTTTAAATAAATTAACGGATTGGTCTAGACAAACCGGCTTTCTTTTTTCACCATTGAAATCCTCTGTAACACACTTTTTCAAAAAGAGGTTTCTCTAAAACAAACATCCTATCTCTGGCAAACACAACCATACCCATAAAAGATAGCGTGCCTCTTTTAGGATTGGTTTTTGACAACAAATTAAGATGGAAAAATCACATAGAATATTTAAAAGACAAAGCTAAAAAAAGATCTATACCTAATGAAACAATTATCCAATACAACATGGGGTTGTGATTTCTCATCTTTAATGAAACTATATAGGTCAATCATTCTTTCTAAGCTGAACTATGGAGACTTTATTTATGACACAGCCAGTTCCTTTCTAAAAAGATCACAGGAGGTCATTCAGAACCATGCAATAAGATTGTCCACGGGAGCATACAGAACAACTCCAGTTCCTAGCTTACAAGTAATTGCATCAATATTACCTCTATCCTTACAAAGACAACTTTCCTTGATGCGTTTCTATTCCATTTCGCTTTTCAGAACCCATGCAGCAAGATCACTAGATCTACAAAATATCTTCCAAAAATCGTACACTCCTAAAACAATACAATCTAGAATTAAAACTTTTCTTTCTACTCAAGACGCTAAAGTTGACACCCCTGCCATATCTAAATATCTAATATTCCCACTATGGACAAACAGCTCACTTAAAATTGATCTCAGTCTCACTAAATACAAAAAAGGATTCTACCTCTCCAACATTATTAAAATCATTATTTATTCAAACATTACAGGAAAAATATAAACATTTTACTAAATATTGATCGAAATCCAGATTGGGAACGGGCGCAGCGGTAATTTCTCCTATATCCAAATTAAGATATAAATTAAACAATATATCATCGATCTTTACAGCGCGGAACTGTTGGCCATAAGAGAAGCCATCAGATCTGCAATATCTAACAAAAATAAAAATATTTTAATCATCGCAGATTCACTCAGTTCTCTACAATCCAATAGTGCATCTAAAACATCTATACCCTTAATCCTGGAAATAATGAATCTTGTACAAATATGCAATGTTTGTTTAATACAAATTGTGTTTCTATGGTCTCCCAGCCATCTCAACATAAAGAAGAATGACTTCGCGGATATAAATGCAAAAGCAGCAATCATATCAGGGAAAATCGAAAATAAAATTTTATCTCCATCAGATCTAATCTCTCATTTTCATAAAATCATAAAAAATATGATGTACAAGTTGAGAATAAACTTTGGGAATCGAAATCAAATGTATACCCACCCTTGCATCTTCAGAGCTTGAGCAGAAGAGATAATGTCATATGGAGGAGAATAGCTACGGGACATACACATCTAACTCATGCTTACCTTCTCAAAAATGACCCGATCCCCATTTGTCAAATACATCTCACTACTCTCACAATAAAGCATATTGTGTCTCATGATTATACTCAGATTAGGACTAAATATAATCTACGAAGACCACTAAATGAAATTCTGACCCCAAATAAAGAAAATGTACAATCCCTAATAAAATTTCTGAAAGAAGTAGATCTTTATACTAAGATATAACCTAACACAGGCGCCAAATGATCACAGTTGTCGACGCGCCCTACATTTAACAACATCATCATCATCCTTGTAAAGAGAAAGCTGAAAGGAAAGACTCTGAGGACTTTGATTCAGTTGTCTTTCGAGATTAGAAAAATTTGCAGCATGCCTCGAGGACGCCAGGCGATTATTGATACAGGAGTCGATTGGACCACTTACTAAGGTAATTGCGCTGTTGTTAGCTCACTAAAGAACATATTAATGGTAAAAAATGTTCTCGAAATACATTTTTTCAAGAATACAAGAGGACACGTTCTTACTTGACAGACTATAGTAGTCTGACGGTGCGAAGTTCGAGCTATACGGTGAATGCATTAAAACTTCCCAGCCAAGATTTCTTAATTTTTGCTGACTCAAAACTACGTGTGGTTAGGCGTTGTCATAGTAGAAGACTACACCCTTTCTGTTAACTAGTTCAAGTTGATTCTTGTTCATCGCTTCCATCTTGCTAGCTGCCGATAGCTCATGGTGCACGATTCTTTTCCGATCCCACCAGACACAGCATCACCATTTTGTCGCCAATCCGGGCTTTGTCATTATTTGTGGGGCTTCATTTTTCTCAGCCACGAATTTTTTCACATATTATTATTGTACATGATCTACTTTTTAGAGCCCGTGATGAAATGCTTCAAAAATGACTCGATTCCGTCACCTTTCTGTAGAAATTTGCAGATGAAAATTTGATCGAGTAAATGTTTTAGCGTCCAATCATGTGTCACCTGTGGCTGGCTATAAAAGCAAGAACCTCGAGTTCCCTTTTATAGCTAGCTTTCTCCAAATGGTTTAAAACTGTTTGGTAACGGATGCTTAGTTTGGTCGCGATGTCACGGCTACTTATATGCCGGTCTTGCTCAACTTTTGCCAAAATTCTATCAACTTTTTCCATCACTGGTCGACCAGTGCGAGAAGCATTTTTGTTATCGAAATTTCCAGAACGAAAGCAACTGAACAATCTTCTGGCTCTTGCTTTTGGTAACTTATCTTGGCCATAAAAAGTACACATTTTTTTATAGGACTGCACGGCATTTGTGTCTTTATCGAAATAAAATTGTTAAATATAGCGAACTTCCGCAGAAATTTTACTTATCCTCAAAGCGCTCTAAATTATATTCAAATAAAGGAAGTCCAACAGTTTTTGTACGTCTACTGTTATCAAATGTCAGTTTTTAACTGATGCTAAATATGGACCGAAGAGACTTATTATTTCAGATGTGTGACACTAAAGCTATCCACCGAAAATAAGGCTCAATAATTTTTTGAAAAAACCAATATTCCAAGTTCTACATTACAAGATTATGTGATAATTTTTTTCATAAAAAAAATGCAGTGAGCTAAATCCGACAAATATGGTGAATATTCGTCGAATTTAGCTCCATGAATGCGTCTTGGTCGGTCGTTAAAATATGGTTTTTCGTCAAAAAAATCAGTAATAAGTATCGAAGGATGAGATGGTGTATTAACGTGTAACAGTCGCCAATTTCTACTTACAAAATATTATGGCCGCACACGACGAATAAGCGACAACAAACCTAGATAATACACAGCATTAATCGTTTGACCAACTGGAAAGAATTTCTTGTGCACTTTACCCTCTGAATCGTAGGAACAAATCGACATTGTTTTCAATTTTTACTTCTTCTAACGACTATTTTTCGAATTTTCGGTGCTTGGGTGCTTTCATCCCATTCGGAGCTTTGGTACTTAGTTTCTGGAACATTTGAAAACGTTTATACAATTCATGCACTCGGCTACGGGATAGACAATCATCGCCATAAACGAATTCCGTCAGTTTCGGTAAATGTTTTACTAAGTTTTCTACAAAAATTAATATTTACACTATCACTTTAGGCACAGTCTCTAAGTTTTTATTCATCTAATTGGCTTGAGAATTACACATAATGTCGGTAAAAGAGAGATATATATATATATATATATATATATATATATATATATATATATATATATATATATATATATATATATATATATATACATATAAATATATTATATATATATATATATATATATATATATATATATATATATATATATATATATCATTATCGGGAATCGGTCTGGACTGTAAATAAAACTCTTTTCTTCTTTAAAACTCAATATTTCGTTATCGTTTGATAACTTCTTCAGGAGTAACTACAAAATTAATACACCTATATTAAAACACAATTCTCTTTCGTCAAAGCATTAAAATATTGAAATATAAAACAAACAATTATGAAACAAACGAACAATCAATTAAACACGTACGAAAATGCGAGTTTGTCCTCGAAACCAACACTCAACATCTCGATTTGCTACAACAAACTGAGAGTAAACAGCCTCGGTACATATACACTGCCGTGAATTCCAGACGAACGGAAAAAACAGCAACAGAAAAACGTCTTTAATTTACTTTATACTAAGAGGTGGCAAATCTTTATTTGTTATTATTGCTGTAATTGTAAATGATTAATACCTATTAATTATGCTGCTATAAATAATACTAAGTTGATTAGTGTCTGATTTATAGTTAATTGACTTTGGGTCCCTGTTGATATGGTACATTTCCTTAAAAAGTCTCCCTTCGTAGTTGTTGTCATGAGCTAAGATTTTAACGTTGTTATAGTCAAAATTATGACCTGTTTTTAAATTATGTTGCACCACAGCACACGAATTCTTTCCCAATCGGGAGTCACTCCTGTGCTGTGTGAGTCTCTGTTTCAACCACTGAGATGTCCCAATATAACACGCTTCACATTGTAAACAAGACAATCTATAAACTACAGAGTTATTATATAAAATAGGTGTTCTATCCTTTATTTTTGAAAACAGGTCAGAACATCGTATGATGTTATATTTCGCAATTTGTATATTTGGGAAATCTCTGAATAAGGCGACAATTGAGTTTGTGATTGGCTTTATAAATTGTAGCTTCCTGTATATCCTATGCTGCGCAGGCGTCTCGTCAGTAGGAGCATCAACACTATCCGAATTATAAATTAATTTTCGTAAAATGTGTTTAGGATAGGCATTGTTGACAAAAATGTTATACAGCTCGTCTAGGTTTTTTTCGAAACCTATCATCACTGATGCATATGATCCTGTTTTTCATTGCTATTACGGTGTTAAATTTTTGATTTTTTGGGTGATCAGAGAAATAATTAATGAACCTTCCTGACGCTGTGGGTTTTTTATACCAGTCAATTATAATACTGTTGTCACTCGTTCTTATTACTTTAGTGTCCAAAAAAGGAACACTGAAGTCCTGTTCTATTTCGATAGTGAATTGTATATGTGTATTGAATGCATTAAAATAGTTTAAAACGATTTCTGTATTACCCTTGGGTACAGCGCAAATCAGATCATCAACATACTTGTACAAAAAGGGTAGGTTGAATGGTAATTGAGGAACCACCGTTTCCAAAAGATGGTCCAACACCACCTTGGCAAAAACTGGACTGATAGGAGACCCTCAAAAATTTGTTTGAAAAATTTTTAGTTGAAACTAAAATACGTGTTGTTGAAGATGAATTTATTGAGAATCAAGAAATTATGCTTTAAAATCATGGTTTTTGTTTGAATCAATTCCCACTTTTTTTCCAGAATAGTTAGGATTAAGTCTAGAGGTATATTTGTAAAAAGGATACTACATCCAAAGATATTAATACATACTCTTCTGGTAATGTCACTTCCTTTATTTTGTAGACAAACGAGAACTAACATTGTAATCCGTGTCATCCTCAAAAGCAACGCTCAAAATTTTGATAGATTGTATGTCGTTGAATTCACTGAACTTATAATTGGTCTCAGAGGAGTGTTTGTTTTGTGAATTTTGGGTAAACAGTAGAGTTTGGGGAATGTAGAATTGTAAATTACTAACTTCTTGTACAGTTGTACATCTATCAAAATACTTAGCTAAAATTTTGAGCGTTGCTTTTGAGGATGATACGGATTACAATGTTAGAGACACCTTCTCGTTTGTCAGGGAGTGACATTACCAGAAGAGTATGTATTAATATCTTTGGATGTAGTATCCTCGTTTACAAATATACCTCTAGACTTAATCCTAACTATTCTGTAAAAAAAGTGGGAATTGATTCAAACAAAAATCATGATTTCAAAGCATAATTTCCTGATTCTCATTAAATTCATCTTCAACAACACGTATTTTAGTTTCAACCAAAAATTTTTCAGACAAATTTTTGGAACTCCAATGGGGTCTCCTATCAGTCCAGTTTTAGCCAAGGTGGTGTTGGACCATCTTTTGGAAACGGTGTTTCCTCAATTACCATTCAACCTACCCTTTTTGTACAAGTATGTTGATGATCTGATTTGCGCTGTACCCAAGGGTAATACAGAAATCATTTTAAACTATTTTAATGCATTCAACACACATATTCAATTCACTATCGAAATAGAATAGGACTTCAGTGTTCCTTTTTTGGACACTAAAGTAATAAGAACGAGTGACAACAGTATTATACTTGACTGGTATAAAACACCCACAGCGTCCGGAAGATTCATTAATTATTTCTCTAATCACCCAAAAAATCAAAAATTTAACACAGTAATAGCAATGAAAAACAGGATTATACGCATCAGTGATGATAGGTTTCTAAAAAGAAACCTAGACGAGCTGTATAACATTTTTGTCAACAATGCCTATCCTAAACACACTTTACGAAAATTAATTTATAATTCGGATAGTGTTGATGCCCCTACTGACGAGACGCCTGCGCAGCATAGGATATACAGGAAGCTACATTTTATAAAGCCAATCACAAACTCAATTGTCGCCTTATTCAGAGATTTCCCAAATATAAAAATTGCGAAATATAACAGCATACGATGTTCTGACCTGTTTTCAAAAATAAAGGATAGAACACCTATTTTAAATAATAACTCTGTAGTTTATAGATTGTCTTGTTTACAATGTGAAGCGTGTTATATTGGACAGACATCTCAGTGGTTGAAACAGAGACTCACACAGCACAGGAGTGACTCCCGATTGGGAAAGAATTAGTGTGCTGTGGTGCAACATAATTTGAAAACAGGTCATAATTTTGACTATAACAACGTTAAAATCTTAGCTCATGACAACAACTACGAAGGGAGACTTTTTAAGGAAATGTACCATATCAACAGGGGCCCAAAGTCAATTAACTATAAATCAGACACTAATCAACTTAGTATTATTTATAGCAACATAATTAATAGGTATTAATCATTTACAATTACAGCAATAATAACAAATAAAGATTTGCCACCTCTTAGTATAAAGTAAATTAAAGACGTTTTTTCTGTTGCTGTTTTTCCGTTCGTTTGGAATTCACGGCAGTGTATATGTACCGAGGCTGTTTACTCTCAGTTTGTTGTACCAAATCGAGATGTTGAGTGTTGGTTTCGAGGACAAACTCGCATTTTCGTACGTGTTTTAATTGATTGATCGTTTGTTTCATAATTGTTTGTTTTATATTTCAATATTTTAATGCCTTGACGAAAGAGAATTGTGTTTTAATATAAGTGTATTAATTTTGTAGTTACTCCTGAAGAAGTTATCAAACGATAACGAAATATTGAGTTTTAAAGAAGAAAAGAGTTTTATTTACAGTCCAGACCGATTCCCGATAATCTTATATATATATATATATATATATATATATATATATATATATATATATATATATATATATATATATATATATATATATATATGAGGCTATGAGCGCAACAGTGGCCTAACCCACATTTTCCTTATTATTCTATTGAAAATTTAATGTTTAAGTAGTCCAAAATTACAACAATAGCAATTATTTATGACAGAAAAACAAAATTGTTGATTATCAACTTATTACTGAGAAAAATTTGCAAAAAATATTACAAAAAAAGAAGTTGCATTTATCTCCAATAGGGATGCTTGGGGGTTAGGCCACTATTGCGCTCATAGCCTCATATATATATATATATATATATATATATATATATATATACTAGATTGATGCACGGTCGATAACATATCACAAAAATCTTATTAAGTAAGGTAGAAAAAAAAATTCTGAAAAGAAAGTACACTCAAGGTGAAAAATAAAACAGGTGAAGTGTAAGTTGAACTTGATCAATTAGTGTTACTTGCCGTGATTGCCTTTAAAATAAAATAAAATCCTTACCGAGGCTAACTTAATTAGGTCCCTGACGTCTTAAGATCTAATATGTATTTTCACGTTTTTTCTTCAATAATGTATAATGGCTTAGCTACTTAATAGCCAATAAATCAGTCGAGCTAGCATCTAGTAATAAAAATGTAAAACAAATATTTACTACGTAAATATTTCTTTAATTATACAGACGTTCGAGCAATAATATACAGTAAAGTATATTAACAAAAAATCAAAAAAAAAAAAATTGTATAATTAAGGTGTCCGTTACTTTGTGACAGTACATTTTAAATTTCTAAATGAAATGAAATGAATTATTTTGTTATTTGTCACTTATTTTATTATTTATTACTTTTTATTTATTATTGTCACTTATATTTTTATTTATTATGAAGATATTGCTTGTGTATTAAAAGAACATGGATACACGTGTGAGGTTGACGATGTAAAAATAAATTAATGGGTTGAAAGTGTACACCGAGGTATGCAACTACCGTATTGAAGACTTGTGTAGCTCTCTCCTGTGCACAGTGCGAAATTTAGGAAGTTTAGCGGAACTTTATTCAATTTTTGAAATACGTAAAATGCATAAGATTATTCATTATTTTGGTAGGTTAATATCCCAGCTCTAAAACCTCATACTCAGTTTGGGGATTAACCCTGCGAAACAACTGCAAAATTCACCTGAAAGTTGCATTACGAGGCTGGTTTGAAAAGTCCGTGCAAAAATAAAAACTACTTATGTGTTTGGGGTAAACCTTTTTTATTTTTCGACATAGTCTCCTTTTAGGCTTATACACTTCGTCCAACGATGTTCTAGTTTGTTGATCCCTTCCGAATAATAGGATTTGTCCAAGTCTGCAAAATATCCATTAGTGTCTGCAATCACCTCCTCGTTTGAATAAAATCTTTGTCCCGCCAGCCATTTCTTCAAATTGGGGAACAAATAGTAGTCCGAGGGAGCCAAGTCTGGAGAATAGGGGGGATGTGAAACGAGTTGGAATCCTATTTTCATTAATTTTGCGACCACAACTGCTGAGGTGTGTGCTGGTGCGTTGTCGTGATGGGAAAAGGACTTTCTTGTGGGCCAATCGCGGGCGGTTTTCTTGCAGCTCGGTTTTTTAAACGGTCCAATAACGATGAATAATAGTCACCTGTAATAGTTTTACCCTTTTCCAGATAGTCGATGAGGATTATCCCTTGCGAATCCCAAAAGACAGTCGCCATAACCTTTCCGGCCGAAGGAACGGTCTTCGCCTTTTTTGGTGCAGATTCCCCTTGGTAACCCATTGTTTAGATTGTTGTTTAGTCTCAGGATTATAGTAATGTATCCATGTTTCAGTCGAGATGCCCACAGCACTAGCAATCTCACGCACCTTAACTCTTCTGTCATCCATCACCATATCATGGATTTGATCAATGATTTCTGGAGTCGTAACCTCCACAGGCCGTCCAGAACGTTCAGCGTCACTTGTGCCCATATGGTCAGTCCGAAAATTTTGAAACCACTTATAAACTATTCTAATCGAAGGTGCAGAGTCACCATAATGTTTATCAAGCTTCTCTTTAGTCTCCTGAGGCGTTTTGCCTTTCATAAAGTAAGGTTTAATCACCACACGAAATTCTTTTTCGTCCATTTCTTGAAAATCACTCGACTTCCTTGATTCACACGAATGCCAAACACAAAGAAATAGACCAATATGGCTGAAACTTGGTGTGCGTTCATTCAAGAGATGCTACTAACTAAACATGACCTCGATACACGCCGGTGGTGCCATCTCTCGGACTTTGCACGGACTTTTCAAACCAGCCTCGTACTTATTCAATCATATTTTTTGCCTACAGAAAGCTATTCGATTTGTTTAAGTTAATAGAGTGGTACATACAAACGGCAAGTCAGTAGGCCATGATTTTTTCCTTATTTATTTTATAAGAGAATTGTCAATTATTGGCATTTAAATAATTGCAAAATCTTTTTTTACTCGTGTGTGATTTGTTCGTGAAAAAAGTGATTTTTAAGAAGTAAGTAAAATTTACATTTTTAAATTCAGTGGAGACTTTAAAAACTGATACTACATAATACCAGCTTGAAACGCACAAAATTTGAAAGGTTTTTGTTCCTCTATTGGAAACATAAAAGATCTTCTGCGATATTTTGCGATCTTCTTTTAAATTAAACATTTTCCAGAATGACTTTGCAAATTTCATATAACTGCATATTCCAGAAGTGGAAGGAAGAACCGACATCGGACGCCATCATTGGTTTTGTTTTGGAAAAAATAGGCTCACCAATGCTAACATCTGACGCTCTTTGCAGTTTAAAGGCAACTCTTCGTGCACTGGTTTGTAAAATACAAAAAAGGTGGTAAAATTTAGCATCGTTTCTGAATAAAAATGCTAGCTGGCTTGAAAATAATATCAAATTTTCAAATGCTGTAAGGGATGCATTGCCTAGTGGATCGAGGACCAATGCAGGCAGACCTAAAAAAAGGATTTAGGGATTGTCATTCTAAAGTGCAAAACAGAAAAGCGCATCATCTTTTGAAGTCCGGTAGTCAAAACGAGTTAGCCAAAGTAACTGCAACAAAGCTATACCAATCTGGAAAACGAAACTCTGCAGCGATTGTCAAGGAACTGGCATCTGGTTCTCCAGAAAGGGGTAGCAAAATCAAGAAGGCTCGCATGTCTTCTTCAAACAGCCCACGAAAATTAACTCCAGACCAGGCTCTGGCGCTACTTATTGTTGCAAACTTATCGTCAAATCAGTACAACATTGTTCGAGTTCAAGCAAAAAATCACCGTTGCACTTTGTATCCACCTTATTATGTTGTAAAAGAGGCAAAGAGGTTGTGCTATCCAAAGGACATAATAATAACTGAAGTTTCAGCTGAAGTATCAGTTCAGTCGCTTATAAATCATACCGTAGCAAAACTTTATACATGGCTAGAAGGGATTCTTAGAACTTTAACAAACGTTAAAGCACTAAATATTATCGTAAAGTGGGGTTGCGATGGGGCGGAACAAGTTAATTATCGACAAAAGTATATGGACAAACATAGCTCTGATGATAGTATGTTTAGTGTATCAATAGTAGCAATCCAAATGTGCTCCGTAAATGATAATGGTGATAATCAGTCAGTAATTTGGAAAAACCCTGCTTCTTCTTCCACACGGTACTGTCGCCCCATTAAGTTCGTTTTTGCCAAAGAAACAGTCAGTGTAATTACCTCAGAAGTAAACAAAGTGAAAGAACAAATATATCAACTTACTCCAACCACTATACTTGTAGATGGCAAGCGATTTCAGGTTACAGAAAATATGATCTTTTGTATGATTGACGGGAAAGTATGCAATGCTGTATCATCCTGTGCATCATCACAAACATGCTACTTATGTGGGGCTAAACCTAGTGAAATGAACAACATCTGCGATATACCTCAAAAAAATATAAATGAATCCTTTTTATCCCTTGGACTATCACCCCTCCATGCATGGATAAGGTTTTTGGAATGTATTTTACATATATCGTACAAACTGGATATTAAGGCATGGCAAGCTCGTGGAGCAGAAAATAAAAAAAAAGTTGCAGAGAAGAAAAAATACATTCAACAAAAATTCAAAGAGGAGCTTGGCTTGCTTATAGATATACCAAAACAGCAGACAGGAAACACAAACGATGGTAATACCGCGAGGAAATTCTTTAGAAATGCCGAAAAGTCTTCCGAAATAACTGGCGTTAATTTAGATTTGATCAAGCGTTTTCATATGCTGTTTAGAGTGTCTAAATTGTAGTCTTAAAATTGATTCAGAAAAGTTCGGCGAATATGCAAGAGAAACTTTGGAATTGTATTTGAAAGAATATTTCTGGTACTCAATGCCCGTAAGTGTGCATAAAGTCCTTTGTCATGGAAAGAATATTATAGCCTCTTGCATTCTTCCGATCGGACAATTTTCTGAAGAAGCTCATGAGGCAAGAAACAAAGACTGCAGAAAATATCGCGAACTTTTTACTAGAAAAACATCCCGAATTGACACAGATACGGGTTTATTTAATCGACTGCTTATTTCATCGGATCCGTACATCGCTAGTCTTCGTAAAGCATCCAAAACCAAGCATAGTGAAGTTACGCCAGAAGTTTTAGAGTTGTTAGAAAGATTTGCAGACCCATGTAATGATTGTGAGTCTTCAGACGATTGCAATGAGTCTCGTTCTGAATAGATGTTTAAAATGTTGTTGCAAAATGTATATTTTTTTTAATTGTTCTATAATAAAAAACACAAATAAACTGAAAAACTTTAAATAAAACACATTAATTTTTTTTTTAAATTTTAAAAAACCAACAAATAGAACTGTTTTACTGGTTTAAATAATTAAGTTCCGGTAAATTCAAGAAATTTCGCACTGTGTTGTGGCAAGAAATCGCAGAGTAACCATAAGCCGTACCTCAAGGGGTATTGGGTTACGCAAATGTGTCGTTTCCCGAGATATAGGTCCCACCTACAGAAACAAGTAATCGAAGGTTTTTTTATCCATCCTCAAATACTTCATGTAACCTTTTGTATCTTTCGTGCCCAGTTCTTTGAGTAAATTCTGATTGCTATTGCAACTACAGCAGCCACAAGACCTGCGGCAATTGGTTTAAAACGTCATCCATTACACAACAGTCACAACTCACAACACATCTTGAAACGAAAAACTGAGATTTCTTTTAAAATATTTTGTAAAATATTTTACATAGTGTAATGCAAATTTTGTAGTCATAAAAGATATTTTATAAAAGAAATTGTAAAAAAAATTCCATCCAACTTTTATAATACATCTTTGTCAAAGAACTTTTATAGTGTAATGCCTGCCTAATGTCAGTCTAATGCTTAAATTAAATTAAGTGGTAAAAATCCAAATTAAGATTTTATTTTAGACCTTCCATGTGTCAAGTAAGTACTGAGTAGAGACCGGATTATTTGCATTTGCATATTTTCATATGCATTTGCATATTTAGACCATTCTCACCGATTATTGCATATTTTACCCAAAATCTAGTAATGATGCATATTTTCCCTATATTTACAATAGTTCTCAGTATTACTAGGCAATTGAATTGCTCAGGGTATTGTTAATGTCGCCGTCTGGAACCGATCTTATCGCTGGGACATTACCTGCAATAGTCTGAACATCGATTAGGTTATAGTGCCAAAGGAATACCCAAAATTACGACGATATTTTATTCCTTTGGTTCTTGGTCGGGATATTAAGTGATAAGTAGTTAGTTTCTAAGAATATTTGTTTGAGCGTGGATCAAATAAACAATTTTCTCGAAGATGAATTTTTATTTTAAAACAAGATATCAGTTTTAACATTATCGTTGACGCGCTTGCATCAGTGTAGTTTTTTGCAATTTTTAACGTGTTGTGTTAAAGTTTAACGTGTACCATGCCACCCGCAAAAAAGTGTCTCTTCGTGGGTAGCTGGTTATCCTGGAACATTTACGAGTACATACGACGGAAATGTTTTTTATTGTCGAGTTTGCGAAAAAAGATTTCGTGCACAAAAAAGTTTCAAATTGACTAGCATGTCAAGACCAGTCTTCATATCGCAGGATTACAAAAAAAACGGCCAACGACAACAACTTATAACAGCAGCAAGTAGCAGTGATTCCACTTCTATAGGCAAACAAAAAAACCACTTTAGCATGGATTTATGTGAAGCATTGCTTGCAAGTAATATTCCTCGCCACGAACTTACAAATCCTACATTCAAAGATTTTCTGCGAAAGTATTGCTTGAATCAAAAAAATACCAGACGAATCAACACTGCGTAAAAATTACATACCAACAATTTACCTTACATGTTCTGGAAGAAATACGTAATGAATACTAATGAACTTAAGGATGATACTATTTGGATTTCAGCTGATGAAACTACCGACAGTTGTGGTCGCTATATTGCGAATTTAATTGTGGGTGCATTAAGATTAGAGCCTTCTTCCTATTTGGTGACCTGCAAAGAACTTGACAAGACAAAACATTCTACGATCGCCAGATTTGCGAATGAGGGTATTAAAAAAATATTTCCTGAAACTTCTGCAGATGAATGAGTGTTTATATTTCTCTCAGATTCTGCTCCCTATATGATCAAGGCAGCCAAAGTCCTCCAAGTGTTTTATCCAAATTTAATTCATGTGACGTGCTTTGCTCACGGAGTCCATCGACTCTTTTCTTAAGGCAGCTGCTCGCAATAACGCCTATAAAGAAAAACTTCCAAATGTGCCCTTACCTCCAGAACCAGTGGTAACTCGATGGCGAACATGGATTGAAGCTGTACTATTTTACAATGAACATTTCGAGGCCATCAAAGGGGTAGTAAATGACACCGATAGTGCAGAAGCTAGGGCAGTTCGTCAATCCAAGGAAGCATTTAACGATTCTGATATTAAAAAAAAACATAGCTTTTATTAGCACTCACTTTTCCCACATACCTGCGAGTATTAAAAAGCTTGAAACTCGATTTTTGGCTTTGACCGAATTAATTCAGTTAATGAATAAAATCCGTCAAATAAACTCCACATTGCCAGATATATTCCCGCGTAGAGTTAAAGAAAAGTTTGAAAACATTTTGTGCAATAACCTAGGCTTTGAACCTTTGTGTCAAATTGATAGTTTTTTTTAATGGGACGGGTGAACTTTTGCCAGAAACAATAAGTACTAATATAGCACCCAAATTCAAATACTGCCCAGTTACCTCAGTGGATGTGAAATGGTCTTTTTCCACTTATAAAATATTTTAAGTGTTCGAAGACATAATCTTACTACCCAAAATTTGGAACAATACCTTATTGTTTACGTGTACAAGAATACAAATGTTAAATAATTTTAAAAAATGTTAATTGATAATTAAATTTAAACATGGTCTATAACTTGTTAATTTTATGCTGATTTTGAAATTACTACTTTTATTATTATTTAATATTGCATATTTTGACCCTTTTCATGCATATTTTAAGCATTTTTCATGCATATTTGCATGCATATTTCGAGATTTTTATGTTGCATATAATCCAGTCTCTAGTACTGAGTAAGGAATTTTGTAACTTTTTAAATATAATTTAATTAGCTTGTTTCCACTATTGTATAATAGTACCAGTTTTCATTATTAGAAGAAAGAAAACTTCTTAGGCTTCTATTTAAATCTAACAAAAATAAAAGGTCTTTAAACAGGGCTTTTCCAAGAAGATTCAGCAACCGAATTCAACCGAAATTATATTATAGCATTATAACTTTTAACGGCTTCGTTCAGCACCAAACTGTTAATCCGGCTTTTTCTTTGATAGGCCGTATAATCTTTCTAATTAGTTTATTGCTAATAAAGTTTTCCTAACTTAAAGTGGTTTCCTGAAAGGGTGTTATAATATTATTATTTATTTCCTTACCGTACTGACATATATCTATCTATCTATCTATATATATATATATATATATATATATATATATATATATATATATATATACTCGTATATATATATATATATATATATATATATATATATATATATATATATATATATATATATATATATATATATATATATTTGAATTGATTCAGCCGATACTTTGTGGAGATCCATAACTAGAAGTTCTACAATAAGTAAAACACTACTTAAATTTCCACTAAATTTTTTTATTTTTAACACCATGATATGTTTGGCTGTACGACAGCTTCTTCAGATGGTTTGTTACAAAAAAAAAAAATTAAAAAAAAAAAAATGTGTATATTATATATATTATATTATCAAAAAAAAAAAAAAAAAAAAAAAAAAAAAAAAATATATATATATATATATATATATATATATAATATATAAAATGCAACGTCTCTCTGTCTGTCTGTCTGTCCGTTAGTGCGCTTATCACTGGAGAACCACTTATCCGATTTACGTACTTTTTTTTTTAAAACATACATATGTTCTCTGGCCTGGGTATAGGCTATATTTTATTACGATAGGTGGCATAGGAAATGAGCAGTGACGATAATAGTGGGAGTATAGCAGTAAGCTTCGCAGAAAGACTGAATAGATGGGGGGAATACTTTAAAGAAACACTAAATGGAGATGAAAATGAGTTGAATGAGAAATAGGAAGCAAAAATAACTGAAGGGCAGGATGAGACAAATAAACCCTGCAAAGAAGAAATAAGAGGAATACTCAGAACCCAAAAAAAATAAGGCCTTGGGTGGAAATTGTAGAACTGATAAAAGCTGGAGGAGTAGATATGGAAAATGAAATATGCCGGTTGGTGCAAGAAATATGGGAAACAGAACAGATGCCAGTGAGCTGGAGAGAGCCGCTCATTTGTCCAATATACAAAAAAGGAGAAAAAACTATATGCGCTAATTATAGACCAATAGCCTTACTGGATGTCGTGTACAAGATAGTAGTGTTGACTATCAAAAACAGACTAGCAGAGAAAGCCGAGTCTATTCTGGGAGAGTATCAGTGTGGATTCAAGAAAAATAGATCGGTTACAGACCAGATATTTTCGATTAAGCAAATCCAAGATAATAGCTTAGAACAAAATTTGGCACTACACTTGGTCTTTGTGGATTTCAAAGAAGCATATGACTCTGTAAATAGAGAAGGACTGGAGGAACTAAAAATTCCAAGTAAATTGATTCGCATGGTGAGAATGACCCTCAATGACACAGAAAATAAAGTGTTGGCTGAGGGCACAGTATCAGACAAGTTTAAGGTGAAAAGAGGATTAAGACAGGGGGAACCAGTGTCGACATGTCTATTTAATTTGGTACTAGAGAAGATAATCCGGGAGTCAAAAATAAAAACAAATGGAACGATATACCAACAAACCTGCCAATGCTTGGCCTATGCGGCTGATGTAGCAGTAATTGCAAGAGCAAAAAGAACTTCAAAAAAGCCATAAGTAGGATAGAAGAAAGGGGAAGGATGAGAGGACTAAAGATAAATGAGGAAAAAACAGAATACATGGAAATTACAAAGAAGAAGGATAATAAAAACAACAAAAGTTTAGATATAATAAACAACTTAGGGAAAAGATATACGTTTGCAAAAGTAGACAAATTTAATTATCTGGGAGTAACAATAACAGAGAGTGGACAAGAAAGGACAGAGATACAAGAAAGAATATCGAAAGGACAGAGATGTTTGGGGGCAATGAATCCAATATTGAAATCAAAGAATGTATCAAGAAAAGCAAAAGAAAGAATATATACGACAGTTCTCAGACCCACGGTGACATACAGATGCGAAACGTGGAAACTGAATGCAAGAGAAAAGGGCACGTTGGAGGTGTGGGAAATGAAAACTATGAGAAGAATCTACGGAGGAAGGAAAGAAGAGGGACTGTGGAGAAGAAGAACAAACTACGAATTAAAATGCCTATATATGAAACCCCTTATAAGCCAAATCATAATAAGCCAGAGATTAGGATGGTTGGGACACGTGGCAAGGATGAAGGAAGAAAGACAGGCAAAGCAAGCCCTAATAAGAGGAGTAGTTGGAAGAAGAGGCAAGGGTAGACCTCGATCTACATGGATTCAGGCAGTAAAGTAAGATTCGGAGTTGATGGGAATCCCGCACTGGGGAAAAGCTAACAGGAGACAAAAAGAAGTGGAGACAAGTATGGAACCAAGCCATGGGCCTCTAAGGCCCCTTGAGCTATATAATAATATAAACATAACGAATAAGCAGTGACAATAAAGGTGAATCAAGTCCACGCGAGCGGAGCCGCGGGCACGGCTAGTATATATATATATATATATATATATATATATATATATATATATATATATATATATATATATATATATATATATATATATATATATGTACTAAGTTGGGAATGTGGAATCTTTGGCATAATGATACTACTCAGTATATATCACCACTACACCAAACACTTTATTTTTGCACTCGACGCGCGTTTGGCTAACCATGTTAGCTTCAATCATCGCTCCTGATGAAGCTAACATGGTTAGCGAAACGCGCGTCGAGTGCAAAAATAAAGTGTTTGGTGTAGTGGTGATATATACTGAGTAGAATATATATATATATATATATATATATATATATATATATATATGAATCGTTCATTTCAAAAACCACATAAGTCAAAATTTAGCAAAATTGAGTTTTTGCTAGGAAACGTCTCCTCAAGGGTACCTACATATTATATGCAAAAGCCACGTAAGTCGTATTTACGGTTAACGAATTGCCGCCTATCCACTTCCACCGTTTGTTGCAAAAACCACATTAGTCACAGACTTATGTTGTTTTTGCACGGATTTTCTAGCGAGGGTTTGAGTTGAGTGGGAGATAAAAAGTGTTATCTCTGTTCAGATACCAGTCAAATTGATGGCAAATCGATCCCAAACTATCCAACTCATGCGCACTTTGATATGGGGACCCCAAAAAAATAGAAAATATTAAGCAAGTTAGAAATAGTATCCTTGAACAGCATATTCCATTTTATGACGGGATTTTCCACTGGCCTACCGCGGAAGGACAGAACCAGGAAGAATATTATGTCGAAAATGACCACGAGTTTGATTATGTGCCTTAATTAATTATTAAAATCAGGAATATCATTGTTTGTTTGTATTTTGAAGCATTTTTAATAAACCCTTTTGACAGTTTGTTGGCTTGTTTTCTCTTAAAGAAGGAAAATGATAACTTCAAAATTATATTCAGTGCAAAAACCACCTAAGTCTCAAGAAAAAAAAATTTTTTTCTTAATAACAACGAAAATAAACTACATGTATTATGTGATAAACTATGTAACTACTTAAATAATTTGAATTAAATTAAATTTTTTCCTCTTATAAAGGATAGTTTTAGTTTAATAAAGTTTTTTTCGCCTACTGAAAATTTTACTTTTTTGACTTATGTTTTTGAAATCAACGATTCATATATATATATATATATATATATATATATATATATATATATATATATATATATTATTGTAACAAACCATCTGAAGAAGCTGTCGTACAGCGAAACATATCATGGTGTTAAAAATAAAAATTTGGTGGAAATTTAAGTAGTGTTTTACTTCTTGCAGAACTATATATATATATATATATATATATATATATATATATATATATATATATATATATATATATATATATATATATTATATTCTAGCTGATCCGACAGACGTTGTCCTGTCCAAATTTCAATAAATTTGTTTGTGATCGTTTTGTGAAAAGCTATTGGAAATGTGTAAACAATGTTGAAATGAGAAAAAGACGTATTTCTGAGTGATCCTTGTATCTACTAACGATTGTGGTCATAGATATTCAATTTGGGGAGGAGTACATTCAGAAGTACACCAATGGGAATTCTATCGGCAGTACACTGCTGAAATGCTGCAAATATGTGATGTGCCTGAAATGTGATCGACTTGGAACCACCGGTTTTGTTCCAAAATTTAAGTCACAATTGAATTAAGTCATAATTTCATGTCAACCGAATGATTTATTTTCTTCCATTAAATTTGAAATCACAATGAATCTCAAGGTGTTTTATTTACATTTCAATTTCGATTGCAAGATCGATGTTCAAGTAAACAATCAAAACAAAGAAATGCTTTGTTTCGATTGCTTTGCTGTGACATCACCATTTTGTTCATTACGATGATTTATGATACACGACATTTTTTTTTGCCTGGCACGTAAACAAACAAAGCTGATGGTTTGCCGACACGGGAACACGCGACATACAATTGACTATGCGAGAAGCATGGATTTTCAAGGTTAATGCCGCAAACACTCAATGACTGCCCTTGTGATTTGTTTATTGTCATTGCGAATGCAATCCGCATCGGAAACTGCAAGCGTTTGTGGAATCTATTCCTGTTCCAGAAACCAATCAGCGCAATGGCTCTGGTGGCGGGACCAATGGCGCCAATTTGACATTGCCACTTGCGCAATACTATCCAAGGGTTTCATTTCTGTATTTCAATGCCTTATAATGTGGGCACACAAGGCTCATCGATCCAATAGCAATGGATTGGTCTGCACTGTAATCAGTTGTCACGTTGTAACGGAATGCAGCTCGATGAGTATTCAACGTAACATTAGTTTGTCTTCTTGCACAGTTATTCAAATTCATTGTCGCGCGATTGGTTTCTACTGACCGATGATGTCTCATTCGATGCATATCATCTTCGTTTGCATTTTCTCATTCTTCTTGTGTACATGCTGAACTGGTTTGTGATAATCGATTCCGTTCAGTTTCATTTCGCTCGCATTGCTCTGCAGTTCGATTGGATCGAAAATTCGTTGTAGCATTGCGAGTTCTGCGACCTAAATTACTTCGTCTTATTGGCGGCATTGCAATGCGATTAAATTGTGTTAATTCAATTCACTTGTGTCGATTGCGACACAATGTGCGATGCGAAGAATCACAATTCAAAATGGAAAATTGATTCACTTTATTGTTATTGTATAACCGTTAGTCACTTGAAAACTCGCCGTATTTCATAAGTAAATCTGTAAATTTGTTTGAGATAAAAACGAGGAAACTTAATTCATTTCATAAAACGATTGCGATGAGCTTACAACACAATCAGAATTCAACTAAAAATAAGCAACTAAATCAATTTTTCGTCACTGTGTAACCGATTGACTTGATTTAGAATTTGACAATCAGCTGTCAAACGACATTTACGCACGTAGCAAAATAAATTGGAATGGAAATAAAATAACTAGACTTGTTGGACAGATCGCGAAGTAACACAAAAGTAAAAACAAATGTAATTTTATTATAATTTAGGCTGGAATGCGTTTTTTTCAGATTTTTCTCCAGATCTTCCAGATTTTTTTTTTCAGATGAAAACATTTAATTGAGTTATTTCCATCCCGAGAGCATAACAAATCAACCAAATATGTCGTTCCTGTCGTCAGTTATGATCGAGAGTGCATACAAAAATTATGATTTTTGCAGTTTGTCCGAATTTTCCGAATTTCCTTTGTAATTGTCCCGAATTTTCCAGGACCATAACGAACAAAACAAAAAAAGAATTACGCATATCCATTGTTCGAATCGTGAGTTATGGTCTTGAGTTCATACAAAAATCCCATAGAAAAAAGCACTTTCAGTTTTTCCCGAATTTTCCAGGCAACTTTTCCATTTTTTTTTTCCCTAAAAACCTTTTTAGGACTGTTACGAACATTTTTTTAAAAAAATTCTTCTTCTAGCCATTCTCTATCCTTTGAATATAGTCCTCTCTCATGTGCTTCCATATGTCCCTGTTTCGGGCAATTTGATACCAATTGACCCCTGCTGACCTTTTAATATCGTCATACCAACGTTGTTAGGGTCTGGCAGTACTTCTTTTTTCCCCCATGTTCTCCATTGGGTTATTTTTCCGCTCCAGTTATCAGTTTTTCTGGCCACATGGCCAGCCCAGTTCCACTTGAGGAAAGATATCCTCTCAATTATGTCGTGAACCCCTGTTTTTTTCCTGATCCAGTCGTTTGATTTGCAGTCCCTGAGTGATATACCTATGATTTCCCTTTCAATTGCACTCTGATGAACATGCAATTTTCTAATTATTTTCCGTGTCAAAACCCAAGTTTCGCTACCATCTGTTGTTACTGGTAGAATGCATTCGTTATATAATTTATCATTAAGTTTTAAAGTCAGTTTGGACTGAAAGACTTGCTTCAGTTTACCGTAAGCCGCCCATCCTAGGCGTATTCTTCGATTGACTTCCAGTTCTTAATTCAATTTTCAGAGCATAACTCCCTGTCTCAAATATACATATGAGTCCACCCTTTCCACTTGTTGTCCTTGTATGAGATATTACGTTATTAATAGCTGTTTGTTCATTTATCATGAATTTGTTTATTTTGATGTTCATCTCTAAACCTTTTTTGCTTCAGTTAGAAATTCCTGGAGCATTTCTTTCAATTCGATCTCATTTTCGGCAAAAAGTGTGATGTTATCAGCAAATCTTAAGTTGTTGAGTTTCTCTCCGGATATGGTAAATCCCCTGTTTTCCCAGTAAAGGCACTTGAAGATATGTTCTAGAACCAGGGTGAATATTTTGGGTGATATGATGTCACCCCTTCTAACACCTCTCTTTATTTTTACTTCCTTGGTATCCTCGTCTAATCGGTTTGTGATTATTCTCATGAGTAGTTTGTATATTTGCGATAGAAGACTTATTGACCTATAGTTCTCCAAATTGCTAGGATCTCCTTTTTAGTGTTCCGTACGGAACACTTATAAGATCACTTCGGTGTCTGTCTGTCTGTCTGTCACACCCGATTTTCTCCGAAACTATTTGACATAGAAAGGTGAAATTTGGTAATAATATAGGAATTGACGGCCTCATTAGAGCCATGTAGTTTTGAAAATTAAATTTTGACTTAAAGGGTTAGTTTTGGGGGGGTGAAGTCGGAAGTGAAAAAAAAAATTTTTTACTAGGTCATCGAGTGTGGTGTCAAATGAAAGCTTGTGAAAACACGAGTAAAAATATATATATATATATATATATATATATATATATATATAATATTATACTTGCGCGCACTTTTCTTTGTATTATTTTTAAAAATTCGCGAAAAATCGCTGTCTCGGGCCTTATCTCGAAAAGTACTTATCAAAAAATTCTGGAATATTCTCCACGGGGTGTAGATTGAACGAAAATTATCAAGAGTGCATTACCTTTAATAATTTATATGGTATATAAAAAAAACAAAAATTTCATGGTCATCAGATTTTAGTAAAGATTGGAAACAAACTTTGTTGAAACCTCATTTGGGATGTATTTTGTGAAGTCACTGATCATTTTATACCTCTGTGACAATTTTTTTTTTATTTTAAAAGCAATCAACGTACGGAACACTAATTGCGCAAGTTCAACTTGCACTTGACCGGTTATTGTATATAAATATAACTATGGCGGTTTCCCCGATCTTCGACTAGACATTTTTTATTTTTTGTGAATAACAACTGGTCTTATTGAATTTGAGAAACATCTATGGCTCGAACCCTTACCTCAAATAGATTTATTCTTTAAATATCGAAGAAAAACTTAAGAAAATATAAAATTCTACTTAATTATGATAAAAATATTATAAAAAATTCTTACAGACCTAGACTTGAAACCAAAAACTCGTAAAACTTAATCTAAAAAGATTGAAAATGAAGAACTTAGAAGTAAAAAATTACTTAATGTTTGTAACGTGACGTATATAACACAAAAAATGATGATTAGCCAGTTTCAGTGACCAAAGAATTTAATATATAGTTTTAAATCAACAAACAATATGTCAAACATTTTATATTTTCTCAAGTTTTTCTTCGATATTTAAAGAATAAATCTATTTGAGGTCAGAGTTCGAGCCATAGATGTCGCTCGAATTCAATAAAATTTAGACAGTTGTTATTCACAAAATATAAAAAATTTTTTAGAGGGTAACTTTTCAGAAATAAAATTTCGACCGTCTCTAATATATATATATATATATATATATATATATATATATATATATATATATATATACTAGCCGGGCCCGCAGCTCCGCTCCCGTGGACTTGATTCACTACTATCGTCACTGCTTATTCCTTATGTTACCCAACGTAATAAAATATCTCCCATTATTTCTCCTTATCTCCCAATATTTCTCCTTATTTCCCATTATCTCTACATAATTTCCATTATCTAGGCTTATCTCTGCTCATCTTCCATTATTTCTCCTTATCTCCCATTATTTCTCCTTATCTCCCATTATCTCACCTTATTTCCCATTATCTAGGCTTATCTCGACTTATCTCCCATTATTTCTCCTTATCTCTCATTATTTCTCCTTATCTCCCATTATTTCTCCTTATCTCCCATTATCTCACCATAACTCCCATTATTTAGACTTATCTCTGCTTATCTCCCATTATCTCTCCTTATCTCCCATTATTTATACTTATCTCCCATTATCTCACCTTATCTCCCATTATCGAGGCTTATCTCGACTTATCTCCCACTATTTCTCCTTATCTCCAATTATCTCACCTTATCTCCCATTATCTAGGCTTATATCGAATTATATAGAACATATGTATAAATTTATAAAAACACGTAAATCGGATAAGTGGTTCTCGAGTGATAAGCGCACTAACGAACAGACAGACAGACAGAGAGACGTTGCATTTTATATATATTGTATTCTTTTCTACATGATATTGTTCCATATTTAATGCTTTAGGGAGTGTATTGCAAGAGAACGCGCTAGCGGCAAACTTTTCTCCGAATTAATTTACTATTATCGTCACTGCTTATTCCTTATGTCACCTAATAAAATGTAGCCTATAACCTGGCCAGAGAACATACGTATGGTTAAAAAAAGCACGTAAATCGGATAAGTAGTTCTGCAGTGATAAGCACACTAACGGACGGACAGACAGACAGACAGACGGACAGAGAGACATTGCATTTTATATATATATTATAGATATTCTCTGCTACATAATATTGTTCCATATTTAATGGTTTGGACTGTGTATTGCAAGAGAACGCGCTAGCGGCAAACTTTGTCCGACTTCATTTACTATTATTGTCACTGCTCATTCCTTATGCTACCTATCGTAATAAAATATAGCCTATAACCTGGCCGGAGAAGACATGTATGTTTAAAAAAAAAAAAAAGTACGAAAATCGGATAAGAATACGTTGCATTTTATATATATTATATATGTAATAAAATATATACCTATAACCTGGTCAGAGAACATATGTATGAATTTAAAAAATCACGTAAATCGGATAAGTGGTTCTCGAGGGATAAGCGCATTAACGGACAGACAGACAGACAGACAAACATTGCGTTTTATATATATTATAGATATAGATTATTTTTATTATTATATAACCTGGCCAAAGAATATATGCATGAATTTAAAAAAAGACAGGTAAATCTGATAAGTGGTTCCTGCGTGATAAACGCACTAATGGACAGACAGACAGACAGAGAGACATTGTATTTTATATATATTATAGATTATACATATACAGATACATAATATTGTTCCATATTTAATGGTTTAGGCTGTGTATTGCAAAGGCACGCGCTAACGGCAAACTTATTTGCGACATCATTCACTATTTTACGTCACTGCTCATTCTTTATGCTACCTATCGTAATAAAATATAGCCTATAACCTGGCCAGAGAACATATGTATGTTTTAAAAAAAAAAGTGCGTAAATCGGATAAGTGGTTTTTCAGTGATAGGCGCACTAACGGACAGACAGACAGACAGACAGACAGAGAGACGTTGCATTTTATATATATTATAGATGTAATAAAATATATATCTAAAACCTGGTCAGAGAACATATGTACGAATTTAAACAATCACGTAAATCGGATAAGTGGTTCTCGAGGGATAAACGCACTAACGGACAGACAGACAGACAGAGAGAGGTTGCAATTTGTTTATATTATAGGTATAGATTATTATTATTATTATATAACCTGGCCAAAGAATATATGTATGAATTAAAAAAGGCCGTAAATCGGATAAGTGGTTCTCGCGTGATAAACGCACCAGTGGACAGACAGACAGAGAGACATTGTATTTTATATATATTATAGAATCTAGATATACTCTACTACATAATATTGTTCCATATTTAATGGTTTAGACTGTGTATTGCAAGGGAACGCGCTAGCGATAAACTTTTTTCCGACTTCATTCACTATTATCGTCACTGCTCATTCCTTCGTAATAAAATATAGCCTATAACCTGGCCAGAGAACATATGTATGTTTTAAAAAAAAAAGTACGTAAATCGGATAAGTGGTTCTCCAGTGATAAGGTCACTAATGGACAGACAGACAGACAGAGAGACGTTGCATTTTATTTATATATATTATAGATATACATATATATATATATATATATATATATATATATATATATATATATATATATATATATATATATTGATATATATATATTTATATATATATATATATATATATATATATATATATATATATATATATATATATATACAGTTGAATCTCGATTATCCGAAATAATATGGACCAAAGTGATTTCAGATAAACGAAATTTCGGTTAATCCGAATTTTTTTTATAAAATAGAAGTTTAGAATGAATACAACATTGCAAATTGACTTAAAAGCATTTATACGATATGCTATTACGTATATAGGTATTTATTAAAACAAAGAATAGAACAATTAGTTTACTTATTTTATGTATATGTATATATTGAAGGTAAGGTATTTGACGGCAACATTTTGTAGTTCAAGCCTGTTTCATCCCAATTATAGATTTGGTCTGGTTGTAAACCATGTTCTTTCATAAGCTGCTCAAAATTCTCTGCAAATTTTTTTGCAGCAGATACATCAGCCGACAATCTTTCTCCACAAACTTTCAGTTGATGTACACCATGTCTTTTTTTCCACCTGTCTAGCCATCCATCACTTGCAGAAAAATTTACAGGCGCTTCAATAACCAGCAACTCTACGCTTAAACTCACTGACTTATCTTTTAAAAATTGTTCCTGAAATTGGTATTCCGCATTCTCGATTCTGTGTAAACTATAAAAATAAAGAATCATCCACTTTTTGGTATTCACTGGTTTTTATACTTTTTCATGCCTGTGTGGGCGATGACAAAACACTACACCATTTTTCAAGTTTTTTTCGCGATTTTTTATCCACTCTAAAAGACTACTCACGGCTACACCTAAATCCTTCGCTACATTTTTAAGAAGTTCACCATTATCTAAACGTTGAATTGCTTCAAGTTTCTCTTTTAAGTTAATAACAACACGTTTAGGCTTATTATTATGACACTCCATTTTGTAAAATGGTAAGATACAACGAATTGTACCAAATACGCACACCTAGTACCCAATCGGAGGGCTGACACAGCAGCCACTAGCCGACAGAGTGGTTGGCACAGCCAACACTAAAGGCAGGCAGCGAGATTTGCGAGGAATCAACCTCAGACCTTATGTGGTTTAACGTAAAACAACTTAAAATAGGCAAAAAGCCCATGTAAAATGTCTATTAAAAGGAAACTATTACCTCTGCGATCATAACAGACGTAATGAGTAACTTATAACATTCGTCGACTAACCAAAACATAGACAGTGGTGAAATTCTAGATGTCGGGGAGTCCCCGACGCGTTAAGGAAACCCTCATCGTCTGTGAATAATGGGGATTTTTTGGGAATGCAATTTGCTTTTTAACAGCCGGTTTTCAGATAATCGCGATTGTACTATATATATATATATATATATATATATATATATATATATATATATATATATATATATAATATACTTGTTCCACTTTTCTGCTAGCTTCTTGATTCCTGTGGCAAAGAATTCTTTCCGTTGACGTCGAAGCCACTCTTGCACTTCCTTCACTTATTCATTTTCGGTGAACCTCTTTCCATGTAGGGCATTTTTGAGAGGTTCGATCAGGTAAAAAAAATCACTTGGAGCCAGGTCTAGACAATATGCGGGATAAGGCAAGATCTCCTAATCTATTTCTTGAGTCTCGATTCTTTATGAGCTTCTGTAAGCTGCTTAGGAACACATCTGGCACACGTTTTTCGGTACTGTAAATGGTTCTGAATAATATTGTGAACAGTTCCAACGTTTACTTCAACCTCCTGAGCTATCATTTCAAAAGTAATTCTTCCGTTATCACGAATAAGTCCAACAATCCTCGATTCCAACCAGGAACCAGAAACTTCGACTGGACGTTCATGTCACTGCTCGTCACACACTCTTGTTCAGCCACTTTTGACCCGATCTATCTACTTGGAAACGTTCGCACGGTTCATACAACTTTGTCCATACCGTATTAACATTCTAAAGTGTATTTTACTTGGCTTAACACTTTCTGCTACTAA
This sequence comes from Pachyrhynchus sulphureomaculatus, assembly GCA_019049505.1. Lineage (NCBI taxonomy): Eukaryota > Metazoa > Arthropoda > Insecta > Coleoptera > Curculionidae > Pachyrhynchus > Pachyrhynchus sulphureomaculatus. The sequence continues at coordinate 190,873,091 of CM032449.1, forward strand.
AAATCTGATCAAATGGACTCGCCATGGTAAACTAGATAATTTGAGGATATGTTTACATTACATGATCGAACAGGTGATTAAAACTCATCCCAAGGTTGCCAACTTGCACTCCTAGAAGTATGGAGCGGTATTGTTGGATGGGTTTAAGCTGAGACTAATTGTCTCTTTACTTATTGAATGACCCTCGTATAATGTGTTAGGTAATATTACCCTAACGGGCGGAACTACACACATTATTTACTAAAGTTCTGTTAACTAAGATGCTTCGACTGTAGAATCGCAATATTTTAAAATTACTTAGTACTTATCTTTAGTCCAAAAATCCTCTTCGAAACGAAACGAATCGTCGCTGGCCCGCGCCTGATAAACTGTTTATTATCCATGATTTCTTAGTAAAGAGCTTCCTTAATTTAGGGTTATTTAACTTTACGGTCCTTTTTAATAAGTTTTTGTGAAAACGTTAAATATTTCACAGGTTGTTTGTCCAAAAATGCTAAGTTTTAATTACTTTGAATAACCTCTTATCGCTTAAAGGCAGATTTCAGAATTTTTTTATGAGACCGACGGTTTTTCGGTAATTAAAGAGAAACACATTTTGGCTACACTTTATTATGGAGAAGGGTATAACATGGAATTCTTAAACAAAGAAAAACAAGTTGCCTTTCCGTTACGCCCGGCTCCGATTTATGGAAAATTGTGAGATATTTATTTTTTTTGTAAATGTAGGATGGTTTAATGCAGGGGTCGGCAACCTATAGCACGCGTGCCATCTGTGGCACGCCAAGCAATTTTGAATGGCACGCGTACCTATTCAAAGTTTACACATTAATTCTGTAATCTGTTACATCTTTCGAAATTAAGTAAATAATCGAAGACAGTATTACTTTAACGATACAAACAAAAACGATATATTATATAGGTCACTAGGTATTATTACCAAAAACTACAAAATATATATTTTGTAATTTATAATTTTACTGAATACATTGGTTTCGCTTTAATTTCGGCAAGTATTAAAGACGGCAAGCCTCAACATATAAGCTTAGGCAAAAACACAAATAAACGTCCTCAACTCCTTTTATATTGCCGAACTTTAGTTTTTGTTAGATTTAACTTCTAGGCGGCCCTTTGATTGCAATGGCCGCGTTGTAGGTAATAATTTTTGTTCTAAGAAATTTAATAAACGTAATTATTGGAATTTTCTGGAAACATTATTTTTCTATATATAGCAAGCGGCTACACGTTTGAATCATTTAGTATAGAAGTAACATCCGTTCCAGTCAATAGTCGTCGAAAAGTTTAAAAATTACGTTGCGTTATGGCCGCGAAGAAACAGAAGGTAGACGTTCGATCATTTCAAACTTCATGGACAACAGATTACGGTTTTGTACAGCAAAACGATCGGGCCATTTGTGTCCTATGTCGGGAAAGCGTAGTTTTCCGGACATCTAGTGTTCAACGACATTTCCAGATAAAAATATGAATCGTCATTTAAATGATACGCTGATAAAAGGGAGGCAATACAAAGAGCAAGTAAACAATACGAGAAGCAGTCAACATTCTTTAGCAAAGTTTTCCAAGGAGAAAATGGGGTAACTGAATGCTGAAGCAAACGTTTTTGAGTACTGGCGAGATTTTATTCGACGACTTGCCCAATAAGGATACAATATTGGCCAGAATTAGGGGATATACCGGCATCAGCGCGGACCATCGAGAGACGAATTACCGAAATGGTACAAAATGTCCAAAAACAGCAGAGGGGCGCTATCAAACGAAGTTTTGTATTTAGTGTAGCATTGGATGAAAGTGTCGATATTAATGACATTGCCCGTCTGGCAATCGTTGCACGATACGTCGATGATGGCAGTGTGTATGAAGAGCTGATTTGTCTGCCCCCATTGCAGGGAACTACAAGAGGAGAGGATATATTTTCAGAATTTGTTAAACATTTTGAAAAGCGGAACATTGATTTAAATACAAATTTTTGCGTAATGACAGATGGTGCTCCTGCTATGATTGGGAGACATAAAGGATTTGTTTCCCTTCTTATTGAACGCATGGGTCGATCAGTTTTGAATTTTCATTGCATAATTCACCAAGAGAGTTTGTGCGCTAAAATCTCCGCTGGAAGTTTAAAATCCGTGATGGATAGGGTGGTTAAAATAGTTAACTACATTGTCCGTCGTTCTTCACTGATCCATAGACAATTTAAGGCCTTTCTGCAAGAATTAGAAAGTGCATATTCAGATATACTATTGCACAATAATGTGCGCTGGCTCAGCCGTGGTAAAGTGCTCTCTAGATTTGTGCAATGTCTGGGCGAAATTAAATCGTTTTTGTTGGAAAAAAAAAAAAACAAGTGGATGCTTATCCTGAACTAGAAGATAAGAACTGGATCTGTATGTTAATGTTTCTTACTGATATTACAAACCATCTCAGTGAACTCAACTTAAAGTTACAAGGTTCAGGCAAAACAGTTCTGGATTTATACGAATCCTGGAAATCATTCAAATTAAAAATAAATTTATTTATCAGCGATATTACTACAAACACATATAAATATTTTCCAAATTTAAAAACTTATATATCCAGTGTCGACGATGGTGCACTAATAGACGAAATTCTTAAATATATGACTAATTTAAAAGAGGAGTTTATCGAGAGGGGTCAGGATTTTGATAAAATGGTCCTATGTTCGCTTTTTTAATCAAGCCAGATTTAATGGATTTTTCCAGCAGTTGCTTTGACATATCTCTTTTCTCATGGTTGGACATTAATGATTTTGATCTTCAATATATTGAATTTAAAAGCTCCGAGTTATGGAACACGAAATTTGTAGAATTAAGAAGGGTATTAGAAGGTGACTGCCAGAATCATTTAAACGAGATACTCAGTTGTTGAATGAGTTTACCAGAGAAATTTATTTGTCTTAAGAAAGTAGCGTTTGCCATGCTTACAGCTTTCGGATCATCCTATATCTGTGAATAACTTTTTTCCCATATGAGAGTGTTTTTAAACCCGTACCGAAGCAGGCTGACAACAGACAACTCGGAAGCATGTGTGACACTGAAGATAACCAGACATGAACCGGATATAAGAAAACTCTCTAAAGAACTTCAAGCACAGGGTTCACACTAGGTCCTAGGACTAGTATAATAAAATTATTTGTTAAATGTTACAATTTTTTTGTAATTAAACCTTCTAAAAGCAATATTTTAAGTTAATTTAAGTTAATTTTTGTTAATTTTAGTTGTGGTAAGTACCTATGTCGACAAGCAAAATGTTGTATGGAAGAAAGCTGGCACCCTTTAGTTAAAAGGTTGCCGACCCCTGGTTTAATGCATGTCAAGAAGTATACTGACGTATTTGACATTTGGTAGTGAAACCGACACTGAGCACCACGACGCCAAACAAATTTTTTTCCATCGACACATACTTTTGTAAAACGACATTGGAAAGTTCTGACTTTTTTCGACATTCTTTCCTTAAACTGTTTTTTTTTTCTAATTCGTTTTGCAAAAAAGTTATGCACTAAAAACCGTGTAAAATATTATTTTTTGGTCATCGCGGTTGCCATGGATTGTATGCCATATTTGGAGGTTTTCAAACAATTTATCTAGTAGGCGGTTGTCATACTTTAATCTGATAGTAGAATATTAGTTACTATGCTGTTTAGGTTTTCACTTTATTAAAATATCTTTGAACAATAAAAAACAAGAATTTTTATTAAAACCACAAAAAAACTTTTAACATTACGTAACTTATTACATATTTATAAAATTAAAGGACTCCGCACATATCTTATGGAAAATGGCTCTCGGTTAAATTCGCTCAAATTTTGCTATCTTCTAGTTTTTGTTATTCTGAACAAAAGTTCCCATGATCACAACATGATCTGACTAGCCGTTTTTGTTCTATAAGGTTTCAAGTATTGGTAACACAGCCCCACAATACTTTTGATGCCATATATCAGATCCGTAGTATTTTTGCCCGCTGATCACGAATCTGACGTCAGAATATCGCCATCACATCTCAATTTTTTTCTAACCTCAAAAAATAGGTAAAAATTTGTAAAAATTAAGAAAAATATACTCCTAAAAAATTGATTCAAGCTTTTTCATGAATCCAAAGATGTATTAATATGTATTCGGACACGCTAAGCTAATATTCATCGGTTGGATTAAGCCATACAGTTCTGTTTTCTTTCTAACCTCAATAAATCAGACAGATATAGTGCTTCTCGAATGCAAAAACGAATTCAAATTAAAATTCAACCGATTCTTACCAAATTTGGTACACGGGGGGTTTTTTGGGTTGCTGATCATGAATCTGAGGTCGGATTTGCAAAATTCAAAATGGCGGATCCAAGATAGCGGACCAAATTTTTGAAAACCAACCGATTCCTACCAAATTTGGTATACAGTTGGGGAATCCTCAAACCTGATACTCTTAAACCCTAAACCCTGAAACCTTAGACTCCCACACCCTGTAACCTCAAAAAATAGACCTCAATAACCCTGTAACTTTAAAAATGAGACCCAATAAACTCAAAACCAGGACTTTTAAACCATATACTCTCAAATAGTAGCCCCTTAAGCCCTAGAATTGCGAAAGTTAGACCCTCGCCTAACTTTCCTTTTTTTGGCTGTATCTTGTTCTTTTTTCCGCGAATGACCTATTCAAAGGCTTTCTGCCCAAACGCTTTTGAGGACTTGTTTCTCTTTTTAGCGACCAGCAATAGTCCGCTAGCATATGGTCATCCCATCGTCCTTGATACCGATTTTCTATGATTTTCAGATCTTGGTGAAAACGTTCCCCTTGCTCCTCACCGTAGTCACCAAGATTATCTGGGAAATCATCGATGTGGGAGTCCAGGAAATGTAATTTTAGATTCATTAAGCAACCTAATGTTTGAAAATTTTTTACCATTTTCTCGACTATTTCTTTGTACTTAGGACTTTTATTATTTCCCAAAAAGTTTGTTGCGACTTCTTTAAAACTAAGCCAAGCAGCTTTTTCAACTTTATTCATTTTAGTAACAAATAATGAATCTTGAAACAATTTTCTTATTTGTGGCCCGTCAAATACGCCTGCCTTAATTTTAGCTTCAGAAAATTTCGGAAATTTTTTATGCAAATATTTGAAACATGGGCCGTTTGTATCTATTGCTCTCGTGAATTGCTTCATAAGTCCAAGCTTAATGTGAAGCGGGGGAATAAGAACTTTTCCTGGATCTACCAATGGTGGAAACAATACATTATTTTCACCAGGAGTGAACGATTCTCTTGTTGGCCAAATTTTTTTCTTATAATGACGTTCCCTGTCTCTGCTATTCCACAGACATTTATAACAGGGATAAAGTGTAAACCCTGACTGTTGGCCAAGCAATATTGTTACAATTTTCAGATCTACACAAATTTTCCAGTTATGATAAGCATATTTTATTTTTATCAAAAGCTGCTTCATTTTTTCATATTGCTCTTCCATAACTGTAGAATGAGCAATCGGAATGGGAGCGTAAACGTTGGTATTATGCAGCAAAACTGCCTTAATGCTCCATTTAGAAGAATCAATGAACAGTCTCCATTCTTCAGGATCGTATGAGTTATTTTGAAATTCATCCATTAGACCTTTTTCATCGGTACAATATGAAATTGACAATTCCTCGTCCATTGTGAAATATTTTCGAAATTCTTCATCTCTGTTTCTATAATAAGAAATCGTAGCTTCTGGCTTAAATAAATGTCTTTTTTTTAAAAAGGAAGCAAGATGCTCTGAACCATCTTTGGATAAGCCTACATCTCTGACTAGATCACTAAATTCTGACTGTGATACGAGTATTGGTTCTGGTTTACGGTTGTATGGTAGAAATTCTTTATCTGTGTCACTAGTATATGATAGGTTGTCACTAGAACATTCATTAGTAACAGTGTTTGAATCTTTTTCGACAGTCTTAATGTTTTCGGCATGAACTGATAAGGTGAAATCATTTGTTTCCATAACATCAGCATCAAGTGGTTCAAGAGGCGGAATTAGTTTAGTTGGTCTTGTTACTGTCGAAACATCGTTATAAGTAATAGTGCTTTTATTTTTTCGGTTATGCCTAGATACAACATTCATACAAAAGTAGCAATCATTTTCACTGTATGGTCTATTCCATATTGGTGGTCTGGAATATTTAATCGCCTTCTTATTGATGTACAACATTATTTTGCAAGAACTGCAAATGATGTGGGGAACCCAATCTGTATCCTGGTGCCGTATTTCAATGTTAAAACAATCCTTATATAAGGTTTTAATCTTATCCGTTATCGGTGACCCCATTTTACTCAATACGTGTCGACAGCAAATATAACAAAATGAATCACTGTTTTTATCGCACTTATGAAAAGTCCTTGTACCGTGAGACCGTTTTTTTGTAGCATTATACTCTACATGAGCCAAGTCACCCACATATGAAGAGCTACGGTCGCTGGATGACGACGGCTGCGGGCCCGCTTTCCCACCCTGACCAACCGCCGATACTGGGTTTCCGAGTCCCTGCATCGTAATTCTCTTTCTTCTACCTGCCATGACGGCATCTAAACTGTTATCCAGGGACTCTGCCGGCTAGTGGAGTAACACCGTTGCCCACCGTCACCACGTGGAGGTGCCCTGGATGCAGGTAGAAGAATAAAAATCGACCGATGAATTTTCTCGGCGTTCAAAATGGCGCGAAAACATCTGTCATCTTTAATTTTGCAAATCCAACCAGATTTGTGATCAGCGACCCAAAAAATCCCCGTGTACCAAATTTGGTAAGGATCGGTTGAATTTTAATTTGAATTCGTTTTTGCATTCGAGAAGCACTATATCTGTCTGATTTATTGAGGTTAGAAAGAAAACAGAACTGTATGGCTCAATCCAACCGATGAATATTAGCTTAGCGTGTCCGAATACATATTAATACATCTTTGGATTCATGAAAAAGCTTGAATCAATTTTTTAGGAGTATATTTTTCTTAATTTTTACTAATTTTTACCTATTTTTTGAGGTTAGAAAAAAATTGAGATGTGATGGCGATATTCTGACGTCAGATTCGTGATCAGCGGGCAAAAATACTACGGATCTGATATATCGCATCAAAAGTATACCCCACTTTTTTTTTGTGGGGCTGTGTAATCATAGCTCAATCGTATACGTATGTGAAACTATTCTTACTATTTGTAACTACTTTTTTACTAACTTTTTAACCTTTTTCATGTTAAGTGTAACAGTATAATAGTGTAGTATTGTATGTGTATAAATGTGACCCCCGTTTTTAGCATTATCCAGGATCAACGACGTCTGGTTATTTTACTGAACCCTATATTTTGCACAACGAATCGTTGCATCAATGACTTACGAACCTTTGCAATTGCAAGACTTGTGCTCTGCCTTATATTACGAGGCTGGTTTGAAAAGTCCGTGCAAAAATAAAAACTACTTATGTGTTTGGGGTAAACCTTTTTTATTTTTCGACATAGTCTCCTTTTAGGCTTATACACTTCGTCCAACGATGTTCTAGTTTGTTGATCCCTTCCGAATAATAGGATTTGTCCAAGTCTGCAAAATATCCATTAGTGTCTGCAATCACCTCCTCGTTTGAATAAAATCTTTGCCCGCCAGCCATTTCTTCAAATTGGGGAACAAATAGTAGTCCGAGGGAGCCAAGTCTGGAGAATAGGGGGGATGTGAAACGAGTTGGAATCCTATTTCCATTAATTTTTGCGACCACAACTGCTGAGGTGTGTGCTGGTGCGTTGTCGTGATGGAAAAGGACTTTCTTGTGGGCCAATCGCGGGCGTTTTTCTTGCAACTCGGTTTTCAAACGGTCCAATAACGATGAATAATATTCACCTGTAATAGTTTTACCCTTTTCCAGATAGTCGATGAGGATTATCCCTTGTGAATCCCAAAAGACAGTCGCCATAACCTTTCCGGCGGAAGGAACGGTCTTCGCCTTTTTTGGTGCAGATTCCCTCTTGGTAACCCATTGTTTAGATTGTTGTTTGGTCTCAGGAGTATAGTAATGTATCCATGTTTCATCCACAGTGACGAAACGATGCTTAAAGTCCTCCGGATTCTTCTGGAACAGCTGCAAACCATCCTTGCAAGACTTCACACGATTCCGTTTTTGGTCAAGCGTGAGCAATCGCGGCACCCATCTTGCGGATAGCCTTCTCATGTCCAAATGTTTATGCAAAATATTATGTACCCGTTCAGTCGAGATGCCCACAGCACTAGCAATCTCACGCACCTTAACTCTTCTGTCATCCATCACCATATCATGGATTTGATCAATGATTTCTGGAGTCGTAACCTCCACAGGCCGTCCAGAACGTTCAGCGTCACTTGTGCCCATATGGCCAGTCCGAAAATTTTGAAACCACTTATAAACTGTTCTAATCGAAGGTGCAGAGTCACCATAATGTTTATCAAGCTTCTCTTTAGTCTCCTGGCGTTTTGCCTTTCATAAAGTAATGTTTAATCACCACACGAAATTCTTTTTCGTCCATTTCTTGAAAATCACTCGACTTCCTTGATTCACACGAATGCCAAACACAAAGAAATAGACCAATATGGCTGAAACTTGGTGTACGTTCATTCAAGAGATGCTACTAACTAAACATTACCTCGATACGCGCCGGTGGTGCCATCTCTCTGACTTTGCACGGACTTTTCAAACCAGCCTCGTATATTTAAAAATAATTGTTAAAAATTCGTCAGATGTATTTTACAAAGAAACGCTAAGAGATCTTTTTTGCTGACATGTCTCGTAGTACCATATCCATATTCCTTCCTGCTGGAAATGTGCCACAGTTCAGCCGATACCTAAAAAAGGCAAGAAGACCTTGCCAAACAACTACCGACCAGTCGCACTGCTTTCAATAATATCGAAAGTCATGGAAAAGGCTATCAATCAGCATCTTCTAAAATATCTTGAAGGATTCAACATTATTAGCGATCACCAATATGTCTTAAAATAGATCAACGGGAGATCTTCTGACTTATGTAACACATGTTTGGAACAACGCAATTGAACACTTTGGAGAATCTCGAGCGGTTTCTCTTGACATATCCGAGGCATTCGACCGTGTTTGGCACGATAAGCTGTTGGCTAAGCTACGTTCTTATGGTATTTCTGAAAAGTTCTGTTTGTGGCTCTCATGTTTCCTCAGAGAGCGTTCTTTACGAATGGCAGTAGACGGATTTCTTTCTAATACCTTCACTATCAACGCCGGTGTACCCCAAGGCTCCATACTGTCTCCTACTCTCTTTCTCATTTATATTAACCATCTGCTGGAAAAGACCGAGAATCCAATCTACAGCTTTGCAGATGACAGTACACTTATCTCTTCATTCACTTTGAACGCTAGGACATCGGCTACTCGGACGAATATCTGCAGACAGTAGGAAGTCATTCAACTTAACAAAGACCTGGAAGAAATTCTATCTTGGGGTGATAGTAACCAAGTGGAATTTAACGCTACAAAAACCCAGGCAGCAGTTTTCTCTAAAAAAGTTAACGTTGCTGAACCCGATATAGTTATGTCGGGGCACTCCATCCATCACTCAATTTGTTGGGCGTTAATTTGGGAGCAAATATGTCCTGGCATGAACATGTTGCAGGCATAGCAAGGAGAGCTTCTCAAAAATTGGGACTATTATTTCCTAAACCTTTACACTCCACAACAACTGTTAATTCTTTACAAAGCTCAAATTCGACCAACTATGGAATACTGCTTCCATGTTTGGAGCTCCGCTCCCAAACATACACTGCATTTATTGGATTCTATTCAGAGAAGAGCTGTTCGTTTGATTGGAGACCCGGAACTGACCAGCGGCCTTGATTCGCTGGAACATCGAAGAACGGTTGGCGACTTGAGCCTATTCTACAAGTATTTTCAGGGAAAGTGTTCGAAGGATGTGGCCTGCTTAATTCCTCCCAGAGCGGTGCATGCTAGAAGTACACGTCGCACTAATACTTCACATCCGTTTGAGATTCAGCTTGTTACCCCTCGTACAATGCTTTTCAAGCAGTCTTTTATATGGAAAACATCATCCCTTGGAATCATTTGTCCAGGACTGTGTTTCCCACCGAGTACAATTTACAGCGATTCAAGAACAACGTGAATCGATTTCTCCGCACACGCGTCGCTCCTGTAGCGCTTTAGGGACTTCCCTGTAGCACGTGTGCTAGATCCATAAAAAAAAAGTTATGATCTACACAGCAGAGACAAGACCAGAAACACGCAAAACTTATAAATGTGTATTTCAATACCTAGGAGTCAAAATAGCGTCCTATAGAGATTTAAGCCAAGAAACGGTGCATAAAAACATCACAAATATCTGGAACTGCCACTGAGAGCAAGTCAAAAATATACAAAGCCATAGTAAGGCCAGTGGCGACATATGCAATAAAGTCGCGGGCAGAGACAAAAAAGACAAAGTAAATGACAAGAGCGACGGAAAATGAGAACATTGAGATCCATCCTTGGGGTGACGCTACGAGATAGAATAAGAAGTACGAAAATAAGAAACAGGTGTGGTATTGAAGACATAGTGAAATGGTCAAGAAACTTACGTAAAAAATGGAACGAGCACAACACATGGAAAATACAAGAGGTAAAAATGTGTAGAGATAACAAGCCACCCGAAAAGAGACAACCGAGCCGACCACAACAAAGATGGATCCCAAGCTGGATATCATCATTAGTGGAATCACAACCGAACAAACAGGACAGCGTCCTATTAATCAGAAGAAGAAGAAGAGTTATTAATTACCGACCTAAAAACATACCGCTTCTCTATTCTTGTTGAATCACGGAATATTTCACATATATATATATATATATATATATATATATATATATATATATATATATATATATATATATATATATATATAAAAATTTACTTATAAACAAGTGAAATGAAAACATGAAAAAGAATTGCAGAAAGAACACTTTGGGATAGAGAAACAAATGACAACATAAGGCACATATGTGAAGTAGAGGACATTAACACGTGGATAAGAAACAGAAAACAAGAATGGAACCAACACATAAGTAGAATCTCCGAACGACGATTAGTGCAAATAGCTCGAGATAAATCACCGGGGGCCGAAGGAGTATAAGACACCCACTAAAAAGATGGAACGACGACCTGTAGCGACGATACATTAAAGAAAAAAACAGGCAGGAATGCCTAATATAAAGAAAAAAGAAGAAAAAGGATCTTAAGATGTCAAGGACCTAATTAACTTAGCCTAGGTAAGGATTTTATTTTATTTTTTATGCAATTACGGTAGCGAACACTAATTGCGCAAGTCCAACTTGTACTCGACCGGTTAATATTATTAATGCAAATAATAAATCTCTATTTCTTACCAACATGTACATATGAACTCCTGACATTTCTAGTAAAGAATGAATTTTTGACATGTCAATAGTGGTTTTCTATGTAATTGCTTTAATGAGCACTTACTACTGCTTCGAACAAACCGTAATTAATAAAAAAAATTCTATATTAAACCAGATTAATCTGTTGTATATATAAGAGATTATTTAACGATAAGACAATCCCGTTACCCTATGGGAACTGTTCCAACTTCCCACCTATAATAGTTTCCCACATTTTCCATTACAATTTAATATTAAATTCAATACAGGGCCTAATATATCAGCGTCTGTTATTGGTTTGCTCTCTCGCATGGTCACACACCTTTATTTTAATTTCCTGCTGTACCATCCTATTATTTCCTGAATACATTCTGGATGGGACGTGCAAATTCGATTGACTTCAGTCCTTTATTTCCGGTCATCCTTGCGGACATTTTGAAACGGTCAAAGCTAATCTATCAATCTAGTTATAATTTAATGCTACGGTAATCTTAATAACACAATTGTATTAATATCATTTTTTTTTTTTAATATTTTTTTCTGACACTTCCTCTATTAACGCTCGTGGACTTTAGGTTTCCATATTGCCTCCTATTTTCTATTTATAGAGATTAGCAATTTTTTTGCATTGCTGTCTGCAGATATTTGTATAAGCAATTAGTTTTCTAGCACATTGGGTCAAAACAAAAAAAACCGGTCAAGTGCAAGTTGGACTTGCGCAATTAGTGTTTCGTACGTTGATTGCTTTCAAACTTTTTATTATGGAAGTATAAAATGACCGATGACTTCACAAAACACATCCCAAATGAGTTTTCAACAAAGTTTTTTCCAATCTTTAGTGAAAACTAATGACCTTGAATTTTTTTTTTTTTTTAATATACCAAACAAATTATTAAAGTTAATGCACTCGTGATAATTTTGCTTCAATCTACACTCTCTAGAGAATATTTCAGGATTTTTTCAAAATTTTTTGATCAGTACTTTTCGAGATAAAAGGGGAGGCCGCGATTTTTCGCACTTTTTTAAAAATAATACAAAAAGAATTGTGCGCAAGTATTACATTATATATATTTTTAAACTCGTCTTTTTACAAGCTTTCTTTTGACAGCACATACGATGACCTGCTAAAAAAATTCTTGCACTGCCGATTTCATCCCCAAAACTAACCCCTTGACCCCAAAATTTAACTTTCAAAACTACACAGCTCCGATGAGGCCATCAATTTCTATATTAGTGCCAAATTTTAACTTTCTACGTCGAGCAGGTTCGAAGAAAATCGGATGTGACAGTGACAATTCCTATATTAATGCCAAATTTCAACTGTTTATGTCAAATAGTTTAGGAGAAAATCGGGTGTGACAAACGGACAGACAGACACCGAAGTGATTTTTTAAGTGTTCCATACGGAACACTAAAAAAGTGGTCAAGTGCAAGTTGGACTTGCGGAATTAGGGTTCCGTACGTTGATTGTTTTTAAAATAAAAATTTTTGTTACAAAAGTATAAAATGATCAGTGATTTCACAAAACACATCACAAATGACTGTTTAACAAAAATTTTTTCCGATCTTTACTGAAAACTCACGACCTTGAAATTTCTGTTTTTTTTATATATCTGATAAATTATTAAAATTAATGCACTCGTGTTAATTTTCGTTCAATCTACAGCCTGTAGAGAATATTCCAGAATTTTTTTCAAAATTTTTTGATCAGTACTTTTTGAGATAAGAGGGGACAGCGATTTTTCACACTTTTTTAAAAATAATGCGAAGAGAAGTGTGCGCAAGTATTACATTATATATATTTTTGAACTCCGATTCACCCCCCAAAACTAACCCTTTAAGTCAAAATTTAACTTTCAAAACTAGAAGGCTCTGATGAGGCCAAATTTCAACTTTCTATGTCAAATAGTTTCGGAGAAACTCGCGTCAGACAGACAGACGGACACCGAAGCCATCTTATAAGTGTTCCGTACGGAACACTAACAAGCTTGCTATCATCAACAAAGAGTGGGATCGAATTGTTGGTCTGTTCGAACAAATTAATAATATAAAGAAGAAAGAGAATAGGTAACACCCTATGGGAGGACCCTATGGGAGGGGGAGAAGATAAGAATGGATTAGGAAGAAGAAGAAAAATGAGCAATGTAGCAAGAAGAGAAATATATGATAAAAAAAAATCTGGTAAGCATTTCTTTTCTGTTTTTGTCGAATTGTAAAAAGCCATCTTCGATTTAACTAGTGAAAATCAGTCCTCGAAGGTAATTTTTAAAATATTGAAGCAAAAATAACACCTGGGTAATATTGTGATTTAGTAACAAACAGAGTAATATTAATCCTTGCACGTTTGGTGTGGTTTCCTTGTAGATTAATACGAAGGCTGAAAAGTTTTTGGTCTAGCTACTTAATGGTCCTTTTACACGGTCATATCAATTCTCAGTTCCATCTCAGTTTCAGTTTTCGCTTCATTTCAGTTCGGAAGGAGTTTGTTTTTACACCGTCCGTTCGTGTTCAAACACGTGTTGTCATAATGTCCCAGAGTGTACATGTGTAAAATAGCTCATGTATGAAGACTGTCTCGCTGCAGTAGCCTTAGCTGTGGCGTTGAAGAAACGGTGGAAGAAAAGAACCACATACCGTCAGGTGACAGTCTCCGTTTCAGTTCTGCTTTCAGTTTTTCCTTTTTACACATAGGAAAAACGGACAGTTCGACTGAAACTGAAACTGAACTGAGGACTGATATGACCGTGTAAAAGAACCATAAAACACATTTTTTTTGTTGCAAAATTCAACTTTATTCATCAATATAGTCTCCTTTAAGAGTGATACAATCAGTCCAACGCTTTTCTAACATTTCTACACCTTCCTTGTAGAAGGATTTTGTCTTCAAAATAGGTCTCAGTTTCGGTGATAACTTCTTCACTGGAGCCAAATCCAGCGAGCACTTTTTTGAGGTCTGCGAATAGATAATGGTCGGCCAACTCTCGCGAACGCGGTAGATGACGAAGAAATTTGAATTTCAATTCATGCAATTTTGCTTTCGCAACCACTGATTTGTGAGACGGTGCGTTGTCTTGATGAAAGAGCACCTTTTAGTATCCGTCTGTCTGTCCGTCTGTCATACCCGATTTTCTCTGAAACTATTTGTCATAGAAAGTTGAAATTTGGTAATAATAAAGGAATTGATGGCCTCATTAGGGTCATGTAGTTTTGACTTAAGGGTTAGTTTTGGGGCGTGAAATCGGTAGTGAAAAAAAATTTTTTTTGCAGGTCATCGAGTGTGTTGTCAAATGAAAGCTTGTAAAATCACGAGTAAAAAATATATATACGAGTATAATGTGATACTTTCGCACACTTTTCTTTGTATTATTTTTAAAAAATCGCAAAAAATCGCTGTCCCCCCCTTATCTCGAAAAGTACTGATCAAAAAATTTTGAAAAAATCCTGAAATATTCCTTTAATAATTAATTAATTAATATAGCTTTAATAATTTATCTGGCATATTATAAAACATAAATTTCAAGGTCCTCGGTTTTCAATAAAGATTGGAAACAAACTTTGTTGAAAACTCATTTGGGGTGTGTTTTGTGGAGTCACTGATCATTTTATACCTTTTTAGTGTTCCGTACAGATGTCTTCGGTGTCTATCTGTCTGCCTGTCTGTCTGTCCGTCTGTCTGCCACACCCGATTTTCTCCGAAACTATTTGTCACAGAAAGTTGAAATTTGGTAATAATATAGGAATTGATGGCCTTATCAAAGTCGTGTAGTTCTGAAAGTCAAATTTTGACTTAAGGGGTTAGTTTTGGGGGGTGAAATCGGAATTGAAAAAAAATTTTTTTAGTAGGTCATCGAGTGTGATGTCCAATGAAAGCTTGTGAAAAAAAAAATATTTATAATGTAATACTTGCGCACACTTTTCTTTGTATTATTTTTAAAAAATCGCGACAAATCGCTGTCCACCTTATCTCGAAAAGTACTGATCAAAAAATTTTGAAAAAATTCTGGAATATTCTCCAGGGGGTGTAGATTGAACGAAAATTATCACGAGTGCATTATATGGTATATAAAAAAAAACCAAAAATTTCAAGGTCATCAATTTTCAGTAAAGATTTGAAACAAACTTTGTTGAAAACTCATTTGGGGTGTGTTTTGTCACTGATCATTTTATATCACCGTAACAACATTTTTTATTTTAAAAGCATCAATGTACGGAACACTAATTGTGCAAGTTCAACTTGCACTTGACCGGTTAATTTTATTTTAAAAGCAATCAACGTTTGCAACGTTGCGCTAATTGCGCAAGTTCAACTTGCACTTGACCGGATATTTTTTGTTCATTTGGAGCCGTTACTTGCAATTTCTGCCTTCAAACACATCAATAACTTTATATAATATTCGCTATTGACGGTTTTTCCCTTCTCAGCATAGTCGATGAAAGTTATTCCATGCGCATCCCAAAATACAGAGGCCAAAACCTCCCCAGCAGTCTGTTGTGTCTTTGGTTGCTTCGGGTGGCTTTCACCGGCTGCTGTCCACTCAGCTGACTGCTGATTTGATTTCGATGTGTAGTGGTGGATCCATGTTTCCACTGTCACATATTGCATGAAAAAATCTTTTTTATTGCACTTAAACAGGTCCAAACAGCGCTCAGAATCATCAATACGTTTAGTTTTTGGTCCGTTTCGATCAGAGCCTTCTCAGGCTCCAATTTTCATGCAAAATATGACCAACACGTTCTTTTGATATCATTAAAGTGTCAGCTATCTCACGCAATTTCACTTTACGGTCATCCAAAACAATTTTATTGACTTTTTTATATTTTCCGGTATAACCACCTCATTTGGGCGCCCACAGCGTTCAGTATCATTTGTATCTGTACGACAGCATTTAAATTCAGCATACCAGTAAATGATGAGTAATTTTCCACGGACAGAGTCCCCATAATACTTATTAGGCCATTGCTTTACTTGAACGGATTTTTTTTTTCCCATCAAAAAACAATGTTTAATCAACACACGAAATTCGATTCTTTCCATTGTTTTAAAAATATCAAAAGTAGCGTCACTAAAACCATTGTAGCTTAAAACTAATCATCGAAATGTCATGAATTTTTGACATGTATCGTTTGAAGGTTGGTACTTCCTAAAAATAATATGGATTTTTTGAAAAGGGCGACATCTATGTGTCTGACCAAAAACTTTTCAGCCTACGTGTTTATACCACAGTAAACATAAAACAGAGTAGTGACAATCCGACTCGACACCTTTGATCTTAAGGAGTTCGAGTTTGTAATGATCACATGACCTGTCGCCATATTGCTGGTATGATGAACGCGAGTTTTTGAAATATTCAAATTCCTTCTTTCAAGAAAAATCCTGTTCTGTAGAATAAAAATGAATTTTGTTGATTGAAAGGAAGAAAAAAAGGAGAGGAGTTTTTTTTTTTGGAAACATTTTTTTATCACGTTCGTATTAAAACAGGGAAAAAAGCAAAAAATACGAGAACAAATACAATTGGCTTCAACGTTTTTTACACGTTATTTATTTAAATATCTCATTGTTGAATTTATATTTCTTAAATATTCGAGATATTGTCCGGGGGGGATGCTTATTCGGAGAATACAGGTCCCAGTATTCCGTGTACATAGAGTTACTGTGGATTTCTGAGATGAAAATATGGCCATTTAACCCGACTTATCTTTGTCGTAATTTCTAAGATACAGGATGTCAAAGTTATACTTTTATTTTAGTTTTTCTTAAGTAGCTTTCTTAATAATTGAACTATTTGCATAAGATAGAATGCTAAGGGGTTTTCTGAGATGAGAAATCGAAATTAGCTCACAGTTTTGTTGTAAATTTTAGGGGGCTCCACTTATTGCACTGTGTATACTTTAATATTGTCATGACTTTTTTTATACCACTATGTATGATATTTCTAATTAATTAATCATATTCTCCGCCTTCTCCTGTCTAAAAAAGCTCTCTTGGTAGATATTGGTCCGAGCAACAGTTTCTGAGATAGTAGGATGTTTGTTTGAATTTTTTAATTCCTTTGTCAAATTACTGTTAGCCTTATATATATCTTAATATTGTTGTTAGCCTTTGCCTTTAAGAATGCTCCTGGACCTGTCCTAAGTCCGGATGAAGTGTGAAGGAACGCATTTGCAAATTTGACGATGGAATTAAAAAATGGAAACAAACACCCCATTATCTCAGAAACTGTTGCTGCTCGGAGCAACATTTACCAGGAGAGCCTTTTTAGACAAGAGAAGGCTGAAAATACGAATATTCAATTAAAAATATCCTATAGAGTGGTATTTAAAATTATACACAGTGCAATAAGTGGCGTCCCCTACAATTTACAACAAAACCGTGAGCTGATTTCGATTCCTTATCTCAGAAAACCCCTCAGCACCGAATCTTGTACAAATAGTACAATTATTAACAAAGCTACTTAAGAAAAACTAACACAAAAGTAAAAGTTTGACAGCCTGTATCTCAAAAATTACGAATTTTTTAACTAAGATTAGTTGGATTAAATGGTCATATTTTTATCCCAGAAATCCACAGTAACTCTATATACACGGAATACTGGGACACCCTGTACCATATATCTCCGCACACCTTCGGCCTCGCGCGTATGTCAATAATCATGCTACTTATATTTCAGCGAATCCCAGTAATCCAGAGAGATTGAAAATAACACTGCGTTACAAATTTAAAAAAAATTAAGTACCCACATAAATTTTTTTCCTGTTTATTTATTTATACACTCCACTTATTAAGAATACATAAGTACTTTTTGTCTATCACGTACTGTTTTTTAGGTACGATAGTACCTTGTCTATCACGTACTGTTTTTTAGGTACGATAGTACAATTTTAAGTAAAATAATTAAGGAGTAAAGTACAGTGTACACGTAGCTTCATTAAATTTTCCAATAATTCGAATAAAACTGCTAAAAAAACTTATTAATACATTTGAACATAAAATATATAGTAAAAAGTTTATATTGTACATTAAAAATTAAAAATATTTAACTTTTTTTCTTATGTTGGGAAATATCTTCACGTTTTAAAAGCCAGCAGTAATCTCCCAACATAGCTACGTCCCAACGACCTTGAAACCGTTCCTCAAGCCCTTTCACATCCTGATGAAATCGTTCCCCTTGTTCATCACTCACTGCTCCAAGATTTGATGGAAAAAAAGATAAATGAGAATGGAGGAAATGAATCTTTAATAACATTTGGCAACCCATCTTTTTGTATACTCTTAACAAATCGTTCACTAAGACTTCTGCATTCTCGGCTCTATGATTTCCTAAAAAACCTTTTATCACAGCTTTTAATGATGTCCATGCGCATAGTTCTTCGTCATTTAGTGTTTGATCAAATTTGTTGTTTTTCATTAATAGGCGTATTTGTCTTGTCTTCACTATATGGTATTGGTTTTGATACAGAATTCACAGAAGGGTACTCGATATTAAGCTTAATTTTCTTTGAAAATCCTCGTACATCAGTCATGCAGAAGTAGCAATCGTTAAAATGATTACTAGGTTCACGCCACACAGTTGGTACTGCAAATGGCATAGATGTTTTGTTTCCGTTCAACCACAACAGGAGAGTAGCATAACATGATACACAAAACAGTTGCGGAATCCAGGTTTTATCTTGATGTACAGTACGTCCAAAATATAGAAAATACGCAGTACATACTTTTTCAGATATTTTTAGTGTTCCGTACGGAACACTTATAAGATCACTTCGGTGTCTGTCCGTCTGTCTGTCCGTCTGTCCGTCTGTCCGTCTGTCCGTCTGTCCGTCTGTCCGTCTGTCCGTCTGTCCGTCTGTCCGTCTGTCGTCGTCTGTCCGTCTGTCCGTCTGTCCGTCTGTCCGTCTGTCCGTCTGTCCGTCTGTCCGTCTGTCACACCCGTTTTTCTCCGAAACTACTTGTCATAGAAAGTTGAAATTTGGTAGCAATATAGGAATTGATGGCCTCATCAGAGCCATGTAGTTTTGAAAATTAAATTTTGACTTAAGGGGTTAGTTTTGGGGGGTGAAATCGGAAATGAAAAAAAAATTTTTTACTAGGTAATCGAATGTGGTGTCAAATGAAAGCTTGTGAAAACACGAGTAAAAAATATATATATAATGTAATACTTGTGCTTACTTTTCTTTGTATTATTTTTAAAAAATCGCGAAAAAATCGCTGTCCACCCGCCTTATCTCAGAAAGTACTTATCAAAAAAATTTTGAAAAAAATCTGGAATATTCTCCACGGGGTGTAGATTGAACGAAAATTATCACGAGTGCATTACCTGTAATAATTTATTTGTTATATAAAAAAAACAGAAATTTCAAGGTCATCAATTTTCAGTAAAGATTGGAATAAACTTTGTTGAAAACTTATTTGGGGGTGTGTTTTGTGAAATCACTGATCATTTTATATCACCGTAACATAAATTTTGACATAAGGGATTCGTTTTGAGGGGTGAAATCGGAAGTGAAAAAAAAATTTTTTTACTAGCTCATCGAGTGTGGTGTCAAATGAAAACTTATCTCGAAAAGTACTGATCAAAAAATTTTGAAAAAATCCTGGAATATTCTCCACGGGGTATAGATTGAACGAAAATTATCATTACCTTTAATAATTTATCTGGTATAGAAAAAAAACCAATATTTCAAGGTCACCAGTTTTCAGTAAAGATTGGAAACAAACTTTGTTGAAAACTCATTTGGGGTGTGTTTTGTGAAGTCACTGATCATTTTATACCACCCTAACAAAACTTTTTATTTCAAAAACAATCAACGTACGGAACACTAATTGTGCAAGTTCAACTTGCACTTGACCGGTTATTTTTCCTTGAGACTTGAGAATGTACTGTCCACACACGTAACAAAACTTGTTTGGTGAAGTTTTGCACTGACGGCGACTACTTTTTTCAGTATTCATCTTTAAAAATATATTATTACACTCTTAGTCAGGTAATCTCAAAGAGACTAACAAGAAATGAACATTTACATTTATTAATATGAACAGGTTAAGAAAAGGTTATCGGTGTGTACCTTAAAAACAAGACGTGATAGAAGTAAATGACATCCACTGCTTACATACTATAACTAATAGGAAAATATAATAGCAATCAGTTTTTCGGGTACCAAAATCATGTCACGCAGTGTAATTGTAATTTACATTTTAAGATGAGATCGTCTTTCTTCTGAACTTAAAAAAGAAGTTAACACACTTTTTGCTCTATTTTATCATTAGTTAAATCTGATATAATAATTTTCATACAATTAATGACTTTTCGTGCCCATATACTACTTATATAAGAAAATTAAATCCATGCATTTATTTGTATAAACTCATTCGTGCTGAAGAATTACTATTTTTGCATGACTAGATTGAGTTTTGAAAGTTTGTTGGCGAATTTTATCAGAGAATATGATTTAATTCTAGCAAACAGTTTTTAATACGAAAGGTAATCTTTACATAATATATTGCATAATAAAAATAAAGAATCATGAATAAATTACCTTTTAAGATCTTTGGGAATTCTAAAAAGACTAACTCCTTTGGAGATATCACATATATTTTTACAAGCACTAACCGCGCAACAAAAACTTATAGCGTCAAACGAGTCGTTTACTTATTGGAAAATTATTAATAATGAAGAGCACGTTATAAAAAGATTCTCTGTGAAATCCAGATGTAAACATAACCCGCAAACGCGCTGGCAGCCATGTTGTTGATATGATAGGGGATGCATGCGTGATAAAAAACAGAACCTCAATTTTTAGTTATTAGTCAATTTGTGTGGATGTTCTCTTCGGTTGTTGGTTACCCTTCTTCAAAACGTTTACATCTTTCAAATAGACAATCATCACCATAAACATATTTTATAATGTTTTACCAAGTTTTACACAAGACTTAATAATCGCTATTTGTTCGACGTTCATTTTTCTACTCATAGCTAAAACATACTTTAGACCCAGTAACTCAGCTTCTAATTATCCGATGGTCATGTGAATGTGACAGAATATCAGTGAAAAATGTACCTTTCCAGAGTATAGTATATCCACTAGATGGCCCCACTAATATTTTACTTTGAAACTGTGTAAAGTTTATGAGAACGGCAAGAACATCTGAAAATATGTGTTTATAAGTTTATATAAAAGAATTAGACACGTCGATATTTTACTCAAGTGACAGCACGTGCATACGTATTTGTGTGTTTCGTTTCTAACCCGAGAACGACTGATTTAATTTTTATTCAATGATTTTATGTATATAGATTTATACGAGGGCAGCCTTTTAAGTTTTTACAAACGATAACTAGATTGCACTGTTGAGATGTGACATTACCATTGTTGTAAAATTTGATATTTGTTATTGTTAAAACAGTGGTAGCCCAGAAATTGGCAGAGTAGTTCGTTTGCAGTGAGCGTTAAAAAAAAATGGAAATTTCCCATGAAGGTTTTCGTTGGATGATTTTTTTTACGATTTTAGTAAACGCCGAACTCAACAATAATGCCTCGAATCGTTTCGTTGAACCTTTGGTAAAGAATCATCATCAGAAATGATTATTTTCAAATGATTTGCAGAATTTCTTCAGGGCCGTGTTTCCGTCAGCGATGAATTTCGTAAAGGTCGACCAAAATCGGTTGTTATTCCAAAAAACATCGATGCTCAGCACAACATAATTGAAGAGGATCGGCATGTAAGTTACCGTGAGATAGAGGCATCCTTAGGCAATTCGAAAACTCCAGTGCATTCGATTTTGCTAAAACATTTAGCTGTAAAAAAAGATCTGTTCCCGATGGATTCCGCATAATTTGACCGAAACTCAAAACAGGCTCGTGTCAATTGGTGTAAGGAAATACTCAAAAAATTCGACCGAGGGTATGCAAGATGAACAGAATCCAACAAAAGTGGTTCGTTCAAGAAGCACTTCCAAGAAAATGATCGCTTTCTTTGGTTATACTGTACATGTTGCAATCATTGCTTTAGAGGATCGAAGAACCGTTAATGTCGAGTGGTATACAACATTTTATTTGCCAGAAGTCATCTATAAAATCAGAAAAAAAACAACCCGAAACGTCGCATCATTCTTCATTATGATAACGCCCTGCTCTCACACAGCACGTCGAACAATTGATTATTTGACGGAGAAAAACATCGAATTAGTATCTCATTACCCGTATTCACCTGATTTATCGCCTAATCACTTCTTTTTGTTACCGAATGTTAAAAAAAAAATGCTGGGACAGCAATTTTCATCATCTTAAGAAGCTGTTGAATCCTTCCAAAACCATGTTTTTGAAGTACCAATTTCAGAGTGGACAAGATGTTTCAAAAATTGGTTCGAAGGCATGCAAAAGTGTATGAATCTTAAAGGCGAATATTTTGAGAAACAATAAAAAAATTTGTTCCAAAATTTTTTTTTCTTTCATTGTGTTTGTAATAACTTAAAAGGTTCTAGTAATAAGTTATTCCGCCAGATTTTAGTACGTTTAAATCGGTGGTTCCAAAGAAATAAGAATTTGATAACATATGGGGAAGACGCTGGGAGTAAATAAATAGGAGTGTTGGTACTTTCTGAATACTATTTATTACTAACGAATGACCTAAGGCGTGGATTGAACGCAGTCGAAACACCAGACTCAAGGTAATTTGTTAATATTCGTGAGAAAAATATCTGAGTTTTCAATTAAGTTTTAAAGCATTCCTTTAAAAAAAAAACCTTTTTCCTAATAAAATATTATCATTTTTACAACAAAAATATTTTGGTTACTACATATATATACAAAGATATATTGGTACAAACTAAAATTGTTTATAGAATTTTAATGTAAATTTATATGTATTAATGGAGATGACATAAAATTTATCTTTCAGTGTGAAAGGTTATCAATTGTCGAACAGTTGTGTTATTTATCTGTCATTAATCAGGATTTTTTTAATAATATTCTATATGCAATGACTTTTGTTTATTTTATCATATAATGTTTCCTGGAAGTATTATTTATGTTATAAAAAAATTCTAAACATCTTTTAGTACTCTTTTATATAAAGAACCTCATTCCCTTAAATGTTCAAGACTGTGTTTTCATCGAGTGTAACATACAGAAAATCAGAGCCAATGTGAATCGCTACTTTCGTACACGCATCACTCTTACAATAATTGGAGGTTTACCTTTCAGTATATACGCTGTGCTCACATAAAAATATTTTCTAAAGCATTGTTAATATAAAGTTTAAAATAGTTTCAGGCGCCTTTTTTATTTTGTTTTTTGTTTGAAATTTATGTTTGGTGTTTGAGAATTGTTACTGGTCATCACTGTTTTGGTCATAACAAAACTACAGTAAACATAAAACACAGTAGAACATTTTTAGCATACCAAAAACATGGCTGCCAGCGCGGTCGAGGGTTGTGTTTACATCTGGATTTCAAGCAGAATCATTTTATAACGTGCTCCGAAATTCATTATTAATAATTTTCCAATAAGTAAATGACTCGTTTGATGTTATAATTGAAAATAATTATAAAATAGATGTCAAGAGGAAGTTTTTGTTGTGCGGTTAGTGCTTTGTAAAAATATATGTGATATCTCCAAAGTAGTTAGTTTTCTTGAAAAAAGGATTTTGAATATTTCAAAAACTCGAGAGCATCAAACCAGCAATATCTGAGTTGTGGATGCCTAGAGTGGAGGCTGTTTGCCTTCAAGTAAACAATGTATAGGTAGACTGGAAGTTGAGGGACTTTAATTATTTTCTTATAATCTCTTACAAATTCATCTTGTCTGCCGAGTTCTGGAGGTGCGAAGAGGATGAGAGTCAACTATTTTTCACCGGTAGCTTTTATAGTGCCGTATATAATGCTCATTGTGTTAGTTGTCTATCTCCTGTTTCTACATGGATCTTATTGGATCACGAGCCGAAGATCTTAACACAGCGGCTGCTTATCTCCCAGTAGTACCGCATATCTTCTAAATGGCGTTATTCCTGGAGTTAATTTTTGCACCAAAATCATTTATG
This sequence comes from Pachyrhynchus sulphureomaculatus, assembly GCA_019049505.1. Taxonomy (NCBI): domain Eukaryota; kingdom Metazoa; phylum Arthropoda; class Insecta; order Coleoptera; family Curculionidae; genus Pachyrhynchus; species Pachyrhynchus sulphureomaculatus. Next base: position 190,897,551 of record CM032449.1, read on the forward strand.
TGTTTTTTATAAGATAACTAGCCATGCCCGCGACTCCGCTCGCGTGGACTTGATTCACTACTATCGTCACTGCTTATTCCTTATGTTACATAACATAATAAAATATCTGCCAATATTTCCCCTTATCTCCCATTATTTTTCCTTACCTCCCATTATCTCTACATAATTTCAATTATCTAGGCTTATCTCTGCTCATCTCCCATTATTTCTCCTTATCTCCCCTTATTTCTCCTTATCTCCCATTATCTCACCTTATCTCCCATTATCTAGGTTTATCTCGACATATCTCGCAACATTTCTCCTTATCTCCCATTATTTCTCCTTATCTCCCATTATCTCACCATAACTCTCATTATCTAGACTTATCTTTGCTTATCTCCCATTACTTCTCCTTATCACCCATTATTTATACTTATCTCCCATTATCTCACCTTATCTCTCATTATCTAGGCTTATATCGAATTATATAGAACATATGTATAAATTTATATAAACACGTAAATCGGATAAGCGGTTCTCAAGTGATAAGCGCACTAACGGACAAACAGACAGAGAGACGTTGCATTTTATATATATTATATTCTTTGCAACATGATATTGTTCCATATTTAATGGTTTAGGCAGTGTATTGCAAAAGAACGCGCTGACGGTAACCTTTTTTCCGACTTGATTCACTATTATCGTCACTGCTTATTCTTTATGTTACCTAACGCAATAAAATATATCTTATAACTTGGCCAGAGAACATATGTATGTTTTAAAAAAAGCACGTAACGCAACAACGGACAGACAGAGAGACGTTGCATTTTATATATATTATAGATAGATAACCTGGCCAGAGCATATAAGTATGTTTTTAAAAAAAAAGTACGTAAATCAGATAAGTGGTTCTCCAGTGATAAGCACACTAACGGAAAAACAGACTCACAGAGATACGTTGCATTTTATATATATTATGGATGTAATAAAATATATATCTATAACCTGGTCAGAGAACATATGTATGAATTTAAAAAATCACGTAAATCGGATAAGTGGTTCTCGAGGGATAAGCGCACTAACAGACAGACAGACAGAGAGAGAGACGTTGCATTTTATATGTATTATAGATATAGATTATTATTATATAACCTGGCCGAAGAATATATGTATGAATTTAAAAAAAGACACGTAAATCGGATAAGTGGCTCTGGCGTGATAAACGCACTAATCGACAGACAGACAGACATTTCATTATATATATTATAGATTATAGATATTCTCTGCTACATAATATTGTTCCATATTTAATGGTTTAGGCTGTGTATTGCAAGGGAACGCGCTAGCGGCAAACTTTTTTCCGACTTCATTCACTATTATCGTCACTGCTCATTCCTTATGCTACCTATCGTAATAAAATATAGCCTATGACCTGGCCAGAGAACATATGTATGTTTTTAAAAAACAGTACGTAAATCGGATAAGTGGTTCTCCAGTGATAAGCGCACTAACGGACAGACAGACAGAGAGACGTTGCATTTTATATATATTATAGATGTTCTATCAAGTGGAATTTCTGCAATCGGCGAAACATCATTAAAAATCTGTGTTTTTATAATATAACCACAAACACTTCTATAGCCAAGAATAACGAACTAAGAAAATACAAACCAAAAGAGTTTTGAGATATATATATATATATATATATATATATATATATATATATATATATATATATATATATATACATATATATATATATATATATATATATATATATATATACATATATATATATATATATATATATATATATATATATATATATATGTATATGTATATATATATATATATATATATATATATATATATATATATATATATATATATATTTATATATATAAAATTCCAGGTTTCAATTCGTTCGTCTAACAAAGAATTTGCACGACGTTTCGCCAAAATCTCATTTGGAATTTTTAAGTGCTCCCGCCGCTGCTCGTACTCGATACTGTGATTTTGCTGCTGCTGCCGTGCAGAGCTTAGTTAGCCATCCCTTTTTGTCACCGTGGAACAAATGTTTTTAATATCGAATGCGGTGTTCTTCTTTCTCCAAACTTTGGTTCTGCCATCAGACCCAAAAGGATTAATATTAGTTTCATCAATAAAGATTACGGATTCCCAAAATTCAGGAGGTTTAGTAACGTATTTCCTAGCGAAAGCTAACCGCTGTTTGCGATTAGCTTCCGAAATTAACGGCTTTTTCCTGGCTACACACCCCTTATAACCTGCCCTGTGTAAACAATTTCTCACTGTTTGTTAACAAACATTTTTCGAAAATAGTTCCTGTACTTCTTCTTTTAATCTTGGTGCACTTTTCTTGGGATCTATAATTATTTGTCTAATACTGGCCTCTTCACGTGGAGTCAGTTCCTTGGGACGACCGGAGCGTGGTCGAATTTTATAGGAACTCGTTGATTTATAATGTACTGAACAGTAGCATTCGACTTTTTAACAATTTTCCTATATTTCTGTACGATTTTCCATCTTTCCACAAATCACGAACTCGAAATGGAATTTCACAATTCCTCTCATTCGTTTTTAATACTACTTTGAAAACCCACTGCAAAATTACTAACGACAAGTGTCAGATTATAAAGTATGGCCGAAAATTATTCATTTGTGTGCAAGTATTACATTATATATATTTTTAAACTCGTGTTTTCACAAGGTTTCATTTGACACCCCACTCGATGACCTGGTAATTTTTTTTCACTTTCGATTTCACCCCCTAAAACTAACCCTTTAGGTCTTTCAAAATGACGCGGTTCTGATCATCAATTTTTATATTAGCGCCAAATTTCAACTTTCTGTTTCAAATAGTTTCGGAGAAAATCGACTGTGACAAACGGACAGACAGACGCCGAAGTGATCTTATAAGTGTTGCATACGGAACCCTAAAAAGAAAAAGTGTTTTACACAGTTTTCATCCCAACCTAAAATTTACATCGAAACTAGAAAACCACGACACTCTAAACTTTCTTAGTTTATTAATATTCCAAAAATATAACAGATTTAAAAACTAAATTGTCCACAAAAAATACTTCGTCAAGTCAATTATAATTCACACTACCCCAAAACTCAAAAAACATTGTTATAATAGGATTGACACACAGAGTTCTAGGTTTAACTTCACCTAAATTTACACTTGAATTTTAAGAAAACTAAGGAAAATTCTCAAAAAGAATAATTTTCCGGAAAAACTACTAAAATTATCAAACAAAGAACTTATAAATTTTATAACACCAAAACAGCTTAAAAACCAAAACGAAATTCAATTATTCAAAAAAAAATATGTAGAAAGGCCATATACTTAAGACCTATCCGAAAAAATCAAATACTCGTACATTAAAAATAACCGGTCAAGTGCAAGTTGAACTTGCACAATTAGTGTTCCGTACGTTGATTGTTTTTAAAATAAAAAATTTTTGTTAGGATGGTACAAAATGATCAGTGACTTCACAAACCACACCCCAAATGAGTTTTCAACAAAGTTTGCTTCCAATCTTTACTGAAAACTGGTGACCTTGAAATTTTGGTTTTTTCCTATACCAGATACATTATTGAAGGTAATGATAATTTTTGTTCAATCTATACCCTGTGGAGAATATTCCAGGATTTTTTCAAAAATTTTTGATCAGTACTTTTCGAGATAAGGTAGGGAACAGCGATTTTTCACGATTTTTTAAAAGTAATACGAAGAAAAGTGTGCGCAAGTATTACATTTATATATATTTTTTACTCGTGTTTTCACAAGCTTTCATTTGACACCACACTCGATGACCTAGTAAAAATTTTTTTTTTCACTTCCGATTTCACCCCTTAAAACGAATCCCTTAAGTCAAAATTTATGTTACGGTGATATAAAATGATCAGTGACGTCACAAAACACACCCCAAATAAGTTTTCAACAAAGTTTATTTCCAATCTTTACTGAAAATTGATGACCTTGAAATTTCTGTTTTTTTATATACCAGATAAATTATTACAGGTAATGCACTCGTGATAATTTTCGTTCAATCTACACCCCGTGGAGAATATTCCAGAATTTTTTCAAAATTTTTTGATAATTACTTTTCGAGATAAGGCGGGTGGACAGCGATTTTTTCGCGATTTTTTAAAAATAATACAAAGAAAAGTGCGCGCAAGTATTACATTATATATATTTTTTACTCGTGTTTTTACAAGCTTTCATTTGACACCACACTCGATGATCTAGTAAAAAATTTTTTTTTCACTTCCGATTTCACCCCTCAAAATGAATCCCTTAAGTCAAAATTTATGTTACGGTGATATAAAATGATTAGTGACGTCACAAAACACACCCCAAATAAGTTTTCAACAAAGTTTATTTCCAATCTTTACTGAAAATTGATGACCTTGAAATTTCTGTTTTTTTTATATACCAGATAAATTATTACAGGTAATGCACTCGTGATAATTTTCGTTCAATCTACACCCCGTGGAGAATATTCCAGAATTTTTTCAAAATTTTTTGATAAGTACTTTTCGAGATAAGGCGGGTGGACAGCGATTTTTCGCGATTTTTTAAAAATAATACAAAGAAAAGTGCGCGCAAGTATTAGATTATATATATATTTTTTAATCGTGTTTTCACAAGCTTTCATTTGACACCACACTCGATTACCTAGGAAAAAAAATTTTTTTTCACTTCCGATTTCACCCCCCAAAACTAACCCCTTAAGTCAAAATTTAACTTTCAAAACTACATGGCTCTTATGAGGCCATCAATTCCTATATTGCTACCAAATTTCAACTTTCTATGACAAATAGTTTCGGAGAAAATCGGGTGTGACAGACGGACAGACGGACAGACAGACGGACAGACACCGAAGTGATCTTATAAGTGTTCCGTACGGAACACTAAAAACTACACACACACACACATAAAACATATCACGGTCTGCCACAAAATCTTTTATCTATATATTCACTCCGCTAAAAAGTAAAATCCCAATAAAAAAAGTCAAACTTCGTATATTCGATACCCTATCTAAATTTCCGTAAAAAATATAAAGACAGCACAACACTTAGACAACAAATTAAATGGACATAAACATACAAAAACTATATCTACAACTTTATATCAACACGAAGTAAATAAAAATTATGAATTTGAGTTTTCAAACACTAAAATTCTCACCCAAGAAAGAGATTACCGTAAAGTTCTGGCCAAAGAAATGATTTGTATAAAAAAAAGGTTTCTTTTTTTCCGTTTTAGTGCGGTTAGATCATTTTAATAAACAACATGGTTTCGAGGTACGTAACCTATTTTGTGATTCAAACCTTATTAAATAAAATATATTGTTTATTATTGTTTAAAAATGTTTTATTTATTTTTAAATATTCTCAACATATTTAATTTGAAGGTTTTTCAAATATAAAAACAAAATTTGATGAAACTCAATGCAATGGGCGATAAGTCTTTTAAATCTGTGTTTTTATAACATATACAGTGACGTCCGTTTATAACGAACTCCAAAAAATCACTAAAAATGGTTCGCTATATCCGAAGTTCGTTACACACGGTAAACAAAATCTAATATCATTTTTCGCTACATTTTTATTTAGATTAGGCACTAATGCTTAGAAAAATTAATAATAATAATTATTAAATTAACAAAAAAATGCACAAAGGAAAATAAAACAAGTCACACTAAAGTTATTATTATGTATATTATATACGAGTATAAACGAAAACGTTAAAATACGTTGTTTATACAATAAAATCACATATGTTCAGGAACTACCCGAGATTCCAAAAAATTGCGAGTTTCCGTCATTTTCTTAGTCATTTCTGAAATGAATGGACATAAATATTATCTACTTCTCTAAGCTCGTCTTCGTCGTCATCGTCGCTTACAATCTTTCCAGAAGTCACTGATGTCACAATTTGATCATCAGTTAATATTTTTCTCGTCATTAATTCATTATCAGCACATACATATTCTTCAAATTAAAAGTGATTAAACATCTTTTTAGTCTCGATTTTTACTGTACTGAATGTCAGCATCGTAAACAAATTCTAGACAATCAGTAGGATTTTCTCGATGTTTTTCAATCCACTGAGTCAACGTAGCTCATCATCTGAGTCATATCTATATTCCTTTCTTAAAAATCCGTCATACTTAAAATAGTTTGCTATAGTTTCTCTACTGACTCTTTGCCAAGCCATATGGATAAAGTTTATTACGTCCAAGAGAGTTACAGAAAAAATGTTACCTTTATCGATCGTCTCTAACATTTTCGTAAGTAAAATCTTTCCATAATGACATTTTAAAGAATGTATCATAATTTGATCTTTAGGCTGGAGCTTTGCACTTGTATTTGGAGGCATAAAAACCAATTTTATTTGCTGTAGATCAACTTCAGGGTGCGCTGGACAGTTGTGAATCAAAAGTAATATTTTTCTGTTTGTGAATTTTAATTCTTCGTCCGATTCGATCAGTTCGTTTTTAAAAAATTTCTGATGTCATCCAGGCTTTACTGTTTGATTTGTACTTTACTGGTGAATGTTTGTTTTTAAAACACCTGGGATTGGCGGACTTTCCTATCACCAACATTTTTTTTTTGTTTGTTCCAGACATATTTGCCAACACAGTAATCCTTACTTTTACTAATTTTCCACCAGCTCAATTATCTCCGAAAAACTTTAATGTCTTATCAGGCGTCATCTTGTGAAACAAACCCGTTTCATCCGCATTAAAAATGTCTACATATTCATAACTTTCTAGAATTTCCGGCCATACATTGGCCAATCACTGATCAACAACAGTTCAATCCAACTTCTAGAACGGTTAAACTCGGTGTTCTCTATTTTCCTTCCCAATTCACTAGCTCTCTCTTGTAAAGTATAGCCGGTAATAGGAACATCTTTACGTCGTTTTCTTGCCTCTTCTTCCATATGGTAGAAACCGTAGATTTGCAACTGTTTGCTAACATCACTTTGTTTAACTCCATTTTCTATTTTCCTTATAATATCATGTTTGTCTTTTAAAGTAAATGCTTTACGTTTTTGTGTACTCACTTTAAAATAAAAACTTAAACATTCACTTTGCTACTTTGATCAAATATGCATTAGAACCGCATAACACAACGAGTGAATTGAAAATAATACTGCTCGAACTAGCGATGCGGCGGAAACAAGTAGAATAGGGGTTCTCAGCGAGTTTCGGTGAATTCCCTAGATCGAGTCGCGCGATATCGAGTACAGGGAGTGGCAAGTTCGTTATAAATGGACACAAAACATTCAAATTTGGTTCGCTTTATCCGGAAGTTCGTTATAACCAGGTTGGTTATAATCGATAAAAAATTGCATTGGTCTTATGGAAGTTTTTCGTGCAATATAAAATAGTTCCGGAAATTCGCTATAAACGGGTTCGTTATAAGCAGACTTCACAAAACACCATTCAGACCTTATCCGGGTACTGACGGCTTAATTGCAGAAACGCATCTCTCAAGCTTCCCGCTTGAAGGCATAGATGGCGCATTGGTGAAGCAACCAAAGCAAATTGAAAATTCGCACTTGGTACTTCCCAACTTGGCACCTTATATATATATACATATATATATATATATATATATATATATATATATATATATATATATATATATATATACATATTGGGCTTTTTCAAGAGTAACAACTAGAGCTAAAATAGTTTCAAGATTACAAGAAAACATAAATTACACATGAAGGCACACAACGATCCAACCTGCAAAAACAGACTATTTTAAAATGTTCTGATGATTCTCAATCATCGCTCCTGATGAAGCTAACATGGTTAGCGAAACGCGCGTCTAGGTCAAAAATAAAGTGTTTGGTGTAGTGGTGATATGTACTGAGTAGTTTTGTTGTAATGTTGAAACTATTTTAGCTCTAATTGTTACTCTTGAAAAAGCCGAAAAATTCGGCGAAATATCGAGTTTATAACAGCAATTGAGGGATTAATAAAATATTGACAACAGACCGCACTTCTGATATACTTTTTCACTCTTTATGCTTATTCCATCCATAGCCGGATGTAAGCCTGTCCAAGTTGTCTTCAATGAGATTCGTTGTTTGTTATTTGCATTCAATCGTGTCCCGCTAATCTTTTTATGTCGACCGTTCATCTTGTCTGTGGTCTACCTCTGTATCTTTTATGTTTCATCTATTATCTTTGATCCTTGCGATATGCTCTGCCCAAGTCCACCTTACTATACATATTCGTTGTATTAAATCTGTCACTTTTGATCTTTTTGGTATCTCGATGTTAAGAATACGAACTTCGAGTCTAGTATTTAGTATTGTCCTCTCCATTTCTCTTTGTGTTACCCGGAGTTTATTTATCTTATTTAAAACCCACGTTTCAGTGTCATATGTTAATAACGACAGGAAATATTGATTGAATACTCTGGCTTTTATTATATTTGGGATGTCCCATTTAAATGTAGGTTTTAACCTTCCGAACGCAGATCAAGACGCAACGAGACTCTTCTATGCAAGTTAGACAGTAAATTATTTTTTGATATTTCGAAATATATATATATATATATATATATATATATATATATATATATATATATATATATATATATATATATATATATATACAACTTCTACTTGCACTGTATCTCTGAGAAGCACGGTTTTATTCTACTGGTTTGCCTTTCTACACTATCTTATATTTTATATTCTTCTGTCTATGGCTAAATGTAGTCTTTCTATGTAAAAAATAAAATTTTATTTAAAAAAAAAAAATTCTTTAAGTAAATTTATTGTTACGAATTTTTTTTTCTTTATGGGTCTAACCTAACACTGTCAAAATATTACCCAATTTTCTGCCTGAAAAAAAAATTAAATTTTGGAGACCAGTGTTATTAACAAATTTTGGTTATGTTGGTTGCGATCTTAGATATTTACAGATAAACGAAAGTACGGGTCATGGTAGCACGATGGGTATAGATCCGATAAAGTGACCCAATAGTCGCTGGTTCAAATCCGGTACTAGCGGCTACGTGTTGCGATGTCCCATATTTTAAATTAACAATGGTAAATATACACGCTCGTGGCGAATAAACCAAGTTCGTGAGGCCAATAAAACCCGAGAAAAACATTATGAGTAAAAATTTCTAATTTGGCGATTTTTATTTCCAGCCATATTATTACGAGTAAAATAATCATGTTTTTTAATGAAAAAATGTATTTTTTTCCTTATTTTACCATGAATCTAAATTTGCCCGCTCCTATCCACGCAGGAAAAAGTAACAAATTAGTAGAAAAACAATAAAACGGAGATGTTTCTGAAAAAGAAGGTTGACACTAAGCAAGAATTATGACATCAATGAAGGTAAGACCGGGTTTAAGGAAGCTTATCCTGGATCTAGCAGGATGTTAGGCGAAGTGAGACGATTCCTGCGAAAAGCAGGATGTCCTATAAACAATACCGAGCCGCAAAAGGATTACGTTGTCGGCTGCTAATAGATAAAGGACAATAATTATTATAAATTGGTACATGTCGACGGGTAAATTCAATTTGAACGTCTTGAAGATATTCAGCCACCCATTTGCAGCTTAATCATTATTTATCCTCTGTGGCTTTTATTTATTTTAATTATCATTGATATTAAAATGGAATTTCTAAATTAATTAAGGGGTTATATACACCTCGAATTTTCTTTCTTTTACCGATTTTTTATTCTCTATAGTTCTAATAATTATTCAAAAGAAAATTTAAGAAAATTTAATTTTTATACAAAGTTATATCATGAAATGTGACCTAGCGTCGGATTAGGACCACAACCTGTCTCAATGCAGTGTCTGCAATGTTACCCAGTCAGTTTTTAATATTTTTAAATTTTTTTTTTTAAATTTTAATAATTACTTTTTCTACAAAATGTCGGGAGGTTTTTTTAATTTTTCTAATAGGCAATTTTTTATAAACAATTAATAAACATAAACTTTTTGGCAGAAAATTGCATACTAAAGTATGAAACACCGTAATTTTTTTATTTTTGAAAAAATTTTATAAGATCAATTTTTATTTTTACAGGTTGGATTATTTTTTGTAAAGTTATTCTGCAGACAATGAGGTGTCTTAGTTTTCATCAGCGGTTCATTCAATCCGATAAAAAGTAATGTTAACATTTAAAACATATTTTAAAAAAAATCTTATAATTTAAAGTACAATAAAAATATATAATCTCTATTCTTTTGTATTATTCACTTAGTAACATAGACAATAAAAATACTCAAAAATAATAAATCTGCAGGGCCTGGAGGTGTGGTAAACGAAATGATTAAGTACGGGTCTAATAAATTACATCGAATCCTGAGAAATATGTTCCACAGAGCGATAAATGGAGAAAAAATACCAGAGGAATGGTCAAAAGCCTATATAGTATCTATATTTAAAAAGGGAGACCGCAGGAAATGCACAAACTATAGAGGCCTATGCATAATATCGAGTATGGGGCGTTTGTATGGAAAAATCATTATAGAGGAAAATATAAAAGGAAAAATTGGAGAAGACCAAGCAGGCTTTACGGTCGGAACATCATGTATAGACCACATATACACTATAAAACAATGGAAAAAAACTGGCAAAGAATAGGGAAGTTCATCTAGCCTTCATAGACATAAGAAAGGCCTATGACACAGTACCAAGACAAAGATTATGGAATGCAATGAAAGAAATAGGCAGGGATGAAGAGCTAATATACGCAGTAAAAGCTCTCTACGAAAACAACACAAAGAACATAAAAAAAATAGGACATAAAATGCTCTACATCCCCAACACTATTCAAAATATACCTCGAGAACAAACGTTAAAAGAATGAAAGCAAGAATGTTGTGGAATGGGAGTCCCAATACGAGAAAATTACTTATATACTCGAGGTTTCGTAGACGACCAAGTAATCATAGCGCAAGATGAGGAAGACCTCAGTCATATGGTACGAAAACTGAAAGAAGAATACAATCAAAGGCACCGATAGACTTAAATATTTAAGAACCATCATTTCAAAAAACGCAACGTCAGAAGAAGAGATCAAAGCTAGATTAGGACAAATGCGGACATGCATAAAACAATTAAATTCGATCCTGTGGGACAAACATAAAGAGAAACAAAACACGCATATACAAATCAATAATACAAAGCATAATGACATACGGGTCAGAAACATGGACGATCAACAAAAGAAATAAATCTAAAATTAACGCGGTAGAGATGGAGTGTTGGAGAAGATGCTGTAGAGTGACGCGTACGGAGATAATACCAAATGAAGAAATAAGAAGCAGAATGAACATCAAAGAGAACACAATAAACACCATTGAAGAAAAACGATTAAAATGGTATGGACACATAAGACGGAGCGAAGATAATAGGTGGATAAAGAAACTAACGGGGTGGAGCCTTATAGGGAGAAGAAAAAGAGGAAGACCCAGACGGCTATAGAGAATAGGGGTCTAACAGATGGAGACTGGAAAGATAGAAACGGATGAAATCAAAGGCTGAGAGAAGAAAGACTTACATTTTTTTTAATATATGTGATTTTTGCAGCGCCCCTTAAGACCGTGGACAATTTTATTAAATACAGAAAAAATTGGAGAAACCTGGAATTCTTTTTGTTCTTGTTGGTTGCATCTCCCGTACAGCACACCTATTTTGTACCCTCTCGTTTAATATTCGTAACTTTTGCCGTCACATTGACACAAGAAAACTTTTCAATAAAATATGTGACATTCTTTATATTTCTATAGACATTTTAATACCTACACTATTAACACCCCTACACCCTAGGGCTCCATACTGTCTCTTACTCACTTTCTCATTTACATTGATGATCTGCTGGAAAATACCAGAAATCCAGTCTATAGCTTTGCAGATAACAGTACGCCCATTAATTTCTTTATTCGCTTCGAACACTCGAACATCGGCTACTCATACAAATATCCTCAGACAGCAGGAAATCGTCCAATTTAACAAAGACCTAAAAGAAATTCTATCTTGGAGTGGCAGTAATCAACGCTACAAAGACGCAGGCGGCAGTATTTCGAATATTAACATTGCTTAGCCCGACAGTTGGAAATATTATTTCGACCTAAATAGCTTTACATTCTACAAAGACTATTAATTCTGTTCACAGCGTCTAACGATGGAATACTGCTCCCATGTTAGGGCTCTGCGTCAAGCGTATACTGCATTTGTCGGATTCAATTTAGAAGAGAGCTGTTCGCCACAACTCACCAACAATTTGGACTCCTTGAAACATCGAAGAACGATTGGCGATTTGAATTTATTTTATCAGTATTTTCATCGAAATCTTCGAGGATGTAGCCCGCTTAATTTCTCCCGGAGTGATGCATGGTAGGAATACATGTCACGTTAATATTTCACGTTTGTATGAGGTTCAGTTTTTCACTCAAGTTGTCTTCTATATGGAGAATCTCATCTCTTTTGAATGACTTTCCGAAGATTGTGCTTCCCATCGAGTACACTTTACAGCGATTCAAGATCAACGTGTAGCGCTTTAGGAACTCCCTGCAACACTTGAGTTCTAAGTGAACGTTTGCGTTGCTCTCTGATGTCTTGAAAAACTGGTACAATGAGTAATCTGTTGTAGATAATACAAGTGAATTTTATGTAATAAGACCACGTAACTTATCTGTAGATTTTGAAGCTGGTAATGTCCTGTGTTAAGTAGCCTAGCTAGGTTTATGAGCGAATTTTTATTATCAGAAATGCCTTTTCTTTTAACACCTTTGCCTATTCTTTTGTGATTATCTATCTTAGAACTATGTGCAATAGATTGCAAAGGAGTTTAGAATAAGAGTGTGTACATTTAGTTGCTTTTCAGTATAATATACATTGGTGAGCAAAAAAACCGACTCAAATTATTTGGCTTTATTTAACATGGATCCTAGAATTTAGAGTTCATATATTTTTACGGATTTTAGTATCATTTGAAAGCCCATAAAAATTCTCTTTCTAATGAAACCAAATTCTATAGGATACCTCATGCTTTTTACTGACTAAAATCATTAAAAGAGAAACAAGCAGAACAAAGACTGAAAATAGTAGGAAGAGAAAGGAAAAATTAAACAAATTTTAAGTTTAACAATTGGTAAAAATCAAAATCAATATTTTGCATTACCCCCCTAGCCCTTATTACTGCTTCCAGTCGGTTTTTCATGAAGCGGGTGATCTTTTTCACCACTGTATGTGGGAATCCTCCCCACGCTTCCGCCCTCGCAACCTTTAAATCCCTCGGCGATGCAGGGGCTATTTCTGACTCGAACCCTTCTTTTGAGTTTATCCCACATGTGTTCAATTGGATCGAGGTCAGGACTCCGCGCAGGCCAGTCTAATGTGGGTATTCCCACTTCCGCCAGGTATTATCGTACTGATGCAGCAGCATGTGGCCTCGCATTGTCATGTATTAGCATAAAGCTATCGCCAACAAATCCAGCGTAAGGAACGACGTGTTCCTGCAGGGTCTCCTCGATGTACCGTTAATCCACCGCTATGAATCTCATCAATCACGAAAACCAAATCGATTTTAGCATCCAGTGAGATGCCTACCTACACCATGACTGACCGTTTCAGTAATGTAGCACTGCACATAGCGTTCCCCAGGTCTCCTATATACGCGTCTTCTTCCATTATTGCCTTGTAGGCACATTTGGGATTCGTCGGAGAATAAAACGAAGCGCCATTGTTCTAAGGTCCAGTCAATATGTTCTCGAGCAAATCTTAGTCGTGCTTGTCGATAAGCTGCTGTCAAATTGGGTCCTGTCTGGTCTCTTTGGAATTAAGTTAGCTTCTTCAAAAGTCTTCTGACTGTTCAATGACTGACGGATCGATCACAAACTTGTCAGAGCTTCTGCTGAACATCAACGCTAGTCAAGTGACGATTTCTTAGAGTTGTCTTGACAATGAAGAGGTCGTCTTACTCCGAGGTACACCTTCTTCTTCCAGATCCTGGTTTCCGTGTTAAAGCGCCAGTCTCTTAGTTACGTCTGTAGACTCTGGAGATAGCTAGCGCTCAGGTACAGTTGCGCAGCGACTACACGTTGGCTAAGCCCTTCTTACAATAAAGCAATGACTTATGCCCTTTCTTCCGGGGCAGTATCCATTTTCCGATGACGTAATTAGTGAGCAGGTCTAATTCTAAATTTGCCCGTTTCTATCCACATAGGAAAAAGTAAAAACTTAGTAGGAAAACAAAAAAACGGAGATGTTTCTAAAAAAGTAGGTTGACACTAAGCAAGAATTATGACATCAGTGAAGATAAGACCCGGTTTAAGGAAGCTTATCCTGGATCTAGCAGGATGTTAGGCGAAGTGAGAAGATTCCTGCGAAAAGCAGGATGTCCTATAAACAATACCGACCGTCAACATCTCTGCTATCATAGATGTTGACGGTTCAAGTTCCAATAAAGAAATAATAGGAAAATGCAGTTGTATGTTGTAAGTGTTTTTATATGGATGAATAGCGCGCAACGAGTACGTTTGCTGAGCGAGCAAAAACCGTTTTAATCAGTAAAACTTATTGGAAATCCAAATGTTTTTGGTATTATTGGAAAGAGTAGAAAATCAGCATTCTAATGATACCAAAAATAATAACACTGTTTAAAAACTAAATTCAAGGATTGGTGTTAAATGAAGAAAAATCGTTTGAGTCAATTTTTTTGCTCACCAGTGTATATTATGATTTCTTTTTTGTTTATACCTTACAACAAAAATTCTTTTAGGTGATTTATAGCTGCTTTAGCAGCGATAGCTTACCGAATAAACAGTGTTAAATCAGAATTTCCTTTATTCTATATATCATCACATATTTCCAAGGAAAATGGATTTCCATTGTAAAATATCTAATGGCGTAAATGTAACCTAAACACATATAAATCTTAGCACAGTCAAAAACATCGAATTTTTCTATATAAACCAAATATTGTGAATGGTATTTCAGTGAAATAGTGGGCTATAACTCAAAAATTCAATAACCCTCTATTTTTAAACCGTTTAAATCATTTTCCTTCATACGAGCCAATTTAATGTTTTATTTGTATTTTAAAGAATAACAGGAAATATTCAAAAAGAGGACCATTTTTTTTTTTCGAAAGGCGTTATAAACGAAATTCTAATGTATTAGTAATATATGTATAAAGATCAAGAAAGGTGAAAAATAATTATATACATTCACATATACATATGTGGCGAAAAGCCCCCAGACTCGTGAGGAAAAAACAAATTCCAAAAATCAATTTTATTTTTCAATATAGTTTCCTTCAAAAGCGATACCCGTATTCCTTCAACTTTTGGATACCTTTCATATAGTACGACTTTGTGAGCGCTCTAAAATAAGCCTAGCTTTAATACATCGTGGGAAATTAACTCAAAGATTAATAGGAAAGTGTTGTTTTGAATATTTTTGAATTCCAACTTGTCGTTGCTAATATTCGGAAAACACAGAGCTAGAATACATTCCAAAAAACTTATACAGTATTTTTTCTAGCAAACGCATGGTTACAAAGTAAATAATTATTTAACTTTACTTTCTCACACTACAAAATACCTTAATACAAATATTAGAATTCAATTCGATTGTTTTGAGTTACTAATCAAAAAAAAAACTAAAAGCATTACTTTCAGATTTCTCGATTCCAACCATTCCAACCATTAAAACGACATATATAGTGAATCCCAAAATATAAGATCCTGCCTTTTTGCTTTTTCAATGGGGCAATAAACGACCCTATTAAGGTTTTGTGCATAGTTACCAGGTATTACGATAAACGTATTTTTATTTTACCTGCTTTGTATACCGCCCTCACTTGCACCTGCTATCATATTGGATCTATTTTTACCTATATATTTTTAACCTGGCAACCCGGTTTGGAGCCCTTTAAGTATTTGATAATATAAGGCCTAATGATTACAGGCCCCCATTACGATTCGAAAAATACTTTTTATTATTTTTATTTTTACTTACAACTTACAACGTAACGGTTCTATTTTAATTATGTGGCGTCCGTGGGAAAATTGCAATAGTGGCTATCGCAAGAGAAAACATTTATCACTTGACGCTAAACAAATAGCGAAAAATATTTACGACAGTTTGGTAAAAAGAAATTTGAATAAACAAATTGCTTTGCAAGAAACCAGTGAACTAATAAAATCCCCAATTTCTACGATTAACGGCATTATAGGAAAACCATCACTAAGGAACAGGAAAAAACGGAAAGATTTTCAAATGCATCATGTAGACGATTGTGAAAAAGACGTCATCAGGAGGAAAATAGATTCTATGTATGAAGAGCAGTTGGTGCCGACACTAGACAAAATAAAATTAAGACTGGTGCAGGACGGGACCAATATACATTGTGGCCGATCAACCCTTGACAGAATTCGCATTCTGAAAAATCAACAAAAAGGCAAGTAGTGATCCAGTCACAAAGATTACGAATCTTGCGACATACTTATTTACAAGAAATTAAAAAGTATCGATCAGAGAATTGGCCAATAATTTACCTTGACGAAACATGGTTCGATACCCATGGCACTGTGCAAAAAGGGTGAGTTGACAACAGTACAAAATGTTAGAATAACGCACCTTCAAAGAAAGGTAAACGCATAACCATTTTGCATGCTGGATCTAAAAAGGGCTGGATTTCAAATTGTCTACTATTATCTGCAAAAAACAAAAGATTCTAGTTTGGATCATCACGAAGACACGACCGCAGAACTTTTTAAAAATTGGTTTCAAAATTCTCTTTTGCCAAATGTTCCCGAACAGAGTGTTATACTTATGGACAATGCAAGTTACGATAGTCGCCTACTAAATAAGGTACCTAATGCAGCCAACACCAAATCGAAAATAGAGAAATATATGTCAGAAAATGACATTTATTTTGACTTTACTTATAAAAAAAAGTGATCTTTTGGAAGTTTTAAAAGAAACTGAAAAAGAAATATGTTTGTGATAGTATGGCTGAGAAAATGGGACACACTGTTTTGCGGCTTCCTCCGTATTATTGTGTGTTTAATCCAATTGAACATATTTGGCATCCAGTTAAATCAAAAATAAAGGCACAAAATGTTTCTCCTATTTTAAGCATGTAAGTGGTTGAATTAGTAAAAAAAGTTATAAATGATATACCTTGTGAAAGCTGAAATAATTCCATTCAGCACGTTTTAAAAGTGAATGTTGATATCTTTATGTAAATAATATAAAACCACTGATAATTACCTCAGCTGATGACAGTGATAGTGAAACCGAATTAGGCTTAAGTTAAAATATATGTTTATTTATACAATATGTCCCCTCATGTAAACCCCATTCATTCAAACTGTATATTTGTACTTCTTATCCATTTGTTTTTACATGCATCTATAAATAAACATCTCCAAAAAAAAAACACTTATAATTTTATTTATTTGCATCAATGAATAAAATTCTTAGGTCCATCTCTGCAACCTATCATAAACAAAAGGTCAGAATTTTTATACTGCCCACTTAAAACGGCAAAAATCAAGATCTTATATTTTGGGACAGGCTATACCATTAAACTTTACCTCACCAACTCTTTCCATTAATCCTTATATCTTCTAAATATTTTACTGTAGAACTTAATTTTAGGATTTCCTGAATAAAAAATAAGGAGAAATTTTTACAATACTGTCGCGAATCGACTAAGACGCCCAAAAATGACAAGTTCCTTTTTAGTGTTCCGTACGGAACACTTATAAGATCACTTCGGTGTCTGTCTGTCTGTCTGTCTGTCTGTCTGTCTGTCTGTCTGTCTGTCTGTCTGTCTGTCTGTCTGTCACACCCGATTTTCTCCGAAACTATTTGACATAGAAAGGTGAAATTTGGTAATAATATAGGAATTGATGGCCTCATCAGAGCCATGTAGTTTTGAGAATTAAATTTTGACTTAAGGGGTTAGTTTTGGGGGGCGAAGTCGGAAGCGAAAAAAAAATTTTTTTACTAGGTCATCGAGTGTGGTGTCAAATGAACGCTTGTGAAAACACGAGTAAAAAATATATATATAATATTATACTTGCGCGCACTTTTCTTTGTATTATTTTTAAAAATTCACGAAAAATCGCTGTCCCGGGCCTTATCTCGAAAAGTACTTATCAAAAAATTTTGAAAAAATTCTGGAATATTCTCCACGGGGTGTAGATTGAACGAAAATTATCACGAGTGCATTACCTTTAATAATTTATATGGTATATAAAAAAACAAAAATTTCAAGGTCATCAGATTTCAGTAAAGATTGGAAACAAACTTTGTTAAAAACGTATTTGGGGTGTGTTTTGTGAAGTCACTGATCATTTTATACCACCGTAACATAAATTTTGACTTAAGGGGTTCGTTTTGAGGGGTGAAATCGGAAGTGAAAAAAATTTTTTTTTACTAGGTCATCGAGTGTGATGTCCAATGAAAGCTTGTGAAAACACGAGTAAAAAATATATATATATATATATATATATATATATATATATATATATATATATATATATATATACATATATATATATATGTATATATATATATATATATATATATATATATATATATATATATATATATATATATATACATATATATGTATATATATATATATTTATATATATATACATATATATATATATATATATATATATATATATATATATATATATATATATATATATATATATATATATATATATATATACATATATATATATATATATATATATATATATATATATATATATATATATATACTCGTATATAATGTAATACTTGCGCACACTTTTCTTCGTATTACTTTTAAAAAATCGCTGTCCCCTACCTTATCTCGAAAATTACTGATCAAAAAACTTTGAAAAAATTCTGGAATATTCTCCACGGGGTATAAATTGAACGAAAATTATCACGAGTGCATTACCTTTAATAATTTATTTGGTATATAAAAAAAAAAAAAAATTTCAAGGTCACCAGTTTTCAGTAAAAATTGGAAACAACATTTGTTGAAAACTCCTTTGAGGTGTGTTTTGTGAAGTCACTGATCATTTTATACCACCCTAAAAAAATTTTTTATTTTAAAAACAATCAACGTACGGAACACTAATTGTGCAAGTTCAACTTGCACTTGACCGGTTTTTTATTTTTGTTTTTAAACATATGTCAAATTTTAAAACGGTTGTGTTTTGGTGTAATAGTGTCAACAGATAGATAAACCTACTAATAGAAAAGCACTACTCACTAGACTTTTCATTTGAACCCAATCTCTTTTTCTGGAGGCACCTTTTCAAATTTTGAAAGACGGAATAATCGCTGGGAGGGGGGGGGGCTGGTGAATATGGCGGATGAAGCAATTCATGGCCCAATGGGTCCAATTTCACCATCGATTTTATGGAGTTGTGACTTTGTAAAAATTTTACACGAATCTTTTTTCTTATGTGGATGAAAGCCTAGGAATCTTAAAACCAGAACTAATGTATGTCCTAAGTAACATGATAACTGGTAAAACTGCTGGGCTTGATCGCATACCTGTAGAGTCGTTCAGTTTTTTCGATGAGGAAGCCGTTGGCATCTTCTTGAATCTTTTTGACACTATCTACGAAACTGTTATAATCCCAAAGAAATGGCTGACATCTACATTCGTATTGATACCAAAGAAGGCTAGTGCAAGGGACTGTTCCGACTATAAAACTATTGAACTTATGAATTCTGTGTTAAAGTTGTTCTTAAGAATTATTCATAAAATATACTCAAAGTTAGAAAGGGATTTAAGTTCCACTCAGTTGAGTTTTCGATCAGGCCTTGGAACACGAAAAGCTCTCTTTGGAATCATTGTCCTTAGTCAGTGCTGCCTAGATATGAATCAAGACACATATGTCTGTTTTATTGACTTCGAAAAGGCATTTGACAGAGTTAAACATGATAAATTACTTCAAACGAAAAACTTGGATTCGAGCGATATTATAATTATCAACAACTTATATTGGAGACAGAGAGAAAATATAGAAGTAGGAAATACATTAATAGAGGACATCGACAATACGTCGAGTAGTAAGACTCTCTCCCCTTTCTACTATTTTTTAACACGTACAGTTGCCCTGGAAGAGGAGGAGATGAGTCCAATAAACCAACGTAATAGTCCTCGGTGATTGTTCACCTCTTTTCAACACAGTCTATCACTATTATTCTATACCAAAAATTGCCAAAAACCTTTCCAGCTGATGTTTGTGTTTTTGGGCGCTTAGGTCGGCTTTCATGCAATTCCAGCTACTCTGTGGATTGCTTCCGACAGAGCAGATGTGCCATAACATTTCTCAAGCTATTCTTAAGTTCGGGCTGTATTTTTTTCATCAAAAAGCAATGTTTAATTGACACACCAAAGGCTTTTTATTTCATAGTTTTGCAAAAATCAAAAGTAACGTCACTCAAACAGCTATTACTCGCAAACTAATAGACAACATGCAATGAAAATTTTACACGAATCTTCTGAGAGTTGACATTAATTAAAAATCATATGATTTTTTTGTTTGCGCTGTAATTTCTCGGAACTTTTTACCCCATGTAAGTAGTTTTTTTTTTCTAAATAAGTTAAGTCTCTTGTTGTTTCAAGGAACTCCAGAAATCGGACTGAATGGCCTTGTGATATAGCTGGTGGTACTAGCCGTTGTAGTTTTACGCAAAATTTTACAAATTTGGTAAAACTAGCCGTGGACTTTGTTCATTATTATCGTCACTGCTTATTCCTTATGTTACCTAACGTGGCCAGAGAACATATGTATAAACCTAAACATGTAAATGGGATAAGTAGTTCTCGAGTGATAAGCGCATTAACGGACATACAGACAGGCAGAGAGACGTTCCATTTTTGATATATATATATATATATATATATATATATATATATATATATATATATATTATAGAAGATTACACAGCCCAGCATATGGTCATCCCATCGTCGTTGATACCGATTTTCTATGATTTTGAGATCTTGGTGAAAACGTTTCCCCTTGTCACCCTGTAATCACCAAGATTATCTGGGAAATCATCGATGTGGGAGTCCAGAAAATGTAATTTTAAATTCATTAAGCAACCTAATGTTTGAAAAATTTTTACCATTTTCTCGACTATTTCTTTGTACTTAGGACTTTTATTATTTCCCAAAAAGTTTGTTGCGACTTCTTTAAAACTAAGCCAAGCAGCTTTTTCAACTTTATTCATTTTAGTAACAAATAATGAATCTTGAAACAATTTTCTTATTTGTGGCCCGTCAAATACGCCTGCCTTAATTTTAGCTTCAGAAAATTTCGGAAATTGAAACATGGGCCGTTTGTATCTAATGCTCTCGTGAATTGCTTCATAAGTCCAAGCTTAATGTGAAGCGGGGGAATAAGAACTTTTCCTGGATCTATCAATGGTGGAAACAACACATTATTTTCACCAGGAGTGAACGACTCTCTTGTTGGCCAAATTTTTTTCTTATAATGACGTTCCCTGTCTCTGCTATTCCACAGACATTTATAACAGGGATAAAGTGTAAACCCTGACTGTTGGCCAAGCAATATTGTTAGAATTTTCAGATCTCCACAAATTTTTCAGTTATGATCAGCATATTTTATTTTTATCAAAAGCTGCTTCATTTTTTCATATTGCTCCTCCATAACTGTGGAATGAGCAATCGGAATGGGAGCATAAACGTTGGTATTATGCAGCAAAACTGCCTTAATGCTCCGTTTAGAAGAATCAATGAACAGTATCCATTCTTCAGGATCGTATGAGTTATTTTGAAATTCATCCATTAGACCTTTTACATCGGTACAATATGAAAGTGACAATTCCTCGTCCATTGTGAAATATTTTCGAAATTCTTTATCTCTGTTTCTAGAATAAGAAATCGTAGCTTCTGGCTTAAGTAAATGTCTTTTCTTTAAAAAGGAAGCAAGATGCTCTGAACCATCTTTGAATAAGCCTAAATCTCTGATTAGATCACTAAGTTCTGACTGTGATACGAGTATTGGTTCTGGTTTACGGTTGTATGGTAGAAATTCTTTATCTGTGTCACTAGTATATGATAGGTTGTCACTAGAACATTCATTAGTAACAGTGTTTGAATCTTTTTTGACAGTCTCAATGTTTTCGGCATGAACTGATAAGGTGAAATCATTTGTTTCCATAACATCAGCATCAAGTGGTTCAGGAGGCGGAATTAGTTTAGTTGGTCTTGTTACTGTCGAAACATCGTTATAAGTAATAGTGCTTTTATTTTTTTCGGTTATGCCTAGATACAAACATTCATACAAAACTAGCAATCATTTTCACTGTATGGTCTATTCCATATTGCTGGTCTGGAATATTTAATCGCCTTCTTATTGATGTACAACATTATTTTGCAAGAACGGCAAATGATGTGGGGAACCCAATCTGTATCCTGGTGCTGTATTTCAATGTCAAAACAATCCTTACAAAAGGTTTTAATCTTATCCGTTATCGGTGACCCCATTTTACTCAATACGTGTTGACAGCAAATATAACAAAATTAATCACTGTTTTTATCGCACTTATGAAAAGTCCTTGTACCGTGAGACCGTTTTCTTGTAGCATTATACTCTACATGAGCCAAGTCATCCACACATGAAGAGCTACGGTCGCTGGATGACGACGGCTGCGGGCCCGCTTTTCCACCCTGACCAACCGACGATCCTGGATTTCCGAGTCCCTGCATCGTAATTCTCTTTCTTCCACCTGCCATGACGGCATCTAAGCCGTTATCCAGGGACTCTGCCGGCTAGTGGAGTAACACCGTTGCCCACCGTCACCACGTGGAGGTGCCCTGGATGCAGGTAGAAGAATAAAAATCGATCCATGAATTTTCTCGGCGTTCAAAATGGCGCGAAAACATCTGCCATCTTGAATTTTGCAAATCCAACCTCAGATTCGTGATCAGCGACCCAAAAAATCCCCGTGTACCAAATTTGGTAAGGATCGGTTGAATTTTAATGTGAATTCGTTTTTGCATTCGAGAAGCACTATATCTGTCTGATTTATTGAGGTTAGAAAGAAAACAGAACTGTATGGCTCAATCCAACCGATGAATATTAGCTTAGCGTGTCCGAATACATATTAATACATCTTTGGATTCATGAAAAAGCTTGAATCAATTTTTTAGGAGTATATTTTTCTTAATTTTTACTAATTTTTTACCTATTTTTTGAGGTTAGAAAAAAATTGAGATGTGATGGCGATATTCTGACGTCAGATTCGTGATCAGCGGGCAAAAATACTACGGATCTGATATATCGCATCAAAAGTATACCCCACTTTTTTTTTGTGGGGCTGTGTTATCGATAACCTTGCCAGAGAACAAATATATGAATTAAAAAAATAATCACGTAAATCGGATAACTGGTTCTTGAGTGATACGTACTACTTACAAATAGACAGACAGAGAGACGTTGCATTTTATATATATTATGGAACATTATAGATAATCTGGCCAGACAACAAAATTAAAAAAAAAACATGTAAATCGGATAAGTTCTCAAGTCATAAGCGCACTAACGGACAAACAGATACATGATATTATTCCATATTTATTGGTTTAGGCAGTGTATTGCAAGAGAACGTGGTAGTGGCAAACTTTTTTTCCGACTTGATTCACTATTATCGTCACTGCTTATTCCTTATGTTACCTAACGTAATAAAATATATCCTATAATCTGCTGCTAGAGAACGTATGTATGTTTAAAAAAAAAAAAACACATAAATCGGATAAGTGGTTCTCGAGTGATAAGCGCACGTAGCATTTTTTATATATTATAGATATAGAGATTAATTTGAAATTTCAAAGTTGTTCACGGTTAATGAATTCGTAACATTAGAGAGATTTTGCAACGCTTATTTTTCATATGTCTTTGTCTTTATCGTTATATCAAGCATGCGCAGTATTAACACAAAGGAAAGGAATTGCAAGGTTAGGTTAGTATTCATCTTCAATAAAATTAGGGGATTTTTTAAAATTCATTCATGGTTAAGCACACCGGTTGTTAGTATTTGATGGGTCAACACAAGTTTCTAAATTAAAATTGTTCCTAGCAGGTGTCTATCACTTCCTTCAATATTTCCTAGGTAATACGAATGCGATAAATAAAATTTCGGTTAAATTAGCACTACACACACTGTAACGTCATTGTGCCAAGGATTATAAAATCCCAACATAATCTGAACACTAATTAATTGTTGTCAGTGTTATTTGCAATAAGAGATCCATTTTCCTGTATTTTCTTAGTGGTTTGTATACCTAAGTAGGAAAAAAAACAGACCGATAAGCGATAATAACGAACTTCAAATAACCTCTCTTATAATGTCCTAAATAAGGGAAATTATTATCTTTAATAAAGGATTATTTTATTTTGTTTCAATACTGCGCAAGCTTCGAATGGTGGGTGCGTGCTTCAAATAACGATAACAGCCGCGTCCTAATATTTAATTTCTTCCGTTTATTACTGCGCAAGCTCCAAACGGTGGGCGCATGCTTCAAATAAAGATAAAGACAGTCGCTTACTAAAAATAAGCGTTGCAAAATCTCTCTATTGTGGCTTCTAAAACATTTTGGAAATATTAAAAAACTCAACTGGCAAGTTTCGAAAAATTTATTTACAAAAAAATTTTAGATTAACGGGGGATTTGAACCTCACTGTTCCGTCATGTAAAACTCATAATACTTTTATAAAAATAACCATCAGTCGAAAATATCCAGCAGATACAGAGTCCAATATAATCTTACAGAAACTTATTTTTCTTTACGACTTTTTATACCCAAGGGTAAAATAAGTTGTTTATGATGAGATGATGAAAATAGAAGTTTTCGAAATTGTAACCTTAAATATTATTCAACGAAAAACTAAATTGTTGGTTGGTCGATAAAAAATAGTTAAATTGCAAAAAATATTTGGCTTAGTTCTTTTAAACAAAAAAAATATTTTTAGAATAATTAATAATGTGTTACGAGGCTGGTTTGAAAAGTCCGTGCAAAGTCCGAGAGATGGCACAACCGGCGAGTATCGAGGTCATGTTTAGTTAGTAGCATCTCTTGAATGAACGCACACCAAGTTTCAGCCATATTGGTCTATTTCTTTGTGTTTGGCATTCGTGTGAATCAACGCAGTCGAGTGATTTTCAAGAAATGGACGAAAAAGAATTTCGTGTGGTGATTAAACATTACTTTATGAAAGGCAAAACGCCTCAGGAGACTAAAGAGAAGCTTGATAAACATTATGGTGACTCTGCCCCTTCGATTAGAACAGTTTATAAGTGGTTTCAAAAATTTTCGGACTGGCCATATGGGCACAAGTGACGCTGAACGTTCTGGACGGCCTGTGGAGGTTACGACTCCAGAACTCATTGATCAAATCCATGATATGGTGATGGATGACAGAAGAGTTAAGGTGCGTGAGATTGCTAGTGCTGTGGGCACCTCGACTGAACGGGTACATAATATTTTGCATAAACATTTGGACATGAGAAAGCTATCCGCAAGATGGGTGCCGCGATTGCTCACGGAATCGTGTGAAGTGTTGCAAGGATGGTTTGCAGCTGTTTCCAGAAGAATCCGGAGGACTTTAAGCGTCGTTTCGTCACTGGGGATGAAACATGGATACATTACTATACTCCTGAGACCAAACAACAATCTAAACAATGGGTTACCAAGGGGGAATCTGCACCAAAAAAGGCGAAGACCGTTCCTTCGGCCGGAAAGGTTATGGCGACTGTCTTTTGGGATTCGCAAGGGATAATCCTCATCGACTATCTGGAAAAGGGTAAAACTATTACAGGTGAATATGATTCATCATTATTGGACCGTTTGAAAACCGAGCTGCAAGAAAAACGCCCGTGATTGGCCCACAAGAAAGTCCTTTTCCATCACGACAACGCACCAGCACACACCTCAGCAGTTGTGGTCGCAAAATTAATGGAAATAGGATTCCAACTCCCCCCCCCCCCCCCCCCCCCCCCCTCGTTTCACATCCCCCCTATTCTTCAGACTTGGCTCCCTCGGACTACTATTTATTCCCCAATTTGAAGAAATGGCTGGCGGGACAAAGATTTTATTCAAACGAGGAGGTGATTGCAGACACTAATGGATATTTTGCAGACTTGGACAAATCCTATTATTCGGAAGGGATTAACAAACTAGAACATCGTTGGACGAAGTGTAAAAGCCTAAAAGGAGACTATGTCGAAAAATAAAAAAGGTTTACCCCAAACACATAAGTAGTTTTTTATTTTTGCAGGGACTTTTCAAACCAGCCTTGTATATAAGGAATGCGATAAAAGGTTATTATAATTAATTCAGTACCTTTTTGTTTACCAAAATATTTATTTATTTACAGTCTATCAAATAAGAACGTGACCACTCGTATTCTTGAAAAAATGTGTTTTGAGAACATTTTTTGCTATCAATGTATTCTTTGGTGTGCTAACAATGGCGCAATTACCTTAGTAAGTTGTCGAATCGCCTCCTGCATCAATAATCGCCTGGCACCTTCGACGCAGGCTGTCGACGAGATTTTCTGCATACTCTGCAAATTTTTCGAATCTCGAGAGACAACTGAGTCTTTCCTCTGAGCTTTTTCTTTACAAGAGAGTAAACGTTTTCAATAGGATTGGCTTCTGGTGATTGTGAGGGCTACCCTAGTATCTTGTCGTGGGCCTAAGCGAGCCGCTTCGCGACGTGATTTTCACCCATTCAAGGATTCTTTAACGTGCTTCGGAATTTGATATCATGATGTTGTCGAGTGGTCTCATGGGATACATTCAAACTCGATTTTCTTAATTTTACCTTTCCTTGACGCTGCGTCGGGTCCCGTGAAAACAAAGACACGATTCGTTTTTTTCGACTTTCGGAGTGACTTTGCCTACCAAGCCATATTTTGGCAAGTCGTCGACATTTTTCGTCCTGTTAAAATGATTTATCCACTTCTTCACAAACGATACCGACTTTTTAATATATTTAGCGGCCGCGGAATGTGTCATTTTAGGCCCCTTTGAATGGGAACAAAGAAAGACTGCCTCGAACCGACGCGCAAACAAGTGACTCATTTTGGTTTTTACGTGATTTCGACAAAAATTCGCTCTCGACTGATACTTTTACTAAAACGAGTCGTAGACAAAGTTTGCCTCTACCGCTTTTTTTGAATCGCTAGAATCGCATCTACCAAAAATGAATTATCGCGGACACGTTCTTACTTGACAGACTGTACAAGCAAGCTACACCTCTATCAAGAAACAGATTCCCTATTATTATCCATACATTTTATTCACTTTTCAGGCAACTGACGAATTCCCTTTCTGAAAGAAGATGGCGGTTTCGACTCGATGAGTTTGGTTATGTCTTTTTCGACATACTCCAATAGAGTGAGGTAGAAATCGGCGAGATGATGTTACAGCGACTAATGTAAAAAGTAATCAAACGGGGCATACTAAAGAAAAGATAAAACTCGTGTCAACTTATCAGCGTTTGGTGCAAAATATGGTAAAAATGGTATATGATTTGAGTAGCGTCAGACGCATTTCTTGTATTCGAATTGAAGTTCCTCAAATGCTGGAATAACCTAAATATCATCTTGGATTGTGGTTGAGATAAAATGTGAGTAAGAAATTTTCCTATTCTATTGTATCTATCCTTTATTATGGTGATTTATACATGTAATATTATTAAAATGATCCCGGCATGGTTGTTAATTAGTTGGCTAAATAATGTAAAATTAACATTTTTCTGTAAAATTAGCAAAATAATTGTTTTTTTTCAAATTTTGTTTTTTCTAAATATTGGGCGAAATTATTTTGCAAAATGTATTTTTTTTGGAAAAATTTTATTCGATTCCTGGTATTTATTAATTCGTTTCGTACTAAATTTTATTTATTTTTACTGAATCTGAATTAGCGAATTTCTCCGTATTTAATAAACAAATATTTTGATGACACATTCCACAAAAAAATTAACTATTTCGAGTTAGTAGTAGCCGTGTATATACATATTATTCTATATACAAGGGTAATAATTAGGTACGTTAGTCGCTTTTAAACAAAAAAAAATCCGGACAAGTGCAAGTTGAACTTGTTTTTTAATTACTGTCCCGTACCGTGATTGCTTTTTAAAATTCTTACCTAGGGTGAGTTAATTGAGTCCCTGACATGTAAATGTCTTAAGAACCAATACTTTTTTTTTTAGTCAATAATATATAATAGTTATAGCATTTTAGCTACTTAATAGCCAATAAATTAATCTAGCTCAATCTAGAATCTAGTCATAAAAGTGTAAAACAAATATTTACTACCTAAATATTTGTTTAATTATAAACAAATAAAATAAAATTATTTTCTCTCGGTACCCACCCGTGTATGTACTGAAGAGTATATTAAAACACCTCCACCATACTGTCAAGCAACATAATTTTCTCTTAATGTCAGATAAATTATGAAATATAGTGTGCTCGTGATAATTTGCGCAAATATTACGTCGTATATATTTTTGAACAAGCTTTCATTTGACACTCGATGAAGTGTTTTTCACTTCCGATTTCACCCCATAAAATTAACCCCTTAGATCAAAATTTAATTTTTACTACATGGCTGTTATTAGGCCATCAATTCCTATATTTGTGCCAATGGCTTCGGGGAAAATCGGGTGTGACAGACGAGCAGACGGACACCGAAGTGATCTCATAAGTGTTCCGAATGGAACCTAAAAATAGTATAAATGTAAGTCAAAAGTACAACATTTTTTTAAATTCTGTTAGTTATTTCTAATAGAATTTGAAAAAATGTGTTTCGTAACGTTTTTTGAGCTTTTTTTTCTAATTTGTCAAATTATGGGGTATTTTAAACGATTCTTAATAATATGTTAGTTTTACAGGTTTTTAGTGTTCCGTACGGAACACTTATAAGATCACTTCGCTGTCTGTCCGTCTGTCGTCTGTCCGTCTGTCACACCCGATTTTCTCCGAAACTATTTGTCATAGAAAGTTGAAATTTGGTAATAATGTAGGAATTGATGGTCTCATCAGAGCCATGTAGTTTTGAAAGTTAAATTTTGACTGAAGGGGTTAGTTTTGGGGGGTGAAATCAGAAGTGAAAAAAAAAAATTTTTTTACTAGGTAATCGAGTGTGGTGTCAAATCAAAGTTTGTGAAAACACGAGTAAAAAATATATATATAATGTAATACTTGTGCGCACTTTTCTTTGAATTATTTTTAAAAAATCTCGAAAAATCGCTGTCCACCCGCCTTATCTCGAAAAGTACTTATCAAAAAATTTTGAAAAAAACTCTGGAATATTCTCCACGGAGTGTAGATTGAACGAAAATTAATAATTTATCTGGTATATAAAAAAAAACAAAAATTTCAAAGTCATCAGATTTCAGTAAAGATTGGAAACAAACTTTGTTGAAAACTTATTTGGGGTGGTGTGTTTTGTGAAGTCACTGATGATTTTATACCTCTCTAACAAAATTTTTTATTTGAAAAGCAAACAACGTACGGAACACTAATTGCGCAAGTTCAACTTGCACTTGACCGGTTATTTTCAGCTTAATTTTCTAAAAATAAACTGAAAAAAAATTTAAATGAAATAAATGAGTCTAATTTACATATTAAAAATACAAAAAAAAGAAAATGCCCCGAAAATGTTTGGGCTAAAGCGTTATATTATTATTTTTTTAAAAAATTGTTTAATTTTCGAAGAAAAGAGATAATTTGTATTTTCAAATATTTAAGTTAAATTCTATCAGAGTAAAAAATTCTTGACTAACGAATCAACCCAAAGTATTTTTGAGCATTTTTTCAATGATCTGTCCCACTGTGCGACGTCAGGCGATGATTAAAAACTTATTTCTCACCTCACAAAATTCAGATTAGAGAACCTGGTTTCAGCGAAATGAAACATCACACACTTTAAACACATCCTTGCCAGTCATTGGAGAAATTTTCTTGATCAAATTAATTTCGATACCCCTAAGTAGTTCTGATTTAATACCAATGGAGTTTTTCCTGTTTACTGTAAACTAACATTTATCAATTGGCTTTTTTTTGCTATAACTATTTTAAAATTAAACTTTTATCAGCCATCTTGTATTTAATTATCATTTTTCTAGTAATAGTTGAGATAATGAAACTCCCTCTCTATACGTTTTACGGCCACAGCTGCCAGGACTATTCGGCCGAGGGTCGGTTTATATTTCAAAACCCTTATTTTTCTGTTATATTAAATGACTCCCAACAAGGTCCACAACAAAGTGAGTCTGGATACTATGCCATAACCTTGTAAGGATCTTATATTTTAAATATTTAGCCTAAGCTTTTCATATAATTCATGGTCTCTAATAAGGATTCTCCTCGGGAAACTGCTACTGGTTTTGGATATAACCGTTGTCTGTCAGCCCGTCAGCTCGATTACGCAACTGTCACAAAAAGCACGGCCATACGTGCTCGACCACCTGCTCAAATCACA
Organism: Pachyrhynchus sulphureomaculatus; assembly: GCA_019049505.1. Lineage (NCBI taxonomy): Eukaryota > Metazoa > Arthropoda > Insecta > Coleoptera > Curculionidae > Pachyrhynchus > Pachyrhynchus sulphureomaculatus. The sequence continues at coordinate 190,928,117 of CM032449.1, forward strand.
TAACCTTAAACCGACGTTATAGGAATCACTCCGCACAGCGCTTAGCAACCCTCTGCGATTAGAATCCCTACCAAGCAATTTGTGGACCACCGTTCTACACTCTGAAGCCCCCAAACGCGCGAACTTCGTTCTCAGAAGCCCCAACCGGAAACACACATCTGCGTGCCTCGAACTGTCAAACGGAAGTCCACAACAGAAACTAATAAGTCAAGACTGTTCAAATCTAGATATAAAATTTGTAAACTCTAAAACTAATCGCAGATATGTTCATAATTTCCCCAGCCTCCCCCCATATTACATTAACTAAGAAAGATTTTTAACAAATAAACTCTTGAAAAAGCTTTAATAACTACCTAAAAACGTAAAGAAATGAGTCTAAATTTATATAAGGCAGAGAGAATTTTTCCTTGGACTTTCTTTTTTTTATGACAACCGGGGGAATCGTTTCGTATAGCAGGATCAAATGTAATTACCTTGATTTGATGTATTCCCCAACAGAGTATAAAACGTTTATTCTTCAAGTCCCTTCACAACTACAAATCAGAAAAATAATTTTTTTCTGGCCATCAGAGGTCTTGTGTATATAACTTTAATAAATACGGTAATAATATACAGACTTCTTAAAATGTTATGTTATCTATTAAAAATATGTAAAAATTAGTTTAAGTAAGGGTATATTGCAACTGTGTCGTCACTGCAGACCGCTTGATACTACTTGGCCTGCATCGAGCTAATGAGATCCAATGTGTCAAAAAGTATCTTCGATTGATACCGTTATTTTAGGCGACCTTGTACTTTTCATAAAGCATAATATATTACCTTTAGTGGTATTTTCTTCCTTTTTATTGACCGGCTCCAAACACATTTTCATTTAAATCTAGTGTATTCATCACATATTGTTCAGGGAAAAAATATATATGATATGGTCATATGAGTTTTCAGTTCCGTCTGTTTCAGTTTTCGTTTCATTTCAGTTCGGAAGGAAGTTTGTTTTTACACCGTCCGTTCAGTTCTCAGTTCGAGTTTCAAAGTGTTATGTGTGTTTCGCGTTCAAACACGTGTTGTCATACTGTCCCAAAGTGTATATGTGTAAAATACCTCATGTATGAAGACTGTCTCACTGCAGTAGCCTTAGATGTGGCGTTGAAGAAACGGTGAAAGAAAAGAACCCCATACTGTCAGGTGTCAGTCTCCGTTTCAGTTCTGTTTAGAGTTTTTCCTTTTTACACATAGGAAAAACGGACATTTCGACTGAAACTGAAACTGAACTGAGGACTGATATGACCATGTAAAAGGACCATTACTGTGCTCTATTAAAAAATGAACTTGATCAACTGCAAACTTGTTAATGTCCGCCAAATATACATGTTCAAGCGATATTCGTATGCCGATATATTTGTAAGAGAATTTTAGTGAATGCAAATATAGTTTCTTGACAAGATGGTGACGATAACATTTGTTACAATCGTACAATACACACACATGTCGAGGACGTAAAATGTATGGTATGTATTATTTTTCAGTTTGACTATAGTTCATTTGGTTCACTTACACACAGGGTGTTAGAAAAATCGTTTAATATATACTAAAATGGTGAATTCAATACTTTTTTTTAATTCGAACATTTTTGAACAATTTAAAAAAAAATGGCAAAACTGGATTTTACCGCCAAACTAATTAATATTAGATCACTGGTTGCCATTAGAGCAAAAAAGGTTAAAATGCTTAACAAGATATGAAAATTCCTCGGTATTGTCAAATGCACGGCAGTATTCCATAATGGTAAATTTTCACATTTATAAAACAATTCTTCTAATAATAAATTATTATGATAATCAATACACAAAGATTTAATCATACTAAGAAGATTTCTAATCTATTATTTCAAAAGAGGTATCTTGATAGGGCGTGACAAGATGTGCGTTTCCTAGTGTTTCAAGGTATTGTCCCTTAACAGCTGATGTAGACGTTACAGTTAATCTTAAATGTTCAAAAAACAATTTTCTTGTGACAAATTCAAGGTTTTTTTAATAAGAAAAAAAAGTGAAAGATATCTCTGGTAACGTTAACTCGAGGGGTGGAGATAATTTAATACTAATTATTTAATTTCCTGTATTCTCAAAATAATAGTTCAATGATCAGGTATTAACGACACCCCGTTTAAAACCCTTGTTTTATTTTTTAGTTATTTGAAAGTAATATTTCCTCTAAACTAATACAAAATTAGCTAAATTTTGCCAAAAAAAAACTAATTATTATTTGTTCGCGTGCCCGTACAATTGATTTTTATTTTATTTTTTTTTGCAAACATTTTGTTATTTATGTACTAATTAAATTCAAATTCTTTTGTTTTTCACCTAGATGTTAATTTGAGAATCCCCGGTCTATGCAAACATGAAGCTAGCAACGAAGTCCTAACGAGTTTCCATTTTTATAGAGGCTACATATAATAAGCTAACTGGTTGATTATCTGTATTGGCACTAAGTCACCATTTGATTAAAGTTTTATATACAGAAGGGTTCTGCTTTGGGAAACTTAGTTAAGAATGCTCGTTGACCTTTGGTAAGAGTGTAAGGCACTCATAAAGCTAAGGTTTAATATGAAATAAAAAATCTAAAAATATACATAGAGAATTTCTCCGATCTTGAGCTTGATATATTGTACATCTTCTGAGATACGTTAGTTAGTAGTATACAACTTAGAGTCTTGAATCCTTGATAAGGGTGTCAACATCCCTTATTTTAAAATCATTAAAAAAATCAAAAAAACTACAATTAGACAATTTGTTTCACTATAAATTTGATGTAGGCTATACCCCTTAAGACATTTTAACTAGTGGTTATACAGCTTTATATTTTGGTCCCTTTATAAGGTTGTAAACTACCCTCATTTAAAAATTTTAAAAAAATTATGAAGTACCTACAGAACTATCTCTAGAGATATCATATTTGTCAAACTCCAGTTAGAACAAATTCTTTGAATATGTTTTTAATTTTATTAATGATTTTCCAATAAGGCTTATAACCTTATCAAGGGTTTAAAAATGCGAAATTGTATAACCATCACCAGTTCAAATATCCCAAGAAGTATAGCTTACATCAAATTTAAGATGGAACTGATTCTTTCTGTATTTTTTATTTTTTTAATAATTTTAGAAAACTCTTATAAAGGGTTCAAGACTCGAAATTGGACAAGTGCTGCATACAGTATCTGTATCAAGCTCAAGGTGTGTATATTTTTAAATTTTTTATTTCATATCTAAGCTTTGCTTCCTAGATATCTTCCTCACTAAGGGTCAATAAAAATTCATAACTAAATTTTCCAAATCAAAACCCTTATACATATAAAATTTGAATCAAGTAGTAATTAAGCGTCAACTTGTGAACTTATATGTATAGCTTCTATAAAATGGGAACTCATTGGCATATTGAATCATTCCATCGCTAATTTCAACATGCAAACTATCTTATGTCCAATTCAGCTAGTTTGGACAGTTACTGTTTACGAGTATTACCAGTTCAAAAATATTTATATTAAAAAAATGAATTATCAAGAGATCAGTATTAAATTATTATGGAAAAAGTATGCCAGACCATTTTTTTTTTTAAGTCGCTGTTGATTTCGGAATTCCACTCTATGTTTACAACAAATAAGATAAACGGTTTGCATATTGTGGGCGTTATTTGCATAAATATTTTTTATACTACTCGTTTAAGTAATGCTATTTTTCCTGGCTTATTTTCAACTGCTTATGGTGTTCTTAAGTTATTTTGGAAACGTGAAATTTTTAGTTTAGTGTAGTGAATTGTGTCAATAATTTATCTCTGAATAGAATTTTAGACTTATAGCTTTAAAACGAAAAACTTCAAGTATAATTGATCCCTGGAAAGTTTTTTTTTTTGTGTTACAAAGGTAACAATTTTTTTTTCTATAAAAATTTTACCTGAAACTATTTAAACTACTTCAACATTGTATATCCCATTTATTTTGTTTACCAGTAGTAGAGTGAAGACAATCTTTCTATTTCATTCATTACATCATTTCTTTAGGGTCGAATTTTTTATTTATAAAACAAAATCACCATTTATTAGTATTTTTGTGCAAACCATTTTTCTATACGGGTTCACCAGTTTCAATATATTAAAAGATTTTCATAACATCATGTATTTACTGTATTTCCAAAATTAGACGAAAAAAGGGGTAGTTTAACAATGTCTGTATTGTTTCCAGTATGTTCTTAAATAAAGAATATTCGCAATTTCATGTAAAATAAAACAAAATTTAGAGTAGCTTAGGCATTTTATTTTTTCATAAATAAAATTTCTTAAATTTAAATAATATAATACTTACAGAATTAAAAACAGATTAATTTTATATTTATAATTTTTCTAAATGTACAATATTTTTTTACTAAAATACCTTATAATAGATTTAATATACATTTTTTAGAAAGGGAATATTCTGCAAATAATCTGAAAAAAAAAAATTGAAAATAGTAAAAGAGATTCCGTTAAAATAGATATTTAAATAATAAAATTCATCTAGTTTTCCGTTGTTATATCTACCAAAATTAATAAAAAAAAGATTTTGAATGTGAATTTCTTAACCTGAATTTGAAATTGTTTACTATTAGAATTAAAATTAAAAGTAAAAAATCGGAGGTTTAGGCGAAATATCACACACAAACCTGGTAAAACCATATGACAGCTAATAAGCATTTTTAGAAGTTTGTAGATCATTTAAAGCACCTAGAATATTCTGCTGGGATATTTTGAGCTGTCGGTGGGGCATTTGTTTGTGTACTGTACTCTTAGACAAAGTTTTCACATATGTAGCAACCTGGAAAATTTTTTTGGCGAACAAGTCACACTGTGTAAACGAGCTGGTGAATACATATATTAGTGGTCGATGGTGTTGTTGCAATGACTCAATAACAACTTTTTGCCCTTAAATAGTTTTAGGGCAACATATATTTATTATATTAAGGTAAATGTTGGCCAGGAGATTATCTCCGGCTCAACTTATTTAATATATCTGGACCTTAGCATATACCAGATTCTCAATTAGAAGAAACACTATGGTGTATTGTGATATCTAGTTGGATTTTAAGTTAAACTTTTTGTGTTTTATTATAAGAAGTTTTAAAATGGAATCGCTTATAGGTCAGCTCCTATCAGTTTACAATATTTACGTAGCTCCACTACAAAATTTGTTTTTGGGGCGTTTAACATTAAAGGAATTTTTTAACTCAAAAAAGGGTTATATCTATCTCTGTAGTTTATATTGAGACATCTAAATCATACATCCCCAAACCAAACGTATTTAAATTGTAACCTACACGATGTGGCTTGAGGAACATCAAGAATGCATCTTATTGAAGTTCCTCAAGACACATCGTGTAGATTACAATTTAAATACGTTTGGTTTGGGGATGTATGATTTAGATATCTCAATATAAACTACAAAGATAGATATAAAGATGTCGATGAATCATAACCTGATATCACTTTCAATTTCGTCTGCATATGGGTCATTCTTTTATAAACCGTACACCTATTTTAACTTCACATTTTTGATTTGCCTGAAAATTTTTTTTATGGCTTGTATATATGAATTAGTCGACACATGTATCGGAATTTTTTTTTCCTAAATTATTGCAAAATATGGATGTTATAAATTATCGTAGTCCGCTAATCGGCTATACATTAAAAGAGCAATATCTCCGGTTCTATTTATCGCATAAACTTCTTTCTTCCGCCATTTTATTGCTCTTTTTGTTAACTTTTGCAAAGTAGAACCGTGGAATTTTTTAACTGTTTATTTATAAAAAATACTTACTTAATTCTTAGCCATGATACCTCTCGGTGTAGGCTGGTGTGAATGGGTTGGGTTAAGTTAGGGTCTTCCATATTTATCTCCATCTTTCTCTATTTCGGGCTAGCCTTGATGCCCCCTCCCACTTCGCTCCCCTCTTCTCCATTGCTCCCCTTACTTCCTCCCTCCATGTTTTTCATGGTCTTCCTCTACTTCGTTTTCTATTCTCTCTTGCTTCATACACTCTTCTTACCAGTCTTTCCTGTCCCATTCTTTGTATATGTCCAAACAAACCACCTCAGCTGACTTTCTTCTATTTTCTCCTGTATCGGCTTCATTTCCAGTGTTTCCCGTATATTAACGTTTCTTATCCTGTCCAGTCTTGTCCTTCCTTCAATCTTTATGAGGAATCTCATTTCGATGCTTTGTATCTTACTTCTGTGACTTTGTGTTGTTGTCCACACTTCAGATCCTTACGTAATTATTAGTGTCGCCACCCTTTTGAAGATTTGTAGTTTTGTTGATTTTTGGTATTTTTTTTTGCCTAGGAATGTGTTCTTGATACTGTTAAAGAGTTTTCCCGCTGCCTCTGTCCTCGCCCTAATCTCTCAATCTAACCTTCCATCCGTCGTCACCATTGCACCGAAATATTTCAAACTCTGCACCTGCTGTATCTTTCTTTCTTTTAGGTATATTTCATGCATTTTGTTCTCTTTGCTTATGATCATTGTCTTCGTTTTTTTCACATTTATGCTCATATTCATGCGTTCCAAGCTTTCGTTGTACACTTTTAGGCTTTCGTTCAAATTTTTTCTCGTTTTTTGTGATCAGTACCATATCGTCACCGTATGTTATCTCCGTTATTCCAACTCTCTCCATTTTCCGAAACCCTACCCAGTATTTCTTTGTTTGCCTTTTTGCAGTTTTTATGGCCTCGTCCATCACTACTAAGAACAGCAGTGGACTCAGTATACACCCCTGTCTAACGCCTTTAGATGTTTCGAAACTGACTTTTCATGACTTACTCTAACATAATTTGTTGTTTGTCTATATAGACATTTTATTCCATTTATTGTTTTTTCATCAATTCCTCTATTCTCCATGGTCCTCCAGATGTCTTCTCTGTCTATTCTATCAAAAGCCTTTTCCAGGTCTATGAAACATAGGTGTACTTCTCCTGCTTCTCTTAGCACTTTTTCGCTCACTTGCGTGACTATGAAGTTGGCGTCTGTCACCCCTCTGTTTGATCTGAAACTAAATTATGTGTGTCTTCTAGTGTTTCCTCCAGTCTTTCTCTCAGCCTTTTCTCCATCACTCGTGCGTATAGTTTTCCTACTGCGCTGAGTAATGTGATTCCTCGGAGGTTATTACAGTCTCTTGTGTCTCCCTTTTTGTGTATGGGTACTATGATTCCCAGTTGCCATTCTTTTGGCGCAGTTCCTTCTGGGTATAATTTGTTCATCATGATGAACAAAATATGAAAAATAATAACAATGAAATTGTTTAAATAATTTTTTCATGCTTGCTACTTGTTCATTTTTTCAAAAGCAAGAAATAGGAGCAAACTTGAACGAGATTTCGTAAGAACTCTAGGCGCGCAGCGCGCGCCACGTGACGCGCGTTCGAAATTATTTAATATTTTCCGACCTAATAGGGCCCCAATTTCCAAAACTATGAGTTTTTTAAATTAAATCATAGCGAATATAATGGTAATTTCTCGATTTTATAAGTTGTGGAGGCAACCATGAAAAAAATATTTAAACAATTTCATTCTTATTATTTCTTTATAAATAAACAACTAAAAAATTCCACGGTTATACTTTGCGAACGCCTACATAAAGAGCATTAAAATGGCGGAAGAAACGATAAATAGAACCACCTGAGTAGTGGATTACGATAATTTATTACATTCATATTTTTGCAAAATATACATTTGGAAAAAAAGTCCCGATATATGTGTCGTCTAATTTCATGTATACAAGCTATAAAAAAATTTTCAGGCAAATCAAAAATGTGAAATCAAAATAGGTGTAGAGTTTGTAAAATAATGACCCATATACCATTTTAAAGTGTAATGGTATTATCTAAGGGATTGTTTGGCCATTATTTCCCAAAAATTTTAAGAAAAAAACGGACAAATTTCAACAGATTTTTTTTGTAGACATTAAAATACAGGTATATGGTGCGCTGCAACATTCGTATAGTTTCCGCATTTTTAGCAGAAAATTCCCCTGATCATAAGTTTAGGCCTTAACTGAAACACTTTTTTAAATTGCCAAATCAAATATAACAGTTTTAGTTAAGGTAGATTTTTCTAATTCTACAAGCATTTATATATAATATTTTTTTATATTATTTAGATCTGTTTTATTTAAAATATACCTCATACATTTTAAGGATGAATGAAGACGAAACTTTGTACATATAGCTGATTGTTGGTATAAAGAAAAACAATTTTCTAATGGATAAATTCTCAGAAAATCAAATTTTCGAAAAACTTTCTTTTCTGTTTAATGAGAGTTAAGATCAACAGAGAAGGGGGCATAATGCAAAGTACTCGGGAAAGAATCCGTAAGATACTATACAATAATTTGGTATGACTGAAAAGCATCGTTACTTAATTTGCTGGACGTTAGTTTGGGAGGAGTAAATATGTTTTGTCAAGAACATGTTGCATGAATAGCAAGGAGAGCTTCTCAAAAGGTGGGAATATTATTTCGAACTAGAAAGCTTTACATTCCACAACAATTGCTAATTCTGTGCAAAACTCAAATCTGACCAACGATCGAATACTGCTCCTATATTTGAGGCTCTGCGTCCAAACATGCACTGCAGTTGTAAGATTCTATTCAGAAGGACTAAATTGAGGCCCAGAACTCACCAGAAACCTTCATTCCTCGGAACATCGAAGAGCTATTGGTGATTTGATTATGGAGCCTATTCTACAAAATATTTTCAAAGAAATTTCTGTTTTATTTAAAATATACCTCATACATGGATGGATGGATGTAGCCCGCCTAATTCCTCCCAGAGAGGTGCATGCTACCAATACACGTCGCGCTAATATTTTACATCCGTATGAGGTACGGAGAACTTGGAATGATTTGCCAAAGACTATGTTTTTCACCAAGTACAATTTACAGTGATTCAAGACCAAGGTGAATCGCTTTTTTCACACACGCATCTCCCCCGTAGCTCTTTAGGGATTTTCCAACAACACGTATGCGATGCCTTTAAACAAAAATTGTATCTTTAATTGCTGCAAATCTAGTTCTGAAGGAAGCTGCCCTCTATCGGGGACTGCATAATACCACAAATTGATAGAGGAATTATTGTAATTGTTAGTAACTCGCTGAACAATTCCTCTTTGGGTCTGTGGTCTTAAACACACCTTGATTGAAGGCAAATCTGCTTTGTTGTATGTTACTGATATTAAGATGTTTCCCAGATTCAACACATTACATGAAATTTATAGCGGTAATTACTTTCTTTAATGACTAAAAATCTTTATTTAACTTATTTGTAATATTATTCACTGTGGCTAGTTTAGAAGGACCAGGTCACCACCTCCATCACCAAAGCCAATCAGGTTTGGTAAGCTTCTGAACATGTCACCAGAGCTAGCCTCACCTATTCTACTCCGACATGGTGTCAAATTTCACCTGTCTACTGGTCGACCCTCCAGTCCGTTCAAAATAAGGTCCGGCAAATCATCGACGAAGCCCCATGGGTCGTCTGTAACACCTTCAAATGCTCTCAGTCCATAAATTGATGAGCAAGACTTGACTCAAATTCCTGGATAAAGCCATTCACCACCCCAATATCACAGACAGAAATGCATGTGAACCTCCACTCTATGCAAGACGTCGCTACCTAAGACCCTCCGACCCCCTACCATAGGATTAGCTTTAAGTTAATTTTAAGTTTATAGCCATGAAATGTCTTAAGTTATAATACCATAAGTTCTGTCTTACCACTACGAGAGTTGTCTTTTTAAGTTTTTTACAAACGACCACTAGATTGCGCTATCGAGATGTGACATTACCATCGTTGTAAAATTTGACATTTGTTATTGTTAAAATCGAAGAAATTGGCGCCGAGTACTTTGTTTACAGTGAGCGTTAAAAAAAAACAGTTTTGTGAACAAATGGAAATTTCACATGAAGGTTTTCGTTGGATTATTTTTTACGATTTTAGTAAATGCCTAACTTAACAACAATGCCTCGAATATAGCTTCGTTCAAGTTTTGATAATAAATCACCATTAGAAAAAACTGTTTACAATTGGTTTGCAGAATTTCGTCATGGTCGTGCTTCCGTCAGCGATGAATTTCATGAAGGTCGACCAAAATCAGTTGTTCCAAAAAACATTGATGCTATGCGCAACATGAGTGAAAAGAATCAACATGTGAGTTACCATGAGACAGAGGCGTCCTTAGGCATATCGAAGAAGGCAGTACATTCGATTTTGCATGAACATTAACTGAAAAAGATCTGTTCCTGATAGATTCCGCATAATTTGACTGAAACTCAAAATAAGGAAATGCTCAAAAAATTCGACCGAGGGCATGGAAGATCCGTATACAACAACAGCAGGAGACGAAACTTGGATACATTCGTACCAACTGAAAACTAAGCAACAATCAACTGTTTCGGTGTGCTGAACCGAATTTAACAAAAGTGGTTCGTTTGCTAAGCACTTCCAAGGAAATCATCGCTTGTTTCTTTGGTTATACTGAATACGTTGCAACTATTGCTTTAGAGGATCGAGGAAAAGTTAATACTGAATGGTATATTCTTTATTATGATAATGCCAGCTCTCACACAGCACGTCAAACAATTGATTATTTGACGGATAAAAACATCGAATTAATGTCTCATTGCCCATATTCACCTGATGTATGGTTTACCGACTTCTTTTCGTTCCCGAATGTCAAAAAAAAATGTGTGGACAGCGATTTTTATTACCTCAAGAAGCTGTTGAATTCTTCCAAAACCACGTTTTTATGGAATCAACTTCAGAATGGAAAAAATGTTTTGATAATTGGTTCGAACGCATGCAAAGGCGAATATTTTGAGAAACAATAAAATGATTTGTACCTCGTATTTACATGTCTAGAGGATATAAAATGGGCAACACACATGATGCAGTCCTCGTTTCCGATTCAGAGGACAACCTTCAGAAGATCTTTCATGCCTTCAATTTGGAAGCGAGAAAACTAAACATGACTATCAACACAACCAAGACAAAATGTATGGTGGTTTCGAAAGAATTATTAAGATGTAAGCTGAAGATCCAAGGAAGTATTATTGAACAGGTTAATAATTTTAAATACCTGGGAACAATGATAACAAGCTACGGAGACTTAAACAGGGAATTAAAACAACAGTCTATGAAGGCATCACTAATAGCAGGTTGTTTGACGGATATATTATGGAAAAAATAAATACCTCACACTGGAAAGTAAAATAAGAATATACAAGACAACAGTGAGACCGATCCTCACTGTAAAAACAAGAGCTGAAACAGCACAAATGATGGCGATAACAGAAATGAAGGTGATTAGAGACATACATGGAAAAAACTATCCACAACAGAATCCGCAACAAAGATCTACAAGTATTAAGTAAGACTATGACAAATAGATGCTTATACTGCACTCTGTCGGTGACTTACAAAGTATTTTCAAGCAGAGCGGCACAAGCACGGCTGGCACTTATTGCTGAAACGTACCTTCTCGAGCTTACTACTCGAAGGCATAGATGGCATTGGTATAACAACTAAAGGTGAATCGAAAGATTCGCATTTTTAGAAGTCCCAAAAAGGGTCCTTTGTATTTGCTGAACCATCCCAAGACGCGTTTCGCCGTATAATGAGAACACCATTTTCAGTCCTTATCCAGGTACTAACAGAAAACTATGACAAATAGATGCACTACTGCACTCTGTCGATGACTTACAAAGGACACTTTTGCGGACTTCTAAAAATGCGAATCTATCGATTCACCTTTAGTTGTTATACCAATGCCATCTATGCCTTCGAGCGGTAAGCTCGAGAAGGTGCGTTTCTGCAGTAAGTGCCAGCCGTGTTTGTGCCGCTTTGCTTGAAAAGACTTTGTAAGTCACCGACAGAGTAAAGTATAAGCATCTATTTGTCATAGTTATCCGTTAGTACCTGGATGAGGACTGAAAATGGTGTTCTCATATTTACTGAACCTAGCCCAACTGAGGAGCCGTGATACGGCGAAACGCGTCTTGGGATGGTTCAGCAAATACAAAGGACACTTTTGGGGACTTCTAAAAATGCGAATCTTTCGATTCATCTTTAGTTTTTATACCAATGCTATTAAGTAAGATCCAAGAAATATCCAAATGGACCAGAACTAGAAGAAAACAATGGAATAAACAAGTATATCGGATGGACGACAACAAATTGGTAAAAAAGGCTAAATTCAATAAACCATGCGGTACAAGAACTAGGGGCAGACCTCTGAAAAGGTGGAAGGAATGCTGGACGTCTACATCGGAAGAGGCCTTATGGGGATAAAACAGGCAGTATGCCTACTGGCATATGACACACCATATAAGAAAAAACAAGAAGATTTACATGTCAGTAACCTGAATCACTTAGTCCAGGTTAAGAGTTTTATATAAATGTTGTAAGAAAGAACTTAAGAAATTTCAGGAGTATAAACTTAAAATTAACTTAAGATTAATGTAAAGCTAATCCTGTGGTAGGGAGTCGGAAAGGGGAAAGGAGCAAAGGTAGTGAGAAAAGAGGAAAGGTAGTGAGGTAGTGTAGGGTTGAGTAAAGGTCCATAGGCTCTTTTGACTGTAGGGTTGTGGTGGTGAGTAGCTTTATCCAGCCGCCGAATTAGGAGGTCTCGATAAATTCTGAGGGCTTTATTTTAAACAGAGTGGAGGATAAGGCTGGCTCTGATGATTATTTGGTAAATTCTCAACTTGTTGCGTGTTGACAATTTACTGGACTTGTTTAGAAGAGGATATAGAGTGGCGAGGAGCTGATTCGCTTTGGTAATGGAGGTGGTGATTTGGTTCTTCCATACTAGCCGTCTTAAAATGTATTAAGGTACATCCCTTTAATATATTTACTTACAACTTCAGTCGTCTGACACTATACAGCTTCCAAAATTATTTAAAATTAATTTATGATATGTCTCGAATTTGTGGGAAATGTGGTTTAGTTATTCTAGACAATTACCTAGTCACAATATTACGTTTTTAAGAGAGTTCTCGTAGGTTTTACGTTATTTTACCAACTATAAAATACGTTAAACGATGATGATTCGATCAAAAAAGTGTTAAAACTTTATCTTGTTATGATAACAATTCTTAAAGACTGAAAAATCTATCCATTCGCTTTCGATCACGTTAATAATGTTGCAAAGGCTAGGCTGCCAAAGGAAGGCCGAGCAGACGATAAGTATAATTAGGCATTAAGTAAGTAGCACCATCTTGGCAGACGACAGCAAAATAGAAAGTTTTCCATACGGGTCACTCGGGCTTGCTTCGTTCCAAGGATAGCGATCAACTTCTGCTGAAATGCCGGGACGTGTCGTATTTTACATTTAAAATTTAGTTTTCTCAGATGGGTAGAGAATTCGTTTGTGTGTTTATCGTACAAATAAATAATTTTAATTATATTTATTATTTTCATTGTAATTAGAAATATTAAATAAATTAGTTATATTTTTAGTGTTCCGAACGGAAAACTTATAAGATCACTTCGGTATCTGTCTGTCTGTTTGCCTGTCCGTCTGTCCGTCTGTTACACCCGATTTTCTTCGAAACTATTTGACGTAGAAAGTTGATATATGGTACTAATAAAGAAATTGATGGCCTCATCAGAGCCGTGTAGTTTTGAAAGTTAAATTTTGACTTAAGGTGTTAGTTTTGGGGGATAAAATTGGAAGTGAAAAAAAAATTTTTTACTAGGTCATCGAGAGGGGTGTCAAATGAAAGCTTATAAAAACACGAGTTCAAAAATATATATAATATCTTACATGCGCACACTTTCCTTTGTATTTTTTTGAAAAAATCGCGAAAAATCGCTCTATCTCGAAAAGTACTTAGCCAAAAATTTTGAAAAAATTCTGTAATATTCTCCACGGGGTGTAGTTTGAACCAAAATTATCACGAGTGCATTAGCTTTAATAATTTATCTGATATATAAAAAAAACAAAAATTTCAACGTCATCAGTTTTCGGTAAAGATCGGAAATAAAGTTTGTTGAAAACTCATTTGGGGTGTGTTTTGTGAAGTCACTGATCATTTTATACCTCCGCAATAAAAATTTTTATTTCGGAAGCAATTAACGTACGGAACACTAATTGCGCAAGTCCAACTTGCACTTGACCAGTTATTTATTATTACATATTACACGTTTTTTGCAACATTACATGATACACTGAGATTATATATTGTTATTTACTTTTTGTAGTTTTATTTTCAAGAATTTTGAACTTGTAGGCAAAGTAAGAATAAAATAGCAAATAAAAATGTCACCATCATCAAAAATTTTTTTAAAGTTAGAATTTAGAATAAAATTCATTGTTGACAAGTTAAAAATAGAAATACTCAAAAAATCAGACTCAAAGAGTTATATGTATGCTATAGTAAAACGTGACAGATAGAATGGTACTTGAAGTCCTGCTGCTAAATCATGTGTACTAGCGACATTGTGGCGTTACTGAGTGGCGACACATTGTGTCTCGTGTAAAATAGTTTGCAGAACCTAAAATGAAGTCTTTGTGCTTTTCATGCTATTTAATATTTTATTGCTATACCAGTTATATCTCAAATCAAAAATTCTCAATTTTAGCCCAGAAAATATAGCTGTAGCTATAGACATGTGAAACAAAACGTGGCCGCAAACCGAAGCCAGCTGACTCTCGTCGAGATTTTCAAATATCATCATCATTAGGTTACTCCATCCATAGTTGGATGTAAGCCTCCCCAAGTTGTCTCTAATGATCTCTGTTGTTTGCTTTTTGCATCCAATCGTGTCCTCCTAATCTTTTTATGTCGCCGGTTCATCTTGTCTGTGGTCTACCTCTACATCTTTTATGTTCGCTAGGCCTACATTCAACCATACGGCATCTCCATCTGTTTCATCACCTTTGAGATATGTCTCGCCCAGTGCCACCTTAATATAGATATTCGTTGTGTTTCATCTGTCACTTTTGATATTCTTCAAATCTCGATGTTAGGAATACGATCTTGGGGGCTAATATTTAGCATTCTCCTCTCCATTGCTCTTTGAGTTACCTGGAATTTACATATTATACTTTTATTTAAAGCCCACGTCTCAGTACCATATGTTAATACCGGCAGTACATATTGATCAAACACTCTGGCTTTTATTATATTTGAGAAGTCAAATTTAAATATAGATTGTAGCCTTCAGAACGCAGACCAACCTAACGAGACCACTCAGTATATATCACAACTACATCAAACACTTTATTTTTGCACTCGACGCACGTTTCGCTTACCATGTTAGCTTCATCAGGAGCGATGATTGACTACACTGAAAAATTCTTTAGAATTCATTAATAAAAGAAAAAATCTAGTTCTTAATAAAAGTGAAATCATAATTTCTTTTGATGTCAGTTCTTTATTCCTAAGTGTGCCGATACCACAAACTTTACAATATCTCGAAGATTTATTTAGGATGAATGACTTTGAGGACGAAAATTATTCATGAATACTTGACATTATCTAAACTTTGTATGGAACAAAATTATTTTCAATATAACAGTCAATTTTATGCTCAGAAAGAAGGAACAGCTATGGGTAATGGCTTATCACCTTACATAGCCAATTTATTCATGAGTAAGTTTGAAACCGAAGCCAGTCAAGAATTTGATATATTTCCCAAGGGTGTGGTATAGGTATGTGGATGATATTTTCGCGATATTCGATACAAAGAAAGTAAATATTGATGACTTTGTTTCCAAATTAAATAGCCTGTATGATTCCATTAAATTCACTTACGAAGTTGAGAACAAAGGACAACTGCCTTTTCTAGATATTTTAATTATTAAAAATAATAACAGATTAGAATTTGATATCTACAGGAAAGACACAGATAGATATAATCCTAATAATTCATTTCATTGCAAACAACACAAATTAGCCTCATTACATTTTTTTGTTCATCGTTTGGTCACTTTTCCTCTGATTAGAGTAAACTTTAATGACGAAAGGAATCGTATTAGAAATATAACTAGAGTTAATGGTTATGACGATGACTTAGTAAACAAGCTAATAAATAGACATAAGTTCAGGTTAAATATTCAGAATTCCCACCTTTTTACACGCGAAGAAAATAACACCAAGTATGTCTCCCTACCATATAATCCGAGATATAACAAGGGACTCAATAAGGTATTTAATAAGGTAGGCCTCACCTTAGTCTATAAGTCATCAGACAATCTGAGGAATATCTTAGAAAGATAAGATTCCTAATTGTGAGAAAAGCGGAATTTATGAAATTAGTTGTAATGATTGTGACAAAAAGTATGTTGGGCAAACCAAGAGGTCAATTAAAACACGATTTAAAGAACATTTAGCACACTTAAAAATATCAGTAGAACAGAAAAGTCTAGCATTACCCAACATGCCCTTGAAGCTGATCATATTGTAATATTAGATAATCTAAGATTAATTAAAAATGTATCTGATAGGAGATCGTTGAACGCATACGTATGGAAATTATAAAATGTAAAGATAGTTTAAATAAAGACAGAGGGCCTATTCCTTATAGTCCCCTCTACTGGTTACTTGACCGGAACTGATGGCCTTGCATATGCCATTAGTTCCGCCTGAGTAATTCAAGGGTTAGGCTAAGTATGAATAGGGTAGATTTGTAGTTTAGCTTTAGTCAATCATCGGTCCTGATGAAGCTAACATGGTTAGCGGAACGCACGTCGTGCAAAAATAAAGTGTTTGGTATAGTGGTGATATATACTGAGTAGGAAAACTCTTCTATTCAAGTCAACCTGCAAATTATTTTTTGATATTTCGATTCTTTGTCCTAAATATATGAATATTTGTTTTATTTCTATTCTTTCACCTTCTCTTAATAGTTCCTGGCTGTTATCTTCACTTTCGTCGTTCAAATTGGTTTCGGTGAAGTTTATTTTTAGTCCTATTTCTCAAGACTTCTAATTCTTCTTTGTGCTGGCGATCAAAGTGACCTCATCTGCGAACTTTAACAGGTTGACTGCCGACCACTCCGATCGGAGTGCGTCGGGTCTCTTCGCCAACGCCGTCTACTCCGATCGGAGTTCGACATGCGTTCTTACGAAACGTTTTAGTATTCCATCAGTGTTGTATATGAAACGTGTTTCTAGTGGTGGCGTTGCTTAAAAACGCAAGTTCTAACAGGTGCTTAAGTGGTTCCGCGGATTTGCTTTTGGTTTGGTTGTAATCTGCCGTACAATATGGACAATCAACCTGGGCCTTCTGGTATTAAAAAGACATTGTAGTGATGAAAAAAAGGTATATGATAAGAAAAAGAAGCTAACTGACACTGAATTATTGCAGCTATTGGAAGAAAGCGGAGGTAGTAGTGACGAACATTACGTACCAGACACAGACGACAGTGATGTAAATTCAAGCTCCGAGTCCGAAGAAGAGAATTTTATAGACCCTATTCGGCCACATCAAACACTTCCTAGCCTTGATGAGATAAAATAGAACGACAGAGGTGCGTTAAAAACAAATTTTGTTCCAGAAAACCCAGGAATTATTGGTGCAAATTCCAGAACAGGGTGCACCTATCGATTTTTTCGAAATGATCATTGATGATGATTTTTTACAAACTATTGTAGAACGAACGAACTCTTACGCAGTCGAGGTTTTGCTGCGCCCAGAAACAAGTACAAAATCACGTATTACTAATTTTAAAGATCTTACTCTTGACGAACTAAAAATTTTTTTGGCCCTGTTACTTCACACTGGCACAATATCCTTGAGCCGTCTTAACGATTATTGGAAAACTGATCCGCTATTTAATCTACCTGTTTTTAGAAAATATATGTCAAGGAATAGATTTTTGCTTATCTTGAGGTGTTTGCATTTTACATCTCCAGATATGGATCCGGCAGATCGGCTAGGAAAGATTAGATTTGTGGCAGATTTTTTTTAACAACAAGATGGGAGAAATTTACTATCCTGGAAGAGAGTTGTCTTTGGATGAAGCTATGGTACTTTATCGGGGTCGTCTCCAGTTTAAACAGTATATCAAGAATAAGCGTCATAAGTATGGTATGAAGTTTATACATGCTGACAGAGCCTAATGGACTTATTTTGAAATTTGTGTCTACGAAGGTGCGACAGATGTTTATGGTGGAAGCGGACATACTGAAAAGATTGTTTTTACATTTATTGGAGGAAAAATTGGGTGTGGGACATGCTGTTTATCTAAACAATTTTTACAATAGTGTTAATTTAGCTAGGAAATTACTTCAACAAAATACATACTGCACTGGTACGCTGAGAGCTGAGAGGAAAGATAATCCGAAAGAGGTAATGAGTGCAAACTTAAAACGTGGTGAGAATAAATCTATGTTTTGCAATGGAGTGCATGTCGGAAAATGGCGCGATAAACGCAATGTTCAGGTTTCAGTTTCAACAGAATTTGGAAGCGAAATGGGCATTTTTAAAAACAAAAGAAATCAAGAATCTGAAAAACCTTCCGCAATCATTGGATATAATGCTTTTATGTCCGGTATAGATAGACAGGATCAAATGACGGCATTATTATCCTTGCAGCCGTAAAACCATTCGGTGGTACAAAAAGTTATTCATGCATGTGCTGCAAATGAGCATGATAAACGCCTATTTTTTGTACAATAAATATTCGCGGTCTGACCAGTTACGATTATATGACTTCCGATTGGATGTCATAAGAAATTTACTAGCCAGACGACCAATTACTAATTTGCCGCAAATTCCTCCAGGCCAAATAAATGTCCACAGCATTAGCAAGTAGAAAAAATTGTTAGTGAAAAAAAAGGAACTAAAGAAACAAAACGGGTAAGCAGAAAGGAATGCAAAGAATGCAGGAAAAATAAAATAAGAAAGCAAACAGTGTATGAATGCAAAATGGGCCCTGGACAACCAGGTTTTTGCCTTAATTGCTTTGAGGATTACCATAAAAATGTACAAAAAATGATTTAGAAATAAATGTTTTGAGTTCATGAGTTCGATTTATTATTTTCTTTACTTATTTAATTGGACACTCCGATCGGAGTGTTCGGCATCTAGTAAAAATTTTCACTTGCAATGCCGATTACTCCGATCGGAGTGAAATTTTTTTTTTTCTAATATTTTGAATGGCACATAAAAAAACACATCCAAGACTCATTTTAATTCATATTTACCACAATAAAATAAAAATATTTGGAAAAAATCTTACCGGCGTCAACCATAAACTCAAAAATATAGATCGGCAGTCAACCTGTTAAGTGATTTAATCGTTCACCGTCCATTATTATTCCTTTACTTTCCCACTTTAGCGATTTAAACATGTTTTCTAGAGTCAACGTGAACAGTTTTGTGGATATTAAGTCGCCTTGTCTAATTCTCCTTTTAATTTTGAATTTATTTGTTTTTCCTTCAAGTATTATTTATGATGTGGCATTTTTATATACGTATTCAAGAAGAGTTGTGTATCTTTCATCGACTCTGCTGTTATTTAAGTCTTTAAGGACTGCCCATAGCTCTACCTAATCAAATACTTTTCCGTAGTCAACCATTGCTATCCACAAGGTGACTTCTATTCATTTGCTTTTTCTGTCTCTCAGTAATCTAATTGTTTGAAGATGGTCCAAAATGCTGTATCCCCTCTAAATCTCGCTTGTTCACGTAGTTGATAACTGTCTAATTTGTTCGATCAGATATATCAGGCCAATTTTCCACTATTACCGTTACATATAACATAACTTCTACTTGCATCGCATCTCTGAGTAGATCCACGATGCTCATTTTAACGTGCCAGCGATAGCCAGCCGGCCTCGTTTCGCGGTGACGATAGTTATACTTTTTGTGACTTTAGGTAACTTCTATATAGCTATTATGTTAAAATATAGCAGCCAAATGCGAATGGACCTTAGAAAAAATTAGATAATGCCATGAACAAATTATCATTATCAAGCGGAATACCTGAATTTCTTTTCTACTAAGTATATATTTTTAAGAGAAAGCAAAAAAATATAGCAAATAAGCCTACTATCACAGTAATTTATTACCTTGTTCTTATAGAACTGCAAGGAAATATTGAAACGCAAAATACTTAGTTACTGTACTAATACACCTACATATTCTATTAACAATAAGAGGCAACAACTAGATTTTACTACTTTAATGTAAACCATCTTTAAATAACGAAAAACTCACGATAACTCTCTAATTTTCCATTTGCCCTAATAAACGATATGAATAAGGTTTAGCGGAATATGTTTTAGATATGGCACAATCTCCACGTATTTAAGAAATAAGTTTTTATTCAATTTATTTATATTTAAGTTTTAATGCTGTTTCCAACTGTTGGCTTTGTAGTAGACATCTTTGTACATACTGGGGCACTGTTTTCCACCCTGAAACCAAAACAAACTTAATAATTATTTGATAATGTTTATAAATAATTGTAAGTGTATATTCAATGGAAATTTTTGTTCAAAGTTTGTAGAACAACATCAAAATAAAGTATTAAAAGTAAGTAGCTGGTTTATCGAACGAAAATCGTCAATAAGTTTTTCTCTTGCATTAAATTTGAGGTAGTCCAAGCAAAATGGAGACTTTGAGGGAGCCGCCGTCTATTTAACAAAAAACTAGGACATGCTCCATTTCAGAGCTTATTAGCACGCCTGAATTAATAGGCAATCACAACAGAACCAAAACAGTAGCAAAGAATTAAAAAGCAACTAACTTCAGCGCCATCTGATGTGAACAGCCAAAACATTTAATTGAAAAGCGAAGCCCCGGGCAAATAGAGAACAAATACTGCTATTACTTGCTTAGCAGTAATAATTAGCGGGAACACTGCTGACTGGCACAGGGACTGATATTAATAATTTATCCCCCATTGCAGTGATTTTGCTATATCAGGAAAGATTGTGCTTCGGTCTCATCAAAGCGGCATGTCAGATAAAGCCAAAAAAATTATGGACGAAACTTATGTTGTGTACAACATCATAAATATTCGACCAGTATCCACTAGAGTGAGACTAAATAGTAGGTACAATTTGAAATCGTCCAAGTCTTTGCCCCAACATCAAAAACACAACGAAGAGGAGATTGAAATCTTTTATGATGATTTGTGCACAGTTGTCACAGGTAATTACACTCATTTCACAGTTATAGGTGGCGATTTTAATGCGCAAATAGGAACGAAAATGGATCCCTCAGAATTCGCACTCGGAAACTTTCAGGACGGAACGACCGTGGCGGCACACTTCTGAGCTTTCTGCTAGGGAAAAATCTGTTTCAAATCTTATATTATAAGAAACCTCACCGTAGATGGACATGGAAAAGCCGAGATGAAAATACAAAAAAACGAAATCGATTATTTTATCACCAACAAAAAATATGTATTCAAACATGTGACAGTTTTAAACAAATTTGCAACATCTAGCGACCATCGAATGGTGAAAGCTATTGAACTAAAGACCAACTATGACTGGCACAAAATGTTGAAGAAACAAACAAAATGTGGCCACATCCAAAAAGTGAACAAGATTTAGAAAATCGTATCAGTAAAACCCGTCAGAGAAGACCATGGACAAATTATATTAACATCTTGAACGAAATGATAGTGGAAAAAATAGCGAAGGTTTAGAGGAAGTGGGACCCAGTAAGTCTAAAAGAAGAAATTAGTTGGGAAAACACAGCACAAAATGGCACAAGGAAAAATATTAAAAAGCGATGGAAACGCCAACCAAGAAGAAATAAACATCCTAAACAAGGAAATGTCGAAAGCAATAAGAAAATACATAAGAACTACAACAACGAAAAAATTATTTAGGTTACATAAATACAAGCATAAAACTAATGAGACGCAAACTTACAAACGGGAAAAGGGACACCCGCAAACTTAGGGACACAACTGGCAACATAACATCGAACAGAGAAAAATTGTTACACTATGAGACATTATATACCAGCCAGTCTACCCAATATTCAGAAGAGTACCTGCAGAGAAAGGTTGAAAATCAAGGTCCCGGAAATTTCTATTCTTAGAGCAATACAAGAATGTAGAAGTGACCATCGGTACTCTAACATAATAAAGAATATACATATATACCAACGCCACAACAACTGTAGATCTACATTCCACAACCAACAAGATAAAAATGAAAAGAGACGATACCGTATCACCAAAACTATTCATTACAATCCTCTAGCATGCCTTTGAGATGTTGGCATGGCAACAGAAAGGTATACTCATGTATTAAGAGAGACTAAGCAACCTACGTTTTAGAGATGATATCGTCATTATGTCAGAAAATTTGGGAGATGCCAAAGACATAATTCTGGAGCTCAACGATATATTACGGAAAATTGAACTAAAAAATAATATTTGAAAAGACTAAAATGGTGACTAACATGATTTTCAGCGACCATATACGAATTGATATTAATTGCATAGAACTAGTGGATCTAGGTCATGAAAACAAAATAAGTGGAGATAATCAGATCTGAGACTTAACGAGACGGATTACCTTAGAATGGGCGGCTTATAGAAGAATGAAGGACATTTTTAGGGCAGACATCCTAATTCTCCTGAAACGGAAAGCATTCAATTAATGCATCTTGCTAGTCCTGATCCATCGCACAGAAACCGTAACTTTGACTAAAGCAACTGCAGGAAAATTAAGAGTGACACAAAGAGGAATGGAAAGATCGATACTTGGCCTCATAAAGTTGAGTAAGAAATGAAGAGATACGCCGGCGAATTGAAGTACACGACATCACAGAATGCATCGCAAAACGAAAGTGAAGATAGGCTGGAGGCATCACGAGAATGGTGGACGCAGATGGATGGATAAAGAAACTTCTGGACTGGAGGCTAGGAGCTGACAAGCGCAGCTGTGGTAAACCTTCCACATCTATGAATGGATAATCTGAAGAGAACATCAACGAATTGGATTGCAACAGATAAAAATGGGAGAAAATTGGAGACGTTTGGAGCGGGCCTATGACCAGCAATAGACTTGGAAGCGGACTGTATGATGATGATGATGATATAGTCAAAAACTCCCTCCGCTCCCAAGCGTGCTCTGCATTTATTGAATTTTATTGAATGTGAATTAAATGTTAAAGAACAGCTTTCATAGCGTCGACCATCAAATTTGTTTTCATAATATGATTAATACATTTAAGACATCGTTAGTCATACTAATATTATTATATTACTGTATTACATTAGCAGTACATTACTTTAACATTGTTTAGACTGCACGAACGTTATTGCTAATAATATAATTGTTTATTCAGTTGATATGGATGTTGAGACAGCTTAGGGATGATTTATTATAAGCTTATTGTCTGCTCAAATCTGTGATTATTCCGTAGATTGATAGAGCAAAGACGAGCGAAACCACCGGCACCGTTGCAAATACATTGTGCTTGTCTTTGTGTGTGTATTACCTTAGGAGATATGTTGGAGGGATGTTCTGATCTAATCGATACTCTTTACATCGTATTAACTTATAATAAAATATTAATTGAGTGTAGGTTTTTTGAAGCTCCGCAAAATCAGTAATTTGTCTTTGAAATATAAAGGTGCTTAACACAAATAAAACACTATATATATATTGAAAATTAAAAAACATTATTAGTGTTTTATTTGTGTTAAGTTACAATGAATTTCCATCAAATAATGGTCAATTCAGTAAATTTTTTATATAAAGGTCCCCTAAAAACATGTTTAATATGAAAATATTTAGAGGCAAAGAATAAATTGATAACCGCCTGAATCGTGAAAGGAAGTATATATATATATATATATATATATATATATATATATATATATATATATATATATAACACATGGGCTGAAAAGTCCCGGGCCTAACAAAGAAAACATGGTTTTTTTGGTTCAAAATTAGCTTTATTCATCAACGTAATCTCCATCAAGAGCAACGCAATCATTCCAGCGCCCGCTCTAACATTTCAATACCACTTTTGTAGAACGATTTATCTTTTGCCTCAAAATAGGCCTCAGTTTCAGCGATAACCTCTTCATTCGTGCGAAATTTCTTACCGGCGAGCATTTTTTTCAGGTCTGCGAACAGCCAGTAGTCGCTGGGAGCCAAATCTGGCGAATACAGTGGATGTGGGAACAATTCGAAGTTCAATTCATGTAGTTTTGCCATTGTTTTGATTGACTTGTGACACGGTGCGTTGTCTTGATGAAACAAAATTTTTTTCTTTGCCATATGCGGTCGTTTCTTTGCAATTTCGGCCTTCAAACGCTCCAATAACGCTATATAACATTCACTGTTGATGGTATTTCCTTTCTCAAGATAGTCGATGAATATTACACCACGCACATCCCAAAATACCGAGGCCATAACCTTTCCAGCCGATTGTTGTGCTTTCGGGCGCTTTGGACGAGGTTCACCAGTTGCTGTCCACTCAGATGACGATCGTTTTGATTCCGGAGTGAAGTGATGGATCCATGTTTCATCCATTGTCACATATCGACGCAAAAATTCCGGTTTGTTACGTTTAAACATGGCCAAACACTGCTCAGAATCATCAACACGTTCTTGTTTTTGATTAACAGTGAACAAACGCGGCACCCACTTTGAACAGAGCTTTCTTATAGTCAAATGCTCATGCAATATAAAGCAAACACGTTCTTTTGATATCTTTACGATGTCAGCTAACTCACGCAACTTCACTTTTCGATCATTCGAAACGATTTTATGGATTTTTTTGATGTTTTCTGGTGTTACCGCCTCATTTGGACGTCCACTGCGTTCTGCATCATCGGTGTCTCTACGACCACGTTTGAAGTCAGCAAACCAACGTTTTATTGTTGTTTCTGATGGAGCGGAGTCCCCATAACACTTTTCAAGCCATTGCTTCGCTTGAACGGTATTTTTTCCCATCAAGAAGCAGTGTAAAATTAAAACACGAAATTGTTTTTGATGCATTGTTTTGAAAATAACAAAAGTAGCGTCACTCTTAGCACAATAACTCACAAACTAATGAATAGAATATCATGAAATTTTAACAGCTGTCGTTTGAAGGTTAGTATTAACTGAAAAAAAGGTGACTGCAATAAAACTAGCGCCATCTATGTGTTAGGCCCGCGACTTTTCAGCCCATGTGTTATATATATATATATATATATATATATATATATATATATATATACATATATATATATATATTATATATATATATATATATATATATATATATATATATGGGTAATTCTCTGTCAACCGGATCCCCCTCCTGCCCATTACAGGTTTTGAGATAAAATGGTCAGTACGGGCTCAAAATTTTCGTTGAGATGTCTACTTTTTAATGCCGTATGCTACTTTTGAAAATTCAAGATGTCCGAAGCAATATGACGGCTAAAAGGGGAAGAGCACCCAAAAAAAAAAACGTAAAATTCCGATATTACTGACTTGTAAAAATGAGTTATAACTGCTTAAAAATGTTCTGTAGGGGCTCAAAATTTTCGTTTGAGATGTCTACTTTTTAATGCCGTATGCTACTTTTGAAAATTCAATATGTCCGAAGCAATATGGCGGCTACAAGGGGAAGAGCACTCAAAAAATACGAAAATTGCAATATTACTAACTTGTAAAAATGAGTTATAAGGGCGTAAAAGTGTACTATGAGTGCTCAAAATTTCCAATTAAACCTCTATTTAACAGTGGAATTTATTGAGGAAATTGTTATTTAAAAATGAAATATTGATTTCATCAATTTTTTAAATGTAATAATAAAATAATAAAGTCATGTAAAAGGCCCAATCCAAACAAAGCCTAAAGCATCAAATTCCCAAATAAGAAAAACTTTACATCGAACATAGCAAAAAACATCAATGCTAAACCTAACATTACCTAATTCATCAAACCACAAACCTAACATAGACTAATGTATCAAACTCCAAACCTAACATAGCATGATTATTAGGTAGATAAAAGCATTATCTTTCGAATGAGATGTTAAAAATATTAATGTAAAGGTGTAAAAATTTCGAAAAAAAAAATGGGAATTTCTAGTTAACTAAACTATTCATATTACTTCTTTTATTATAATTATAAATCATTATAAATAGCTTTTTCATTATTTAATTTTATCGAAATGAACTTTCAACAATTTTCAAGAAAAAAAAAGATTTCTTTAATTTAACATGTGATCCCCCCCTTCACCCCAAAATCGCGTTCTAGATCCGCCCTTGAGTGCAAAGACCATCTTAAAAGAAATAATTTTATAAGTGCTAGAAAGCAAGTGTTAATTATAAACACATTTCCTAAATTTTAGTAAATATTATTTCCATCTTTCTTGATATCATGTTTTATTTTCTTGGAGCGATCCTAGAAAATGGTATTCTTAAATGTAAAAAAATTTTCTGAAAAAAAGGAAGTTTTTTCTCAATGTAGATATAATTATTTCACAATAGCCTACATTATTTTATTATGATAAAAAAAATTGAAAATGAATTGTAAGTATTAAAGTTGGTAGTAATATAGTAACTGAGCATTGATGCAAAAATCGTATCGAATCTAGTGACTTTGCCAACATCTCACTGTAGTATGCGAGAAGTTGGCAAACTCACTAGATTCAAATGGGCACTAATACATTTCAAAGATTTGAAAATTTATTCTTATAATAAAGTATATCATGAGAAAATGAGGAGAAAATTAAATAAACGTTTTGAGAACGTTTCGCAAGTAACAGGAATTCTAAGTAACCATTCCTTTGAGGTAGCATCTAGTACCGAAATATTCATGAAAAGATATTCAAAAGCGAAATCTGGCACGAAAATAACTTGCATTTAGTTAAAATTAATAAAAAATACGAGGCAACGAGGCTAATAGTATATATAAATACTAATAGTATTATAACTATTTAAATTAAATAGTTAGTAAATAACTAAATAAATAAAATAATATTATAACTAATATTAATTTTATGAATAAAACTTTGTTCCTAACATAAAGCTTCTATATTGATTTACTTTGATATTATACTAAATAATTATATGGTTAAAAAAATCAAATGGCTATGTTAGGTTTGGGGTTTGATGGATTAGGCTATGTTAGGTTTGTGGTTTGATGCATTAGGCAATGTTAGGTTTGGTATTGATATTTATCGCTATGTTCAATGTAAAGTTTTTATTATTTGGGAATTTGATGCTTTAGGCTTTGTTAGAACTTGGCCTTTTACACGCCTTGATTAAGTTATTATTATATTTAAAAAATTGATGAAATCAATATTTCATTTTTAAATAACAATTTCCTCAATAAATTCCACTGTTAAATAGAGGTTTAATTGAAAATTTTAAGCACTTATAGTACACTTTTATGCCGTAATAACTCATTTTTACAAGTTAGTAATATTGCAATTTTCGTATTTTTTGAGTTCTCTTCCCCTTGTAGCCGCCATATTGCTTCGGACATCTTGAATTTTCAAAAGTAGCATACGGCATTAAAAAGTAGACATCTTAACGAAAATTTTGAGCCCCTACAGAACATTTTTAAGCGGTTATAACTCATTTTTACAAGTCAGTAATATCGGAATTTTACGTTTTTTTTTGGTGCTCTTCCCCTTTTAGCCGTCATATTGCTTCGGACATCTTGAATTTTCAAAAGTAGCATACGGCATTAAAAAGTAGACATCTCAACGAAAATTTTGAGCCCCTACTGACCATTTTATCTCAAAAACCTGTAATGGGCAGGAGGGGGGGGTCCGGTTAACAGAGAATTACCCATATATATATATATATATATATATATATATATATATATATATATATATACATATATATATATATATATATATATATATATATATATATATATAAATATATATATATATATATATATATATATATATATATATATATATATATATATATATATACATATATACATATATACATATATACATATATACATACAGTTAGTCCAAAAAGTCTCCATATACCATATCATCTGCTTTCTATACTATTTTTCTGTTATGTTTAACTAATTAATTGGAACTATGAGAAAACATGTTTAAATTAATATTTAAAACTTAACCAAAGAGGTTTAGTATTAAAAACAACTACGGAACATTTTATTTAAAAGTTACAGCATTGTTATAAAAATGTAAAAAAAGTCTCCATACACTTAACAATTACCAATAATATTTTGACGGAGGTTAACGGAAAATAACAGCTTCGTTTAGACTAATGCTTAGTAGGACCGCCGTTGGCCTTGATAATCTCCTGTAACCTTTTTGTCATGCTTGCAACCAGCTTTCTAGTAACTTCTGCTGGCATATTCTCCCATTCATTTAATATTCTGTTTTTTAATTCTTCTCTATTTGAAACATTATGTTTGCTAACGCGCCGGTTAAGTTTCTCCCATAAATGCTCGATAGGGTTAACATCCGATGATTGCGGAGGTGTATGAAGCTGCTGTTGCACATTATGGACCATCCATTGTCGCAACAATTTTACAGTATGTTTTAGATCATTGTCCTGTTGGAAAATGTATCTTCTTTTCGAGTGCTAATTTTTGGACACCTTCTCTTAAATTGTCGCTCAAATGTTCAGATAAACATGCTGATCCATGGTACTGTTAATAAAATGTAAATTTCCAACCCGCCAGCGGACATGCATCCCCAAATCAGAACACTGCCACCCCCTTGTCTCACCGTGGAACAAATATTTTTAATATCGAATATGGTATTCTTTTTTCTCCAAACTTTAGTTCTGCCATCAGACTCAAAAAGGTCAATTTTAGTTTCATCACTAAAGATTACGGATTCCCAAAATTCAGGAGGTTTAGTAACGTATTCCCTAGCAAAAGCTAACCGCTTTTTGTGATTAGCTTATGAAATTAACGGTTTCTTCCTGGCTGCACACCCCTTATAGCCTGCCTTATGTAAACAATTTCTCACTATTTGTAAAGAAACATTTTTCGAAAATAGTTCCCGTACTTCTTTTAATTTTGGTGTACTTCTCTTGGGATCTATAATTATTTGTCTAACAATGTCCCGAGAAATTGACTCCTCTTCACGTGGAGTCAGTTTGTCAAAACGACCGGAGCGTGGTCGAATTTTATAGAAACTCGTTAATTTATACTTGTTTACAATGTACTGAACAGTAGCATGCGACTTTTTAACAATGTTTCTTATATTTCTGTACGATTTTCCATCTTTCCACAAATCGATTACGATCTTTCGAATATGAAATGGAATTTCACCATTTTTCTCGCTCATTTTTAATACTGCTTTGAAAACCCACTGCAAAATTACTGGCAACAAGAGACAGATTATAAAGTTATGGCCGAAAATTATTCATTTGTTTTCAGTTTAGCGAGCAATGATAAAATGTAGCATACGTCTATCTGAATATAAATCTCTAAATAGCAAAGAATAAGGATGCCATTCGCCAGTCGTTACTTATTAGCCCAATTCTTGGGGACACATTACAATTATCTATTTTCTTATCTAATTACTTTTTGGTACTGTTTGTCCAGCTTGTAGGACATATAGTTCGTTCACATCATATACATCCATTGCAATTACAAGTTGGTCATCTGTAAATAGCAAAGTATAAGGATATCATTCGCCAGCCGGTATTTGTTAGCTCAATTCTTGAGGGAATAATATATGTAGGAGGCTGGTTTGAAAAGTCCGTGCAAAGTCCGAGAGATGGCAACACGGCGCGTATCGAGGTCATGTTTAGTTAGTAGCATCTCTTGAATGAACGCACACCAAGTTTCAGCCATATTGGTCTATTTCTTTGTGTTTGGCATTCGTGTGAATCAAGGAAGTCGAGTGATTTTCAAAGAAATGGACGAAAAAGAATTTCGTATGGTGATTAAACATTACTTTATGAAAGGCAAAAGGCCTCAGGAGACTAAAGAGAAGCTTGATAAACATTATAGTGACTCTGCACCTTCGATTAGAATAGTTTATAAGTGGTTTCAAAATTTTCGGACTGGCCATATGGGCACAAGTGACGCTGAACGTTCTGGACGGCCTGTGGAGGTTACGACTCCAGAAATCATTGATCAAATCCATGATATGGTGATGGATGACAGAAGAGTTAAGGTGCGTGAGATTGCTAGTGCTGTGGGCATCTCGACTGAACGGGTACATAATATTTTGCATAAAGATTTGGACATGAGAAAGCTATCCGCAAGATGGGTGCCGCGATTGCTCACGCTAGACCAAAAACGGAATCGTGTGAAGTGTTGCAAGGATGGTTTGCAGCTGTTCCAGAAGAATCCGGAGGACTTTAAGCGTCTTTTCGTCACTGTGGATGAAACATGGATACATTACTATACTCCTGAGACCAAACAACAATCTAAACAATGGGTTACCAAGGGGGAATCTGCACCAAAAAAGGCGAACACCGTTCCTTCGGCCGGAAAGGTTATGGCGACTGTCTTTGGGATTCGCAAGGGATAATCCTCATCGACTATCTGGAAAAGGGTAAAACTGTTACAGGTGAATATTATTCATCGTTATTGGACCGTTTGAAAAACCGAGCTGCAAGAAAAACGCCCGCGATTGGCCCACAAGAAAGTCCTTTTCCATCACGACAACGCACCAGCACACACCTCAGCAGTTGTGGTCGCAAAATTAATGGAAATAGGATTCCGACTCGTTTCACATCCCCCCTATTCTCCAGACCCAAGTCTACTATTTGTTCCCCAATTTGAAGAAATGGCTGGCGGGACAAAGATTTTATTCAAACGAGGAGGTGATTGCAGACACTAATGGATATTTTGCAGACTTGGACAAATCCTATTATTCGGAAGGGATCAACAAACTAGAACAAGCCTAAAAGGAGACTATGTCGAAAAATAAAAAAGGTTTACCCCAAACACATAAGTAGTTTTTATTTTTGCACGGACTTTTCAAACCAGCCTCGTACATGTTATTTTGAATAATATGGCCAAAGGCGTTCCAGAAGTACATCTTTAGTATTTTGAAATACCTCTGACCTTAGGTTTATAAACTTAACAGTTGTCATGTTAGAATATAAATCCTTCATACGTTTAATATGTGTGCGTATTGTCGTCTTTTTCAGCACAGTCTTCGTATACTATCATATGCCTTTGGTAAATCAATAAATATCAGATTAGTTTCTAGGTACCCTACATACCCTTCAATTATTAAATTTCTTAAGCAGTATTATTATCAATGAAAGATATTCTTGCTAAAAATATTTTTTGTTTCTCCACTCGTAGTCTTGTATTGAGTAGTCATCCGTACATCCTAGTAATGGAGCTTGCCACCTTTATAGGCAAAAATATTCTAACTTGTGTAACACATATTTGAAATAACGCAATTCATCATTTTGGAGAATCTTGAGCGGTTGCACTTGATATATCCAAGGTATTCTACCACATTTGGCATGACATGTTTTTTTCAATGCGGTTCTCTAGTGTATGGAGACTTTTTTGACATTAATTTTGTTTATCTTTTTATAACAATGATGTAACTTCTAAATAGAATGTTCCGCAGTTGTTTTTAATACTATTCCTCGTTGATTAAGTTCCAAATATTAATTTAAACATGTTTTCTTATGGTTCCAATTAATTAGTTAAACATAACAGAAAAAATATTATAGAAAGCAGGTGGTGTATGGAGACTTATTGGACTGACTGTATGTATATATATATATATATATATATATATATATATATATATATATATATATATATATATAAATATATATAGTGACAGACCGTGTGTACTTGCGACATATGAAATTTTTTTAAAAAAGTAAACTTATAGGTGGGTTCTGCATCACCTGAAATCCAAAAATGATTTTGCAGCGCCGATTGTCACTTGTCGTTTGGCGGAAAATTTGGAAAGATTAAAAAAATTACATCGTATGAGTTGAAAAATTTCATCATCAATTCACAAAAAGGCAACAAAGTTGGATAACTATAGGGGTATTTCCGGGGCAAAAAACTATTCGCAGGTTATATTGCGAGAAAGTCTAGAACTTCATAAAGAACCCTATTAGAGAGTGCAAGAAGCCTTCAAGACCGATAAGGCGAATTGGAGATTTGGAGTGGACAACGATACAAGACGCTTTATACCAATGCGATCATACATACAAACTGATAGAAGAAAAATACTTTCTTTATATAATAAATCACACAAAATAATTTGTTAAAAATAATGTCATCTACACGTGAACCATTACGTCCTCAGCACGTTTCTAAACAAACAGTGAAAATATCGACTCGGTACATACTGTAAACTTTAGTTTTAAAATACCGTTACTACAAAAAATCCATCGGAGACAAAGCAAGAAGAAATTTTAATGAATACATTAATAGAAAGGACTTTGCAAGCATAGACATTCAAGATCTACTAACTAATTTTAAAAATTGAGTTTTATCAACAAATACAGAATATAAAAGTGAAACTTGTTTAGTGACACCCTATAATGGTTCTGTTGATTTTATCTTGTCGCAATAACGTTGCGCTGAAATCCCTATTGCACTGAATTTCTGACCATGTTGGGATTCTTGGTTTCCTGCCAATTATAGATATTAATAATTTAACTAACTTCCTAAATACAGACTGTTTCGATCAGTTTATATATGAGGAGTAGTGGAGTGTGGAGTTATATAATATTACTCAACATCTTAATGACGAAAATTTTTCCGAAGAAGCAGCAATTAAAAACAACAGTAAGAAAAAGGAGAGTTACTTGATGGTGATGTCGTTCTAAAAAGAGGGAAATAATAGTATGGGAAATATTTGCCAATGTAGTTGAATTTATTAAGGTAAGTATAATCATTAACTCCCTAACTCATAAAAATTTTGTTTCTATCAGCTTATATATTTACAATAGCTGAGCCCAGGCCCGCCGTAAGTGGGCGTGCAGGGCATGCATCTCACGCGGGTGGCACATCCAAGGGGCGGCAAATACAAAGTCTTTTGTACAAATTACGAACAGAGAAAATAGGATGGGGGCGGCCACAGAAAACTTCTGGGGGAGGCATAGTAAGTTTTGCACGCGGGCGTTCAAGCGGCTAGGGGCGGGCCTGGTTGAGCCTGGTATTTACAATATTGCCAAATATTTATATAATTATATATATATTTTCCGAAGAGGCAGAAGTTAACACCGATGTATAAAATGAAAAAATGGAGTTACTTAGTGGTGAAGATGTTCCTCGAAATCAAAGAAAAATAATATAGGAATAAT
Source organism: Pachyrhynchus sulphureomaculatus (assembly GCA_019049505.1). Classification (NCBI taxonomy): domain Eukaryota; kingdom Metazoa; phylum Arthropoda; class Insecta; order Coleoptera; family Curculionidae; genus Pachyrhynchus; species Pachyrhynchus sulphureomaculatus. Next base: position 190,961,379 of record CM032449.1, read on the forward strand.
TTGCCAATTTGGTTTTACGCAATGACATAAGAAGACTAATTTTAGAATATTATATGGGAAATTATAAGTTGTTATTAACTACATGTTCCCGGATTGAAAAAGTACAACAAAAATGGAAAATGTAGCAATTCCTTCATATGGGAATAAGTATAAGCAATAAACTACGAGAAATTTGTTTTGATCAGAATATGAGCATTTCCGTAAATTGTTGATATGTGGGGTTCAAAAAAGAGAAGAATTTTTGTTGAAAGTGACACATTTAAACTCGATTCAAATCATTGAACTTCTAGGAATAGTTACTTACGGCTGAGTACGACTTTTTAAAGAGCCTTTTTTTACAGCAGCTCAATATGCAAATTTTGGCCAAAAAAATAGAAAAACTCGCTAAATTGCTATAAAAGGCATCAAAACTCAAAATATAATGCACCGTATGATAATCCACGCGATTTATTGAAATTATTCATCGTGAATCCTGAAAACGTTTTTCTCTTTTATATAATGGTCATTTTTGCACATTTTTTGCCACTTTTATATCGTTTAGTCAAATTAATGTTCAAGTACAGGTTTCTTATGTTCTTTGACCTATTGACTTCGAATTTTTATGTACCTTGTTGATATTAGGATATCATTTCCAAGTTATATTCATATTTTAGCCACTTTTTCGTGTATGGTGATGGTGTCTTTAAAGATATTAATTTTACAGCCCTTAACAAACCCCGAGAATTCTTCGAATTAAAATTAAAATCACATGTAAAGCAGAAATCATTTTTTAAAAAAACTTTGTCTGTGAATGAAAAGCTTTACTTGCCTCTTACAAAGTTTCATATAAAATAGCGCTGTAAAAAGCCTCACACCATTGGTGGAGAGCTTGTTTTGCCAGCAGCAATTGATATTGTAGAAATTATGTTTGGAGATAATTTTGCCAAATAATTGCTACCCATACCTATATCAAATGATACTCTTGCCCGTCGAATTGGTGGTATAGCTGAAGATGTACAGCATCAGCTTTTCGGGAAGTTGCGTGACAAATTGTTTTCAATTCAGCTTGCTGAGGGAACAGATAGCAATAAAGATGCTCCTTTCATTGCTATGCTCGATTTTGTGATGGTATGTCAGCGTAGTATGTCAAGTGGCGAAATCAAAAGACCATTTTATAATAAATCACTCTTTGAATTTTGGGTAGGGGTGAATGATGAGTTTTGTGCACTGAAAACAAGAGCATTTCGTATACTATTACCATTTTCAACATCCTACCTTTGCGAAACCGGATTTTCTGCGGTGGCTGCTTTGAAAACAAAATATAGATCGCAACTAAGTATAGAAAATGAACTCAGAGTGTCTATTTCTAATATTAAACCATTCTTCGAAAATCTTTGCTCTGCAAAATAGGCCCAAGGGAGTCACTAATAATTATTAAACTTGTTTTTAATTTAGTATTGATATGTTAATTATTAGGTAAATACATTGTGCAGTACTAATACAATCCTATTTATAGGTGTATTATATCAGTTTAAATGTGCATTTTATTTATTATTATGTCAGAATGTATTTTGTTTTGCTTTTCTTTCAATAAATTATATAGTGTAATCACGCCCCCCTAGTGGGGCGCGCCCCACAGGTTGAGACGCTGGTATAAATAAACTTAGTCAATAATTGATGATTAGAAAAAAGCGCATCCATGCACAAGATTTATATAATTTGATGTAGAGAAGATTACTCTTAGTCATTCATAAATACTTTTAACACAATTTCATGTTTTCAAGCAAATACTATTTTTTTATTTGATAGGCCTAATATGTAATATCGTAGTAGTACACTCTCTATATCGATATTTCTCTAATGATAAAACATCCCTGTTGATAAGATAAGCTAAACCACCGAACTAATACATTGTTGCTAGTCTTTGTGCCCACTATTAATTTAAGCGCGGTGTATCCTTTGCAAAGGATGATGCGCTTGATGTGAAAAGGATCATTTCTATATAATTGGAAATCTTTGTATGGTAGTGTTTATTGCTTCATTTGTTATGGAAACCTAATAAGAATAATAATTAATTTAACCTAAGGGATGTTAGGAACGTTCATATTGTATATCTAACACAGTAATATGAAAATAATTTTTATTCAGGTTGAATCAGGCCACTACTTGTGCATGTACAGGGTGAGTCAACGACAGAATAAAGTTCATTATCTCATTTGTTTCGGAAATGACGAAAAAATGTTAGATACAATAGTTTTTGGGGAAAGTTAAGATGCACAGTTTAAAGTTATTTTTGAGTATACAGGGTACTTCAAAAAAGTGTGGCCGATATAACATATGTTTTTTTTAAATGGAACATCCTATTTTTTAATTTATTTTTAAATTCTGCGTAAAACTTTATAACTTTTTTTATTAATAATGTTATATACCTCAACTTATTAGTTTTTCTGATATTTCAATTTTTTAAAAAACTTTCAGGTTTGTAAAAAATTGCGACTAACGCCATTGTTTCTGAAGGTGGAATACGCATAATGGGTACGAGCATTCTATAGAGATGAAAAAAAAGATATATATGTAAAGAAATTTGAGTTAGATTCTACAGGGTGTTCAAAATAAATTTATACATTTCGACTATTTTAAATTGAAAAATCTCAAATTTTTTTAAATGGCACACCCTGTATATTATTATTTTTTCTGATAGATTTTACAAAACCTTCCAATTTTTATTGAGTATATCATATACCTATTTCTAATAGTTTTCAATACATTTTGAGCTTTTCAATTTTTACCCTTATTTTTTAAAATACTTACGCTATTGTGGAAACATAAACAAATAGTTAATAATAATTTTAATATAGTTTATCTTATCTAATGATTAATTATTATGACGTAATAAATGTTCAGAAATATGCCCGTCTACTTGAAAACATATGTTTAGTCGTTTTACTATATTTTTCTTCACTTTCCTTAGCATAAAGGGCGTTATTGTCCTGCACGCATCCCATATCCTATTTTCCATATCTACTAGTGTTGTAGGGGGATTCACATAAACACGATCTTTAATGTAGCCCTACAAAAAGAAGTCTAAAGGTGTTAAGTCGTATGATCGATGGAGCCACTGAATGAATCCATCCCTACCGATCCATTTTTGTAGGCAGCGATATTTTAAAAATTCCCGAACTTCCCGGTGGTAATGAGCAGAAACTCCGTCTTTTTAAATGTACATTTGCTCCTTTTCAAAGTTATCAACTTTTTTAAGAAGCTGGGGTAATTCGTTTTGCAAAAAATTTAGATGTCTAGGCCCGTTAAGCGGTTCGTGGAAGAAACATGGACCAATAATTCGAAAATTTAATATTCCACACCATATATTAAATGACCCATGGTTTTGATTTTTAACTTCACGGACCCGTAATGGATTAACTGTTGAATAATAATGCATGTTATGGCTGTTAACTGCTCCATTACTGCGAAAAGTAGCTTCATCAGAAAACATTATCTTGGATAAAAAATTTGGAACGGCCTCTATTGCTCCATTCATGGTGGTACAAAAGTTTACTCATCGTTCAAAATCACGGTCTTCAAGTTCTTGAAAGGGATGATACTTGTTTTTCTCGTGGTGCGATTAGCCATAGATTGGGATCTGTCAGATAAGTCAGCTAGTTTATACATCGCTTACTACAACAAATTAAATTATTTTTACTTGGTTAATGGACATGTCAAAATTTGACAATACCTACATTTTTGTTTTGTCTTGACAACTATGATGTTATAGCGTAAGTGTATTAAAAACAAGGGTAAAAATTGAAAAATTCAAAATAAATCGAAAACTATTAGAAATAGGTATATGACATACTTAATAAAAGTTGTAGGGAAACATATATTATATCGGCCACACTTTTTTGAAGTACCCTGTATACTAAAAAATAATTTTAAACTGTGCACCTTAACAGCCCCTAAAACTACTGTATTTAACCTTTTTTCGTCACTCACAAATGAGATAATGAACTTTACTCTATTGTTGACTGTACAGTCGGTTGCAAGAACATGTCGCGCATTGTTCATTAAAAAATATATTTATTTATAAGTTTTTGATATCATTCGAGAATTCTAGTGATACAGTGGTTCGTCCAGTTCCCGTCAGCGGCGACGATCGCTTGGTGTCTTCGGGGCTTACTTTCGACGCGATTTTCTACGTATTCTTGGGACCAAGTTTTCCAAATTATCCACATTTGCCGTGACCGCTGCTTTGCTGTGTGCGTCTTTTACTACGAAGTTTCTGTATGATCACACGTTTTTGATTGTGTTTGCATCGGGCGACTAGTGTGACGATAACGGACTCCCGTTTCCACTTTTTACTCCGATATTTGAGGTCGTTATACTATTGAAGAATCCACTGAGATGAGTGCGAATCGTTTCACACGATATATCTAAACCTTTCTGCTGTAGTTTTTGCGCCCCTTGGCACAAACTTAATTGAGAATTTCGGGGGAAAACATGTTAATAATCATTCTTTCCTCCTCGTCCGACACTTTTATTGTCAACATATAATAATATATATAAGAATATGAATCATTAGTGAATCAGTCGGGAAGGCAATAACAAACCACCCTAAGTATCATAACTAGTAAAACCCACTCACTTTGGCCATTCAGAACCGGCATTAAGCTGTAGGTCCCATTTTTCTGTGAAGCATTTAAAAAAGGCACCCACCACAGGCAAAGGCGTTAAGGTCGCCTACGCCCGTATCGGATATGGCACTTCAAGAGGAAGAAGTGAGTCAATACAAAATATCTGGTGTAAACAAATCACACTCGCTGCTTAATTATTTTTTTAAATCTGCCTAAGGGAAAATGTTGTTACCAAATTGCTCACTGTTTAAAGTATTTTTGATTCTAATGCTGACGTTAATAAGAAAATAACCATGAATATTCGTCCTTAGCAAGGGTAATTTGGTTTTAAATGTGTGGTCTCTCCTAGATCTATTTGATCATTACAGAACATTTGTTTGCATTTAGCAATATCCCATTGTTGTCACACCAACCCGCACTGCCTCAACACTACTCTGCAGACGTTCACAGTCGCCACCAGACTCAACTGAGACATACAATTTCAGGTCATCCGCAAACATCTGGTATTCCACATCAATGACCTCCTGTACGCCATTTATGAACATAAGGGACAATAGCGGTCCCAAGTTTGACCCCTGTGAAACACCGGACTCTGCACGAAACGAATGCGACCTAAAACCATCATACTGAACATACTGGAATCTTTCCACCAGGTATGTCTTGAAGAAACTAACAAAATTCGTCGTGAAGCCAATATCAACCATCTTTCCCAGAAGCACACCATGATCTACCCTGTCAAACGCCTTGGAGAAGTCAGTAAACACCACATCAACCTGACCTCCCAAATCAAGCACCCTAGAAGTAAAATGTGTAAAGGAGGACAAGTTGGTGGCCATCGACTGACCTCTCATAAAACCGTGCTGACGCACCGACAACAATGGTTCCACTCTGGCCACAATGTGCCCATGCAAAAGCATTTCAAAAATCTTCGAAAAACCACAAATAAGTGACACCGGCCTGTAGTTCCACTTTTGCTCTATTGCCACTCTCATAAACTGGACATATTTTAGCCGTTTTCCACCTCACAGGATATCTTTGGCTAGATATTGAAAGGTCAAAAATTTTACTAAGTGGAGCAGCCAAAATATCTGTAGTGTCGCTAATAAAAAAGCTTGGCACAGAGTCTGGACCACTGGACAACTTTGATTTAAGTCACTTTGACTCCGTTACAACGTCACTATGAGCAAAATACGGCGCGACAATCTCAATATGCCCTTGATGCATAGAATGAGAACTACTGGTGACATCATTCGCAGTATTATAAACACTCTAGAAACGATTGGCAAAAGCCTTAACAATGTCCTTAGGGTTATTAAAATCAGCATGTATATCAATACACCTGGAATTGCATAACTTTCCTCCTCTCCTGCTGAATATACCTCCAGAAAGCTTTAGGATTGTTTTTAATACTCTGTCTCTTGCCTCTGATATATAAACTGTATGCAAGGTTAATCATCTGAAAGGTTTCAGCTCTCAACGCTCTGTATTTTTCATAGCACTTTACATTATTTGATTTTGTATACTTCCTAAAAAGATTATTCTTACGTTCCAAATTTCTTGCAATATCTACATTATACCATACTGGAAAGGAACTGCTTTTGGTTTTGAATAAAGGCACAGACCTGTCAAATATGCTATACAAAATTTCATAAAATCTGTCACAGCACATGTCTACATCCGTATGCTGATACAACTCACACCAATCAACGCCAAGCAAATCTTGGTACAAGATATGAAAATTAGCCCTTTTGAAATTATAACATTTAAATCGATCTTCATTATTTACAGGGAATTTGCCAATTCCACCCGCTCCAAGCTGAACCTCGGTGGCAAGGGCTGGATCATGGTGATCCTCAGCAATCATAGGACAATGATCTCTCTGTACAATACAACTAAAATTAGAAAAAAGTAAATCTAGGCATCTATTATTGTTATTAAAAATGCTATTATGCTGTGTAAGAGAGAAAAAGTCCATAAAATTACATACTTTGGCATCATTTACAGAACCTATATTCACAAAATATGGAAGATTAGTCTCCCATCACTATCAGATTTTTACCAAAAACATACTCCCACGACGCAATAAATTCAAAAATATTAAGGTACACATTTATAGAAGAGCAAGGCGGTATGTAAAATAAAAGTAAAATAAAAGAAACAAAATTTAACACTATCTTACAACCAACTAAGTTAATGTCAGGGACAGTTTCCAATAAGTCATTTAGATTCAAAGGTGTGACCTTTAGATCCCTTCTTACAGCCACCGCCACACGCTCCACGACACACCTGTCTATCATTCCGCAATACCACACACTCATCAGGGAACAGTTCACAATCCTTCACTTTATCAGTAAGCCATGTTTCACTTATGCAAATAATGTCATATTCATAATTTGACGTCGCCACGTAGAAATCCTCCACTTTAGTATTCAATCCCCTTACATTTTGATAGTAGATGTGCAATTCAACTCTCTCCCCGAGCATGAGCTCGATAACCTACTCAACCCATCAATCCTATTATACAACTCTTTTGAATTTAGTTGCTATACGCTAATACGTTCACTTCCCAGATCATTCTCACTACCTTTTTTCCACCGATTGTCACACCCCCACTCCAGCCATTCAAAACAGACCTCACTATATATTCACTATATATGTTAAAAAGTAAGGATGACAGAATACAGCCCTGTCTTACGCCGGCTTCTACGTTAAATGGATCGGAAAAAGAATTAATTTAATTCTGCCATTTGTGTTCTCATACAGGGATCGGATAAGGTTTACAAGATGTATAGATATTCCCATGCTGATTAGACTCTACCAGCCTTTATTTCATTGTATGCAGTCGAAAGCTTTAGAGTAGTCTATAAACCTATATCTGGGTTGTTATTTGGAATTCCCTGATATTTTCTATTCTCTGGCGTATGTTGAGAATTTCTTTTCTAGTCCCTCTTCCTGGAATGAAGCCTGCTTGTTAGGTAGATATTTGCGGCAGCAGAAAAGTTTTGAGTCTTTCATTTAGGATCCAGAGAAATATTTTAACAGCGTGTGACACCAGAGCGATTGTTCTATAGTTGCTCCAATGCTTATGCAAGGGTATAAATGCAACTTCTTACCAATCTCCACGGTTGATGATCTTAGTCACGGCGGTTTCTCCTATCATCTTTATTATTTCCGCAGTTATCTCATCAGTATCTGCTGCTTTTCTGTTCTTTAACTTTTGAATAGCCTTCCTGACTTCAGATTTAAGAACTACCAGTAGCAGTGACTAAAAAAGAATTTTTCTCATTTTTAACTTCCTACAATAACACTTGCCATAGTAGTACTTATAGAAGAGATTTAAGTAACCAATCATTTTAGATGTTTCAAGGTTTTTGGTAAATTTCGAGTTCCTTTTTAGCAAATGCATAATATGCTTGACAATAGTGTCCCAAACATAAAAGCATCGTTGGCCGAATTAACCTTTGTACAACTGCAAAAAACGATCTCTGAATTAACTCGAAAACCATAAAAAATTTTACCCCCAACATCTATAAATGCTGATTTAATCATAAACCCAAAAATATTAAAATCTCCTCCATATTAAAGTAGTTTTCCTGATTTAAGATAAAACTCTCAAATAAAATCCCAATAAAAATCACGTTTTCAACGAAAAATATAACAAATTTCTTCCAGAAAAATTTTAAATCCACTTCGATGATTATCTCCATCCTAGCAAATAAAGAAGTCCAGTCAAATATTGACGCTGGCGCGAAAATCAACGGCGCGAAGAGCCTGAGCTTGTTATTTACTTATGTGTTCCTCTTAAATAAAATATAAAATGGGCGTCAATCAAGCGAACAGGGCTACGGTTCTTTTTTTTTTCTTTTCTTTTTCCAGTAAATATTTGGTAAATAGATTTGTTATTAAGACAAAAGTGTCAATAAGATGTTATTTTAGAAGCTGAAAATAATGTTTAATTTTATATTTAAATATTGACACTTCTTTAAAACGTTTTTTAAGATTGACGCCTGATTATTGCTATTTAATGAACAAGAGTATTTTTTTACAAGTTATCTAACTGGTTTTAAAGAAAATCTTGCAAAGGTCTATGTTAATACGCTTGCGGACTGCTATAAAAATTAACGAAAGTTGTAGAAAAAGCAATTAATCAATATTTTCTAAAATATCTAGAAGGATTCAATATTATTAGCGAATATGGCTTTCGTAAGCAAAGATCAACAGGAGATGTTCTCAGGTATCGACTCTGACGCAAGACCTGACCTAACCCAGAATAGAATATAACTCGACACACAAACCATCGTTTTATAGATGATTAATTTACTTCGAAGCTCCATAACTGCTTCGTGGTGAGTGCAAATTGAAAGAATTCAAAGAAATCAAATAGAAAACTTACGTAGAGGAATTCGAAGCTCAGCTGATAAAGTATCTAAAGCGTGCCTAAAGCGTGCTGAAAGCAAGTCACGGTACACTGACCGTGACTTGCTTTGCACAGGTACCCGACACTCACCGGTTGGTGAGCGTCGGGTACCTGTGCGGAAGTAAAGTAAACAAGTTAAAACACAACCACAAAGCAAAAAGAGTTGTTGAAAATTCGGTCAATATAAACTAACTATTATGTAAATAATGTAATTCTTGTTAAAGTGTAAAAAGTTAATAAAAAGTTTTAAATAAAGTGCAATAGTGCAGTGAAAAGTGCTAAATAAAAATCATAAATGTGTAATATATATATATATATATATATATATATATATATATATATATATATATATATATATATATATATATATAATATATTTGCTAATAAAATAGACTTGGGGAACGTTGGTGGGATGTTTTGAACTGTGAGGATGTAAACGAATATACAGATATAAGTCTATTATTGATAGATCCACACTTCGCAAATATATTGTATGCAATAAGAGACGAATTAAACCTTGGATTACTCAAGGATTGCTCAATTCTATACGTCAGCGTGACAAATTAAAAAGAGACCCTGAGAATTTTGTAGCTCTTAATATGTATAAAAATCACCGTAAGATGTTGACTAAGCTAATAAATAAAACCTAAGTTGATTATTACACTAATTTATTTCAGCTAAACTTAGGTGACTCTAAAAAAACTTGGAATTTAATAAAGTCGGCTAGCAATAGTCAAAAAAATAATCAGAAAATAGGAGTAATTTCCAATGATAAAGGAATTGAAATTCTAGACGAAAAACTCAGAGCAGATGAGTTTAATAAATTTTTTTAAGAGATAGAAAAGAAATTAGCTAATAGTGTAACTGATCCTAATACAGATGCTATTCCTGATAGTGCCCCTAAAGGACCTGGATCACTTTTTCTGGCACCGATAATGGAGTTTGAAATAATTCAAATTATAAACTCACTTAAAAACTCTTCAAGTGCTGGCGACGACAACCTTAAAGTAGATTTTCTAAAACGATACCACAGATTTATTCTCGAACCCATATCCCATATAGTAAATTTAATTTTTCGAGCTGGATTATTTCCTGACAGTTTAAAGACATGTACCATAACGCCCATACATAAGGGTGGTTCGCGTAACGAAATTACGAATTATCGTCCCATTGTAATTATCAGCAACCTGAGTAAAATTATTGAGAAATGTATCAAGTTGCGCCTGGACGATTACTTAAATAAAAATAAATTAATATCCGATGCGCAGTGTGGTTTTAGATAGAAGTTGGGCACTGGAGATGCTCTTATAAGGGTAGTAAACCATATTTCTGAGAACCTCGACAATGGCAATACATCACTTTTGATATTTTTGGACCTGACAAAGGCTTTTGACACTGTGTCTCACCGCATATTGTTGCAGAAAGTTAAGCATATTGGAATTAGAGGTATCCCGTATGATCTAATAAAATCATATCTGATCGGACATACGCAACAAGTAAAAACAGGACAATCAATGAGCTCATCACTTCCAATTGAGCGCGGTGTGCCGCAGGGTACATTGCTTGGGCCGTTGTTATTTACAATATACATAGATACCCTTTTGCGTATTTTATCTCAAGGATCTATGGTTTGTTATGCCGACGATACTGTCATAATGTTACAGGACAAAATATGGGGCCGGGTCTTTGAGAAGGCAGAACTGGCTATGAGTAAGGTAAAGTTGTGGTTGGATTTGAACTTATTAACCTTAAATATTGATAAATCAAAATTTATAGCCTTTACCTTTAATAAAAGGAATTATCCCAACAAGGATTTTATAAAAATTCATGAACCTGGCTGTAATAACTTTACTGTTTATGATTGCAATCTGAACATCTGCTCCACCGATAACATTAAATATTTAGGTGTATACCTAGATTCGCATTTAAGATGAGATTCTCACATAGATTATATAACAAGTAAAATTCGAAAAATGTATTTCAGGTTTTATCAGATTAGGCAGTAGTTACCCAAGAAATATTTGTTATATGTGTATAAAGCACTTGTGGAGTCAGTGATAGACTATGGCTTGGTAGTTTGGGGTCCGTGCGTGATTCGGTATCTTCGTCTCTAGTAATAGCCCAGAAAAGGGTTCTAAAAATAATACTGTTTAAACCGCGAAGATTTCCTACGGACTAACTATACGATTTGGCTAGGGTTTTGTCGCTGAAGCAATTATACATAAAATCGGTGGTAAGAATTTTACTGAATAACAGACATAAGGTAAACAGAGTTGAACACTCTATTCATACTAGACTAATTACCCTAAACAACGTGTATGTACCATCTACCCCCTTTAGTGCTACTCAAAGGTCCCTATTTTTTTCTGCTCCGAGAATTTTTAATATAATTCCTCACGAACTGAAAGTGAAGCCATATAGGTTGGTAAAAAAATAAATTGACTAACTGGTTGCTTGATAACAAAATAGATCATTATTGAGAAAATAAATAAAGTATGTATTTAAAATAAGATGGTTCTAGTACACTGTAATAAGCACTAATTCTTCTTTAAGAAAATTGTGCATCGCTTAAAATATATTATTGCCTTGTAATTTGGTTTTTACTGCTAGGGAAATTGTCTTTTCCTGTATTGGTTCTTGTAGTATTAAGTTTAAGTTTAAAGTGTAACAACTATGATTTGTTGGCAGGAATAAATATTTATATATATATATATATATATATATATATATATATATATATATATATATTTATATATATATATATATATATATATATATATATCTATATATATATATATATTTATTTATATATATATATATATATATATATATATATATATATATATATATATATATATATATATATATATGTTATATATATATATATATATATATATATATATATATATATATATATATATATATATATATATATACACAGACTTCACTGTACTAAATAAGCAATAAGAGCCAATATTAAAATAAATCTAAAAAAGGAAAGAATAAAAATGGCTAGAAACAGAAAACTAATAAAATGGAACATACTTGAAAACGCAGAAGAATATGTGGAAACCATAAACCGAGCTCTAAATCGTCCTCATACAACTAATGTTGAGAGTCTCAATAACACAATCACAGAAGCGATAAAAGTATCTCAACAACAACACTATAGCAGACCAGCGTTAAAGAAAGAGAAACTAAGCGAAAATACCAAAATATTGTTCAGAGAAAGGAGACAAAAGAGACAAGAACAAGGAGGCGATTCAGAAGAGCCGAGAAACTTAAATAAAATAATCTCCAAAGAGATAGGCAACGACTAGAGAAGGTATAATACAGAGAAAATTAAAGAAACAATCGAGGAAAATAAAAATATGAAAGTGCTCAGAAGAAGGCTAACGAACAGTAGAAAACTTGAATTGATTCAGCCGAGACTTGGTGGAAATTGATAACTAGAAGTTTGTAAGAAGTAAAACACTATTTAAATTTCCACTAAATATTTTATTTTTAACACCATGACATGTTTCGCTGTACGACAGCTTCTTCGGATGGTTTGTTACAAAATGACAGTAGAAAAGAAATTTTTAAAATTAAAGATGATGAGAGCCAGGAAACAAGTAGCAGAGAACGAATAATTCAAATAACAGAAACATTTTACAGAGAACTATACAAAGGTAGAAAAATGAGTAGAGAAAAGACGATACACCACAAGAAACACAGAACAAGATATTCAATCAAAGTTCCGAACATCTACCAGAAATAACCTTTGAAGAAACAAAATATACTTTCAAAGAATGAAGAGCAATAAAGCACCTGGAAAGGACCAAATCGTAATAGAAGCTATTAAAATAGGTGGTGAGAAATTATTGGAAGTAATAGTTGCTCTTTTCAATCTCTGTCTGGAAAATAGTATAATCTCGACAAAATGGAATAACGCAGTGACCATTTTTCTGCACAAAAAAGGAGACATATGAGACCTCAAAAATCACAGACCGATCAGCTTGATGTCGCATATGTATAAATGGTTCACTAAAATAATCACAAAGCGCTTAGAGAGAAACTTAGACTTTTACCTCCCTAGAGAACAAGCTGGTTTCAGAATCGGATATGGAACAAACGATCACTTATAACAGGCAATTAAAACTCTTATTCAGATGTCAGTTGAATATAATGAATCACTTGTGCTGTTTTTTGTAGATTTCAAAAAAGCCTTCGATACCGTAGGACTATGGTACAATACTATCAGCACTAAAACGATGTAGAATAGATTACAGATATACCAACTTGATAGAACATATATACAATAACGCAACATCAAGTGTTAAACTCCATGAATCCACAGACAAATTTAGAATAGATTGAGGAATTAGGCAAGGAGACACAATATCTACTAAAGTTTTCACAGCAGTATTAGAATATGCATTTAAAACAGTGAACTGGGAGAGAAGAGGAGTAAATATTGACGGCGAATATCTTAGTCACTTGCGTTTTACGGACGACACTGTCATAATAGCAGACAGATTCAATGAAGCCCAACCGAATTGAAAATAGCGTCGAAAAATATTAGTTTGGATATTAACTTTCAAAAGACTAAATTCATGACCAACCTAGTACCCAATAATAATATGAAAATCGCTGAACATGAAATAAAACAGTTTTATAACTACAAATATTTAGGCCACGAAGTAAGAATAGGAAAGCACAATCAAACCTGCGAAATCCACCGTCGAATAGGTTTGGGATGGGAAGCTTTTGGCAAACTAAGTAACATCTTCAGGGGAGATATCCCAACCTGTCCAAAGAAAAGAGTATATGAACAGTGCGTTGTGCCTGTGGTTACGTACGGTGCAGAAACTTTAACACTAACAAGGCGATCAATAAATAAATTAATAGTTAACCAAAGAGCGATGGAAAGAGCAATGCTTGGAGTAACAATAAGAGATAAAATACTAAATACAACAGTAAGGGAATAAACAAAATTAATGGACACTGTACGATATATCACTAAAGCAAAGTGGAGATGGGCAAGCAGTATGAAAGAGCAAGACATGAAAGAAAGAAGAGTGAGTGAGACTATAATAGAAATGTGTAGTATAAACTACGTGACTGTATCGAGTTGGATTTTTTTAACAAATTACTTTTACCAGCAGACAATAAACTAAATCCCCACATAAATAAACAAAGCATAACAAAAAAAATATTTCACAAAACAAACAAAAACTAAACTACCATTTAAGGATCTACCGGAAATGGCACTATTATATAATCACGTACATAAGGTTCAAATACCAAGGCAGAACATCAGCCGCAAGACTTCTCTGTGGATGAGAATGCTGTAAATCATTCTGTATCCACAGAACTTGAACATGTATGTAGAACCTGTAATAATTTATCAATAATAATAAAAAGACTTTTGAATTTGACTGCTAATCTTGGTATAGAGGCCCATTTACCAAACAACATCGAAGGAAAACTGAGACGTTAAGTCTATTCTAGAAATACTTTCATTTAAGGTAGTCGACGGTTGTGCCCCGCTCTCTTCCTCTTGAAGCGTTTCATGTTGGGAATACATCCTACATGAATACATCACTGTGACTCCCTGCATTACCTTCTTCAAGAGCCCTTTTACACAGAGAACTTTACCCCTTCTGAATGAACTACCCAGGACTGGATTTGCCACTGGAAACAACCTGCTGCGATTCTAGATCAATGATAATTTTCCTGCAGCGCATATAGTATATTATTAAAAAATGTATATTACCGTGACTCCAGTATTAGAGTGAAAGAATTTTAGTCTAATCCAAGTAAACCAGTAAAAAACTTGACAACTTTTTTCAGCCTATTCCTGTATGAATCAAATTTTTTTTCCACAAAACAATTCTTATTTTATAATGACAATAGCAACAATGTATTTATTTTAAAAAGAGATTTTGTTATGTACTTACAGTCCCTCTGTTTTTAACATTGAAATCAATATTCGTCCTTACAGGTCTGTGATGGAGGGGCTGTGGGGGCCTAAAGTTATTTCCTAAGGGTGCTTTTGGATGCTTAGCATCGCCTTGCATTAGTCTTCTCAGACCATGCATCTGAAACAAAAAAGTATATGTTAAATAGAAATTAAGGAAACGCTAGGGTAAAAAATGCAATAAATGGTTAGTTCGTTTAGGTTTTTGAGTCAACTGAATTTTATACTTCTTCAAATGCAAATCTTATTGAAGAATATTTCACGTAGTGCCACAAGAAAGTCCAGGTTCTTAAGAATGACGTGTAATTAATTGTTTAGGATTTTCATTCACATTTCGATTCACAGCATCGATATTTTCAGTAATACGTTTACGTTTTTGACAGGTTGCATTGTTAACATCACAAACAAGACCATTTGACTCGAATTAGCAATAGCAAGCTCTGTAGGTCAATTATGTTGAACATAAATTTCACGTATACGTAGCCCGAATAGATTCATTATTTTTGTAATAAATTTTGACAATTTCTATACGCTGTGCAACTATGTATCTTTCCATGATGATTTGCCAAACAATACTAAACAACAACGGATTTATCAATTTCGCTATGATGTTTTAAAAATATGTAGTACTAGTTTGATAACCTCTTGTTTGTTTGATTCTTGGATTTATGTTGGTAGATAATAGCTCCGTGGCGTCATACCTGATTATAGTGTAGATGGTGTTGGGGTCAAATTCCGGCATTTTAGTACAGGCTTGGCCACATACATACAGTCTCTCAAGTAAGAACGTGTTCGCGATAGTTCATTTTTAGTAGATGCGATTCTAGCGATCCAACAAAAAATCGGTAGAGGGAATCTCTGTTTACGACACATTTGAATAAAAATATCAGTCGATTCCGAACTTTCGTCGAAATCATGTAAAATCCAAAATGAGTCACTTGTTTGCGTGTCGGTTCGAGCACCCTTTCTTTGCTCCCATGACGAAAATGACACATTTCGCGGCAGCTAAATATATTAAAAAATCGGTGCCGTTTGTGAAGGAGTGGGTAAATCATTTTAACGAGACGAAAAATGTCGACAACTTGCCAAAACGTGGCTCGGTAGACAAAGTCATTCCGACAGACGAAAAAACAAATCGTATATTTGTTTTCACGGAACCTGAAATTGACGCTGCATCAAGGAGCGGCAAAAATTAAGAAAATTGGGTTTGAATGTGTCCCATGAGACCATTTGACAACATCCTCGTGCTCATGATGTCAAATTCCGGTGCACGTTGAAGAAACCTTTGCTGGGCGAAAATCAGTCGCAAAACGGCTCTCTTGGGCCCCCGATAAGATACCAGAGTGAACCTCACAATTACCGGACGCCAACCCTATTGAAAACGTTTGCTCCCTTGTAAAGCAGCGTTTCTCAACCTTTCAGTATTTGCGACCCAATTTTCAAACATAATGTTCATCGCGCCTCCCTCCCTCTCATACAATAACAATGCGTGCAATATTAATGTATTTTCAGTATTTTGATGCGAAAGCTACACTATGACCTTAATTACAAACCTTAAAAACTACCAAGAATAAGTAAATTTATTCATATTTGGCAACGCATATCTACTGCGTTGACAAAACTAGAATCGATGCCTCTCTATTGCTCTCTGTCACGTCCACCATATCGGTAGCGGCTTCGCGAGAAGTCTCGAATACTCGAAAAATATGCCCAAAAGTGTATACATGCTGTACCTCGTGCAATTACAGCCCGCCTCAGTCGAGTTGATCCTTCTACTGCTATCGCATTTATCGTGAATGTGTATGTTGCAATTTACATGTGTGTAAATTTATACAGAATTATGGATAAATTTTTAAGTGGGCGTAAGCGAGCATTAGACGATAGTAAAGCATCAACAAGTGCACAGACGAGCGTGGTTCCGAAAATAAAATCAAGAGAATATTCCAAGAATACTTAAATTTAGGGTTTACCAGTACAGAAGTAAATGAAGAAGGAAGGCCCCTGGGTGTTATTTGCTCAAAAATCTTGGCAGCACACAGCATGAAACCAAATAAACTTAAACATTTGGAAACTCTTCATAGTGAGTACCTTAACAAACCCCGAGAATTCTTCGAATTAAAATTAAGATCATATGTAAAGCAGAAATCATTTTTTAAAAAAACTTTGTCTGTGAATGAAAAAGCTTTACTTGCCTCTTACAAAGTTTCATATTAAATAGCCAGATGTAAACAGTCTCACACCATTGGTGAAGAGCTTGTTTTGCCAGCAGCAATTGAGATTGTAGAAACTATGTTTGGCGATAATTTTGCCAAACAATTGCTATCCATATCTATATCAAATGATACTGTTGCCCGTCGAATTGGTGATATAGCTGAAGATGTACAGCATTAGCTATATACGTTACAAATTGTTTTCAATTCAGCTTGATGAGGCAACAGATAGCAATAAAGATGCTCATTTCATTGCCTATGTTCGATTTTGTGATGGTATGTCAGTAGCAGAAGAACTATTTTTCTGCAAACCAATAAAACTCAAAGCAACATCACGCGCATTATTTGCTGTCTTAAATGATTTTATAAACGAGGCAAATCTAGAGTGGAGAAATTGCGTCGGAATATGTACCGATGGTGCTCATTCAATGTCTAGAAGATTTCAAAGTGTACAAGCAAAAATCTCCACTGTGAGTGTGGACATATTGTATGATCCACAGAGAAGCTCTGGCTTCCAAAGAAATGAGTCCTGCTCTGAATATATTGTGCTCACTACAGTTGTAACCGTAGTAAATTATATTAAAATGAGACCCCTAAAATTTAGAATTTTTTCTGCACTTTGTAAAGACATGGGTGCCGAATATTCAGCGTTACTATGCGAGGCAAGATGGTTATCACGTGGGAAATGTTTGCAACGTGTTTATGAATTAAGAAATGAAATCGTCATTTTCCTAGAAAACCGACCGGAAGCCGAGAAATTTCGAGATAGTTTATTTGTGATGGAATTGAGCTACTTGGTCGATATATTCGAGAAACAAAATACTTTAAATCTTCAACTCCAAGGAACAAATACACATATATTCGATACAAGTGATAAAATTAATGCTTTTTGTAGAAAATTAGAATTGTGGAGCAGAAACGTAAAGCAAAAACACCTAGAAATGTTTGAAAATGTGGGTGAATGTGTTAAAACATACAAGGCTGAAGAACAACATGTGAAAGTTGTTTTAGTAACCATTGAAAACCATCTAGCCATGTTGATTTTTAAAAAGTATTTTCTTACTGACGACAACTTGGTAGCAAGTTACGAGTGGGTTACGGATCTATTTCAAAATGCTCCCGAAGGTCTCTCAACTTCCGAAGAAGAAGTCTTCATAGACTCGACGAAATCAAAAGACAATTTAATAATAAATCACTCTTTGAATTTTGGGCAGGGGTGAATGACGAGTTTTCTGCACTGAAAACAAGAACATTTCGTATACTATTACCATTTTGAACATCCTACCTTTGCGAACCGGGATTTTCTGCGGTGGCTGCTTTGCAAACAAAATATAGATCTCAACTAAATATAGAAAAAGAACTCAGAGTGTCTATTTCTAATATTAAACCATCCTTCGAAAATCCTTGCTCTGCAAAACAGGCCCAAGGGAGTCACTAATAATTATTAAACTTGTTTTTAATTTCGTATTGATATGTTAATTATTAGGTAAATACATTGTGCAGTACTAATACAATCTTATTTATAGGTGTATTTTATTTTTTATTATGTCAGAATGTATTTTGTTTTGCTTTCATTTAAATAAATTATATTAAATGTTTTTAATGAATGTTTTTAATAATAATTTCTTTTGAATACGCTCGCGCCCCCCAATAGTGTAATCACGCCCCCCTAGTGGGGCGCGCCCCACAGGTTGAGAAACGCTGGATTATGCAGAAAATCTCGTCGACAGCATGCCTAGAATATGCCAGGCCATTATTGATGCAGGAGGCGATTGAACAACTTACTGAGGTAACTGTGCCGTTGTTAGCACATCGAAGAATACACTGATGGCAAAAAATGTTCTCGAAACACATTTTTTTCAAGAATACGAGCGATTACGTTCTTACTTGGCAGACTGTAGGTAGTAGTCGTTGCAGAAATGCAATAATGTCCGTGGTAGGACTACCATGTTGTCTAAAAGGTGCGATGAAATATAAAAATGTACGTATCGGCACTTGGACCACGTTGACGGATATTACGACATTCTCACCAATATCCTTCGAATATGAAAAAAGGGTAAATTGCTATTCAAGCGGGGAGATGAACCTGAACGTTATATGTTTGCAATGGCTTCCTCCTTGTAAAGGGTCTTCCATTTGGGACTTGACAACTTTGAAATTTCACTGTGAACGCACCCTTAAGCCAATCACCGAACTGTCAACGTCAAAACATTCAGTAAAGTCAACATTTTCATCATGGTGAAGTATACGAACGAACAACGTTTACAAATAATTAAAATTTACTACCAAAATTTGGAGTCGGTGACTGCAACTTTAAGAGCGTTAACGCCAATTTTTGGTCGTAATTCTCGTCCCAGTAAACAAGCAATTCATAGTCTAGTGAAAAAATTTGAGTTAACATATTCGCTGCTGGATGTTCCCGTGCCAGTGAGACAACGGGTTGGTCGAAGTGGCCAGAATATTGCTGCCGTCCATCTCAAACGAACCAAAACAGTCGATTTCACGGCGTTCTCAAGAATTGGGCATCGCTCAGACCACACTATGGCGAATTTTGCGAAAGGATCTTGGCCTGCACCCTTATAAGTTAAAGTTAACTCAAGAACTAAAGCCACTCGACCATATGAAGCGACGTACGTTCTCAAACTGGGGTCTAGAAATGTTGGAAGAAGATGACCAATTTCATCGCAAAATCATCTTTAGTGATGAAGCACATTTTTGGATAAACGGCTTCGTCAACAAACAGAATATGCGTTATTGGTCAGGTGAAAACCCTCATGTGCTTGAAAAAACATCACTTCATCCACAAAAAATTACTGTTTGGTGCGGTTTTCATGCCGGTTCTTTTTCGTTGATGCAAATAACCGTCACGTTACAGTCAATGGAGATCGCTACAGGGGCATGTTGCAACGTTATTTCTTTGATCAATTGCATGGGCTAGAAATTAATGATACAACAAGACGGCGCCACAAGCCACACAGCGGGTGTAACAATCGACTTACTGCAATCTAAATTCGGTGAACGTGTTATATCGAAAAATGGTCCCGTCGAATGGCCGCCTAGATCGTGTGATTTAACACCTCTAGACTTCTTTTTATGGGGGTACGTTAAATCATTGGTCTATGCTAACAAGCCTGCGTCGTTAGAGGAGCTTAGAGCCAATATTGAAAGAGAGATAGAGGCCGTTTCCGTCGAAATGTGTGGCCGAGTCATCGAAAATTGGGTTCAACGAATCGACCGCTGCAAACGTGCCCGTGGTGGACATATGAATGAAGTCGAATTCCATACATAAATGTTTTGATTGTACTTCAAGCCGATAGTAAAATTTTCGAAATGTCTCAAATGGGTTGCGTTTTATTTCGCAAAAAAAGTTGTCAAGTCCTTAATGGAAGACCCGATATATATATAATAAAAACAAAGGAGTTTGAAAAAAATGTGAAAGATTCAGGCATTTTCAACTAATGTATATTTTAAGTAAATTAAATAAATAATGGCTTTTATTTTCAGGGCACCCCTTAAGGTCCGTCCTTGTTTCTACGATCAGAGTGATTATTTAACCACGCGATGTGAAACAAATTATCAGCAGGGCCGTTGACGAGCAGCGACTGCACGCAGCTCTCCGGAAGCGCCAATAAAAGCTTCATTTGCACAACAATGGTTGTCAGAATTATCCAACTCGCCAGTTACAATGTTTCGACAAAAGTCAAACGCTATTAACCAAAATTGATCGACTACTATTACTGCCCGACGATTTAAAGTAAATTAAGGTTGTTTTTGATTCTATTTTAGTTTTGGAAATTCGTGCAATTTAAAAATAAACGTATTTTTAAGTAGAAGGTCGATTTTCTAGACGTGTAGTAATGGCATGTGCCGATGGCTTCGCCTGCGAGAACAACTCTCTACTAACCTCATGGCGCATTACCTTCTAGGCGGAGAGGTGACCGTAAAATCACTGTACTTATTTCTGACCTTTAGAAAAGGTAATATGTACTAACATGGGGTGAAACGGTCTGAGACTTTCCGAGAGATGGTAGTACAAATAAAAAACCACATGATTTTCAGTTAGTGTCAACTTCCAGAATATTTGTGTCAAATTTACATTTTGTCTGTCAATTTGCGAGTTATAGTTGTTTGAGTGATGATACTTTTGATTTTTCCAAAACGATGGAACAAAAAGAAATTCGTCTTTTTGATGGGAAAAATGCTGCCGGAACTCAAGGATGGCTTGATAAGTGTTATGCGGTCGTATAAGCATCGATGATACACCACGGTCCGGACGTCCAAACAAGGTAGTCACTCCAAAAATTACAAAAAAAATCCACCAGATTGTTCCGAATAACCGCAAAGTGAAAGTGAGAGAGATAGCTGACATCGTGAAGATATCAACAGAACGCGTGACGCATATTTGGCACGAATTTTTGCCTATGACTATATGAGCTTAATTTTTTTTTTTTGTTGTTTGTATGATTTGGAAACATTACACAGGGGAACAGCTGTTTTGGTGTCGAGGTTTTTTGAGCTGATTCTATATCAATTTGATGTCCTGAATTCAAATAACGTATTCATTTGTACCTAGGAGCTCAAATTTTTAAGATATACAATTTTAGAGAAATATAAATTACATTATTGTAACTCAAATCCGTAAGTGTAGTAAACAAAAGTAGATACGAAATTTTTATTTTAGTTATACAAAATACAATATTATGTCGTACTTACAAACAAAAAAAAACATTTGAAGAAATGAAATAGTCACTCAACACTTGGAAAGCTTCTTTTCCGCGACATTCTTGAATGTTTTTTTAAACAGTCCCTTTTTAAACTCCAGCAGTAATCTGCCATCATGTGCATGTCCCATCTTCCTTGGTAGCGGTCCTCCATAACTTTAATATCTTGGTGAAATCTTTCACCTTGTTCCTCACTCATGTCTCCTAAATTTTCTGGAAAACGGTCTAAGTGGCTGTGTAAATAGTGTATTTTAATACTCATATTGCACCCTAAGGATTTGAAACTATTAAGCATCTTGTTAACCATTTCAACATAGTTTTGAGCTTTATGTTTGTCTAGAAAATTTTCTACAATTGCAACAAATGATCTCCAAGCTTCTCGTTCAACTTAATTCATTGAATTTATGAAGGCAGGATCCTTAATTAATTGTCTCATTTGTGGGCCGTCAAATATCCCTGCTTTGAGTTTTTCTGTGCTCAACTGATGCATTTTTACCTCTATATATGCAAAACAAGACCCATTCTTATCAAGAGCCTTTACAAATTGCTTCATTAAGCCCAACTTTATATGTAACGGAGGAAGTATGATTTTTTTCTCTTTCAACCAAAGCGTCGTTAATGACATTCTTTTCCCCAACGTCCTTTTTTTCTCTCTGAGGCCAATCTTTTCTAACCCAGTGGTGTGTTTTGTCCCTACTATCCCAGAGGCACAAGAAACACGGATATTTCGTGTAACCACTTTGCTGCCCAAGAAGAAAGTTTACCATTTTTAAGTCTACACAGATCATCCATTGATGTTCGTAATACTTTATCTTCTGCACCTTACCAAAGGTATTATATTCTTCTTTCAGTTTCGTTGAGTGAACTAGTGGTATTGAACCATATTTATTCCCATTATGTAGAAGGACACATTTTAAACTTCGCTTTGAACTGTCAATAAATAGGCGCCAATCATCTGGAATATATTCAGAAAGTCCCATTTCTTTCATGAGTCCCCTAATTTCGTGACAAAATACAAGATTGTCTTCTTGAGAAAAGAATGGTAGCAGATCTTTTTCTCTTATACGGTAAAAGGTAATTTTGGTTCCTTGTTCCAGTAAATTTTTGTCGTTCAACCTAGAAGCCAGTACTTCAGAAGCTTTTTTCGATAAATTGAGATCCCTGGTGAGATCATTTAATTCATTTTGATTGAAGCGTTGAGGAACTGATGACGTCCCCTCATAGTCACTGTTAGTTTCATTAGCATCAGAACTTTTATTAGCATCAGAAGAGCGATCAGAGGGAAAATATTCGTCATCAGAGATATGTGGTAGCTGATGAAATGTTGGAATCGGTATTTCATCTAAGTGCGGGATAGGGCGTATTGCCGAGTCTAAATTGGGGATAAGTCCACTTACTGCGGTTATTTCGATTGATTCCATTAGTATTTACTAAACAGAAATAACAATCATTGAAGTGGTTTTTTGGTTCTCTCCAAACCATTGGTACGCCGAATTTTAGACATTTTCTTTTCCCGGTAGTCCACTGCCGTAAATGCTCTGTACAAGTTTTATATACGAGATGCGGGGCCCACGTTTTGTCCTAATCACCAAGCTTAACTCCAAAGTATCCAAGATACGCTCGCTTTACAAAGTCAGTAATAGTTTGTCTGTTTTGTTGAAACATGTATTCTCCGCATATATAGCAAAACACATCAGGTTGATTTACACAACTTCTTCTTGAACTGGAACCTGAACTCATTTTAATTCTGTTCAATAACACAAAAACACTCTTTTCTTAACATAAAACAACACGCCGAATTCGATCTACTCTCATTAGTAAGAACGCACAAACTGACGAGACTTACCCGAGTTAGGTGATTAAAAGGGTCAGTTCAGGTACCTGATAGGCAATGGTTCCACTATTTATAGATTTACCTGGAATTTACTCAATTACAGACTGACAATAAAACCATTGTACCTACATTAATGAATATATAATAATTTTAGAACTCTCATAAATGAATATACTGAATAAAAACCACATTGGTAGATACGTTGATGTATCTAAAAAAGTAGAGCTGATAGAGAAAAACGGATTGCATGTATAGATTTAGCGTCCCAAATATAGTTAAAATCAGCTCTAAAAACCCCAGGCACCAAAACAAAAATATTTTTTTGTTGCCCTGTGTTATTTATTGTATTTAACATTTTTTCGTCATTCCCGAAACAAACGAGATAATGAACTTTACTCTATCGTTGACTCACCCTGTACAAACAAGACAAGAGGAATAGAGAAAGAAGTGAAAACATAAGACGCACATGAAATATAGAAAATATCAACCAGTGGATAAGAGTAATGGCATGTGCCGAAGTGGAATAGGATCAACACCTAGGAGCAATGGCGAACAACAGGATAGTATGGATAACATTGAATTGAACTTGATTTCCTATACGGACTACCTATCGAGGACCTTGAAGAGTGGACCTGAGGTACATTCCATCTATACCGATTTCTCTAAGGCCTTTGATAGGGTCAACCATGGTGTTCTTCTTAAGAAGCACAATAACCGTGGCATATCGTGTCCACTGTTGGGCTGAAATAGGAGTTATTTTTGTGGTAGAGTTCAGGTGGTTCGAGTTAATAATTTTAAGTCTGTCAACATTACTGTGCCCTCGGGAGTGCCTCAAGGCTCCCATATGGGGCCTCTGCTCTTTTAACCTGTTCTTGAATGATGTGGCCGACTGCTTTCGGTCTTCCAGGTTCTTGCTTTTTGCTGATGATTTGAAGTTGTATATGGCGGTTGGATCTATTGAGAATTGTGTGGGATTGCAGGGTGATTTGGAGAGACTTAGTGTCTGGTGTCAGTTAAACGGTATGGTTTTAAATACTTCTAAATGCTTCTCTATGTCTTTCTCGAGATCGCGCAATCCATTGTTTTTTGATTACAGCATAAATGGGAATTTTCTCGTGTCCGTGGTTAATGTTAGAAATCTGGGGGTTAAGTTTGATTTGGCACTGAATTTTATTCCTCATATAACCGAGGTAACGTCTAGGTTCGTGAGGATGCTTGGGTTCATTAGGCGTTGCTCATCAGAATTTTCATCCATTACCTCTATAAAAATGCTGTACTGCTTGTTGGTTAGGCCTCTCTTGGAATATTGCTCATGTGTGTGGAACCCACCTTTTGCTTGCCATGCTAGGAGCTTGGAGCTTGTTCAGAGTAAATTTCTACGTCATATTAATTTTAAATTCTTTAACAATGATTCTTTTAGTTATTCAAAACTGACATCTATATTAAACTTGAATATCCTGTCTAACCGGAGAGTTCAGCGCGATCTTGTAATGTTCTTTAAAATTTTAAATTCCAGTGTAAATTGTCCAGAACTTTTATCTCAGATTAATTTGTATGCACCCTCTAGACATACTAGATCTACGTTGTCCTTCTTCATACCTTATCATAAGACAACCTACGGAGCTAATACCTTCATGACAAGATCTATGGGCATTGTAAATAACTGCCCATCACTGGACTTGTTCTCTTTTTAAGAGACAGATCGGGGTTCTTTTCTGAATTTCTTAGTTTTAGCCTTTAGTTTTAAGTAGTTTTAAGTGTCATTTATGTATGTAAACTTTTGTATTTTGTCTTTTTGAGTTAATGGGCCTGTCCCGTAAATAAATAAATAAATAAATAAATAAAAACAACAGTCAAGACACCGAATGGAATTAGATAAATGGGACGTCTAAGAAAGAGATGGAGCGACGTTCTATAAACCAGGGAACAAAAAAAAGGCAATAGTACTTCGCTATAAGTCGGAAGAAGAAGAAGAAGAAGTAACGGCTTTAAAATTTGACGTAATTTTCAAGAGGACTCTCCTATCTCCAAAATAAAAATTTCTTCCGTATATTTTTCCTAGGAGTGAAGATATACGTCCCTATTCCCACCACCTTGATTGACTAAAAATAACATAGGAGGAAGCAACAAACAATTACTAGAAAAAGTACTACCTCATCATTTAAGGAGGCGTCTTCTACTGCCCCTTTGTAAAATGAAGCCCTACTATTTTCAAAACTGGTGTAATTCTACAATTTGGGTTTAATAGTAAGATACAATAACGGAATTGTTTAGCTAGTTGCTAACAATTACCGGTAGGCGGTGCTTGTTTCAGAATTCCACCTCACGTATATAAAATTAATGTCAACTACTAAAGAGAGAGTTTAGGTTTTAGTTAGCCACTGTCCTCTCAAAAAGAACAAAACTCAAAGTGTTTATCAGAGTAATAGCGCATAGAAAAAGTAAAATATTGTATCTCTGGCTCTAGTGCTCCTAGTTTTGAATGCATATCAGCTCTCTTAATATATGTGGAGTAGATCCCTGATACAAGCCGTAGCTAGCGGTACTTGTTAGCAACTCGCTGAATAATTTCTCTATCTATCGATCTGTGGCTTGATACATTTCCTGACAGAGAACAGTATGCCTTCAAAACTAGGCTTACAGCAGCCCCAGTTGCAAATTTTTGTATTTCACTTATTCTTTTCTCTAGTACTGTAATAAGTACTTTGGGTTTTGTTCCCTTTTTCTGGCACTCCTAGCTCAACTGATGAACCGTAATACAGCGAAGTACGTCCCGAGATAGATTCACAGATTCGAGAACAGTGAATAACTGCTGAAATATGGACTTCGTTTAATTTTAGTAGTTGACATTAATTTTTATAGAGCTCTAAGTCGCGAAGGTAGTAGAGTGGCAAATGGCAGCATTCGACAGATAGCGAATAGATGCCGGTACACAGCAAGCATGCGCGGAATGGCGACTGTGACGTTAGAGCGGCAATATTTCAAAGCGGTACTTACTTAAAAAACGCGTTTCGTAGGTATGTTCCTACATTCATAAAAACTATTTCGTGGGTAAAACAAAACAGCCTACGCCTTTTTTTTATTTATGTTCTTTGAAACAATAAAAATTAGCTAAAAGCTACTTTAATAGCCATTAAATAGAATTATATAGATGAAAAAAATAATAATTCTTTTTTAATGTGTTATTATGTTATTCCATTCTTAGTATTTACCAAAAAAAGTAGAATAAAGGTATATTGAACTCAAATATGAAAAGTTAATAATACTTCTTTAATATAATTTTATTTATTGTGGGTAAATTTAATGTTTTTAGCTTTCAACTGTATTTTTTTTTAAATATAACAATTTCCATTTATCAATGAAAAGTAATTTTTATAATATTAGTAGGAAATGTAGAAAAAAAAATAATTTCTCATCCTGACCTAAAAAAACAACATTAAAGTGGTTTTCGCAAACTAATTTTAACCAATTAGAGTTTAATACCAGGTGTACAAGTATGAAATGCGGATTTCAGACAACAGATGGTGCACCAATGCAGTTTGTGCTATAAAGATTTGACACTGCGCCATTTTGTTGGGTCATCAACAAGTGTCAGACGCGCAGGAGTGATAAATTGGAAAAGTGTGTGCAGTGTTGTGTGTTGTGTTCAATATGTCGAAATTTATACCGAACAAAGAGCATTCGCGGACAGCATTAATTTTTTGTTTTCATTTGAAAAAAACTGTTGTTGAATCATACCGATTACTTTGAGAAGCTTATGGTGAACATGCTCCATCGCAAGATCGTGTAAACGATGGTTTCGGCGTTTCGAAAGTGGTGACTTCGATGTTGCAGACAAGGAACGTGGAAACCCACCAAAAAAATACGAAGATGTGGAATTGCAAGGATTATTGGACGAAGATTCGAAAACACAACTCGCCGAACTATCGGGCGTTAGTTAACAAGCTGTTTCCAATCGGCTACGAGAGATGGGAAAGATTCAGAAGACCGGTAGATGGGTACCACATGAGTTGAACGACAGGGAAATGGAAAAAGCGCAAAAACACGTGTGACATTTTGCTCGCTCGGTACAAAAGGAAGTCGTTTTTTGCATTGTATAGTTATAGGGATGAAAAGTGGATTTATTTTGAGAATCCCAAGTGCAAAAAATCATGGGTAGACCGAGACGCACCATCCACAACGACCGCAAGCCGAATCGCTTTGGCAAAAAGATTATGTTTGTGTTTGATGGGACCAGAGGGGCGTGGTCTATTATGAGCTGTTAAAACGTGGGAAAACGGTTAATACTAAACGTTACCAACAACAGTTGACCGATTTGAACCGTTCGCTGCTTGAGAAAAGACCAGAATACCAAAAGAGGCAACACAAAGTCATTTTTCTTCATGATAATGCTTCATCACATACGGAAAAACTAGTTCGCGACACGTTGGAAGCACTCAGCTGGAAAGTTCTACCCCAGCGGCTTACTCACCAGTCTTGGCTCCTTCCGATTACCACTTGTTTGCATCGATGGGTCACGCACTTGCTGAGCAGCGCTTTGGTTCGTATGAAGATGTGAAAAAATGGCTCGATGAATCGTAAAAGGGGAAGATTTTTACTGGCGTGGTATTCATAAATTACCCGAAAGATGGGAAAAATGTATAACCAGCGATGGAGCATACTTTGAATAAAGCACTTTTTATCATTCTTCCGAATTTAACATGTTTTTTTAGAAAAAAAAATCCGCATTTCATACTTGTACACCTGGTAAACAAATTCACTGAGAAATCTTGATTTTTAAGATTAGATCGTGTCAATTTAAAGTCACTTTCGATGAAGTACAAGTGTTCACCGAGCAACAACTCACTTTAATGATGCTTTTCCAAGTGTGATGCAGACCGTAAGCTAGCCTTTAATAATCTTGTTAGGATAATTGATTTCTTAATCTTTCGTTCATAGAAATTGGAGGCTGAAGCCAGAGCTTTGCTTTCCCTTAAAATGACGACATGGCCTATAGAACAAACGGTTTATTTTTTTTTTTGCACAACCTTCAGGAGTAGCTGTGGGTACTCCTCTGTCTCAGATAATAGTGAATATTTTTATGGAAGACTCTGAAGAAAGTATCTTGAACTCAGGTCCCCAAAAACCAACATTTTTGAGCAGATATATTGTTATCTGACCATACGGCGAAGAAGTGCCGTGAAAATGCAAAAGAATTTCCAATTTCTTATTTTTGTAATTTTTTCCTCTTACTGTTGTCCTTGTCTTTTATTCTTTTTCAGTTAAGATGTTATACGGGGGCTAGCTTTTAAGTTTTTACAAAAAAATGAGAAAAAACAAAAATTTTTTTTACGATTTTACAAATCGTTTTATTGTTTCTCAAAATATTCTCGAAACATTTTTTCCACTCTGAAGCTCGTGAAGGGTGACAGTAGCGAGTGAGGGTGTGGTAGCGTCGGCGGGAGCGGACACAGTAGCAGTAGCGAACGGGAACGGACACGGTGTCGGTAGCGGGCGCGGGAGCTGATACGCCAGCAGTTACGGTAGCAGGTGCGGTAGCAGTAGCGGCGCGAGAAAGCGGACGCGTTAGAGGTAGCGGGCACGGCCGCGGGCGCTGTATTGATGCAGGCGTGGTAGCGCAAGGGGTGACTGCAGTGGGCACGGTGGCAGGAGCGGTTGCGATCGGTTGCGGTAGCGTTAGCTGGAGCGGGCGCGGTGGTTGTAGCTGGCTCGTACGCGGTGGCGGAAGCAGAAGCGGGAGTGGGAGCGGTGGAGACCATAATGGCGAGAGCTGGAGCAATGATGGTGACGGTAGTTGTAGCGGTAGCGGTCGCGTGGTAGTAGTAGTATACTCCCCCTTCATTAATGTTTTGACGTAATACCTATTTTTAACACCATAAAGACTAACAGCCTAACACATAAAAAAAATTATCTTCTTCTAAGTTACGACGGCAGTGTATGAATAGGTGGGCTTTCCAGTACCGTTTTACAAAAGGTATGTTGATGGAAAAAAAAAATTGTTTGGCGTCGCGGTGTCCAGTATCATTTTCACCATCAAATGTCAAATAAGTCAGCATACTCCTTGACATACACTATACCGTTCTACATTTCAGAAAAAATAAATATCCAACAATTTTCTGTAAATCGGGGCCGGGCGTCTAAAAATGATCACCCTGTACATATTGGAAATAAAGAGAATCGTGTAAGTATGCGAGACTTAAGATAATGATGTATGTATGTATGTATGTTTAGGTGAAGAGCATTGATAGCTAGGATCATTTAGCGCCAGTTCTTATTGCGATTATATTTTAGAAAAAAGACCGGATTCTTTTAAGAAATCAATTAGATGTTTTATATTGTTTGTATTTGGTGCAAGTATTTGGTGTAAGGGTCTAAGTAAATTATTATTATCTTTTTGGGGGAAATAATCATGAGAAAGGATGTGTTTTATCGTAAGGGGTGTATTACAGTGTTGACATAAATGGGGGGGTTTCCTTTTAGCATGAATGGGTTAGGTTTGTATGTCCTATGGATATTCTTCTCCATAAGACATTCTCTTTACGTGTTAAATTTGTAAGATGAAAAGGAGGATATACTAAAGGCTTTGTTTTCCATAATTTGTTTTCCTCTTGTAAATCCCATGAGAGTTGGAAAATATTTTTGAAGGTGTCTTTAAAGAAATTTTTTAGGTCCGTTGGTGATAATATTGTGTTTAGGTTAGTTCCGGAGGTTATAGCCAATTTGGCGTTCATATCCGCCAAATAATTTCCCCTTATGTTGATGTGGCTAGGAGTCCATAGCAATGCTATATTATCCTTCCGGATATCACTTGTATGTAGGAAGTTAATTATGTCTAACACTAACGGGATGGATGTTTTCGAGGAATAGATGGATTTCAGAGAGCTAAGTGAGTCAGTTATAATGAGAATGTTGCTATTTTTATTTGTTTTTAATGCGATTTTGATGGCTTCTCTGATAGCTAATAATTCGGCTGTGTAGATTGTAGAAATGCTATTTAGTTTGTATTTATGAATATTTTTTGGTACCACTACAGCACCACCTACTCCTAAGTTTGATTTACATCCATCAGTGTAGCAATGAAGGTAGTTTTGATATTTGTCGTGGATTAGTTGAAGAAACGATGATTTTACTTGAGAAGAAGAATGATTCTTTGTTATATTTTGTCAAGGTGGTATCTATATTGGGAACTGGAGCAGTCCAAGGAGGGAGTAAAGGAAATTTTAATGAGTCAGATGAGGTAAAGGTGAGTTCATGTGTAGATAGAAAGCTTTTAATTCTGGTTTGAATGGAATTTGGACAGAATGATTTTGAGTATAATTGATGTAATTTTAGTGCTTGTTTTATGTGGGGTTTAAATAATGAGGTAGAGTAAAATCTCATTCGGGATTTTTGTCTTTGTAAGGAAAGGGGAGGTGTGGAGGCTATACACTGTAGACTTGGAATTGGAGAATGTTCGATATGCTCCCGTTGATAGGCGTAATGCTTGATTTTGGATCGTTTCAAGAGATCTTTTCTTTGTATGACTAGCTGCGTCATAAATAAAATCCCCGTGGTTCAGTTTAGATAAAATGATCGATCTGTATAGCTTTGTTAAAGAGGGGACGTTTGCTCCCCATGAGTATTAGATAATAATTTCATTATGTTCAGATTATTAATTTCTTCTATTTAAATTCTTTTAAAATTAAAAAAAGCCTACAGAAAGAAAAAAACAACCCGCCACTGCTCGACAATGACCGTAAAGTCCTAGATTAACATGTAAGAGCGTTTATCTGGTCGTCTATCGACGGCTGCTCGAGCTCGCCGTCCTAAATAACGGCTTCGACGAGAAAAATAAGAAAAAAATAACAATAAAACAGCTACGTTATCACTTTTAGAATAGAAATTTAAAAACGTAAAGTACTTATTTTTAAATAGACGGTTTCAAACTGAATTTTCCTTCTTTTGTGGAAGTTTTATTTTTGTTTGAACAGAATAAATGTAGGTCGTTCTTTAAATAGAATTCATATTATGTTTATGTGCACAAAAAAAAAGAGGCTTATTCGGTAAGTGGCTTTTCTTTATTGTGGTCGTAATTTTTAGAGGGCTGTTTACGATTTGCCGTTCTTAACTTGTTTTTAAAACTAATGATGTCTTGATAATTTGGTCCTTTGCTAAAAATAGACTCAATATATTTTATTGAGATTTCTTCTCCAATTTAAAACTAATAAGAATAACACAAACTCCAGATGAAGGCTGACTTATCAATATTAATCCAATAAGATCTTACGAATATTTCCAATTTTATGTAAAAACGAATGAAGTCCTTAGGGCACGGGTGCTCAAACTTGAACTGCTGGCTTTCTACCTCAATATTGTTAGACTACGATCGATCGAATCTGAGAGGCTGCAAGTAAGTGTGATGCAGGAATGTCGTCTAGGTAGGGTGTATCGTGGCATAGATATTAGTTTTCCGCACAATATGCATTTTTTTAGTCAAGGTAAGTGTAGGTCTGCTCTAAAATGTCAATGAAAAAACTCATAATTATTCAAAATTGCGAGTTTACTGGTTCTTACAAAACAAACGAGTTCTAGTGTCTAAACTTAACTAAAGAGTGACTTTGGATGTTGAAGCGTGGCACTACATGTCCTCAGCTTACTTTTCATAAGATGGTACGTAATTACCGAGTGCTAATCGCAAGCATGATGACATATGTTCGTCAGTTAGTCGATTGCGATATTTTGACTTAATTATCTTCATTTCAGAAAATGCAGACTCGCACAAGTAAGTTGACCCAAACATTGTCTTCAGATGAAGGGCGATTTGCCTTAGATTCGAATATTTATCTTCAGATATAAAACACCAGAATTTTGTATCAGATGCTGTGGCTTTGAGATGTATATCTGATATACTCTGCACTAACTCATTTTCAACAGAACATGAGTCCATGTTAAACTGACTTGCTATTTCAGTAGCTAATTCCTCAATGTTTTTACACGAAAAAGGATAACTCATAAATGATGCGATATTTGCCAATTTACTAAAATCATAAAAACGTATTTCGAATTGGCCCAAAATATTTGATAATTCTGCCTCATAAATATCATAATTCAACTGAGGAATCCTTGCTTTAATAGTTTTTCCTTTACCTTGAAGCTCCATATTAATGGTGTTTAAATGCATTGTGATGTTGTCAAAAATGCCAAATCAGTAAGCCATTTTCCGTTTTTCAGCATCTGAGTGTCATCACTCTTTCGTCCAGAAAGATTGTTATTTCGGGCAATAATTCTTGAAACCTTTCTAGGAATTTTCCGCGACTCAACTACCTGACGTCCGTGTGAAGAACTAAATCAGTGTGTTCAGCTGACTCACTATCTTCCAACTGCAATTTAAAGAGCCGTCGTTGCAAGCTACGTGCACGGATAGAATTCACAATTTTTATTGCAATGCCCATAATCTCCTCCACGTTTAGAACTTTTGAATACAAAACTTGTTGATGTATAATGCAATGGAAGGAGAAAAATGAAGGGAAATCATCATCAGCTCGACACAATGCCACAAAACCGTTTTCGTTTCCAGTCATTGCTGGTGCTCCATCGGTTGTAATGCACACTAGTTTATATATTGGTAGTATTGTAGTTTGTTACAAAATTTGAAGAAAACGTCATGTATATCTTCGCCACGGGTCTTTCCTTTCAGAGGAATCATTGTCAAAAACTCTTCCTTAGCCGACATGTCACTGAATACCATTCGAATAAAAATACACAGCTGGGCAGTGTCTGTCATATCGGTGGATTCGTCGAACTGTAAAGAAAATTATGCACATTCCATGATATCATGTTTTAGTTTATCTGCCATGTCCTGACTCATGACTTCAACACGCCTTGTGACAGTCAGACGAGATAACTGAAGTTCTCTAATAGCAGACATAATCTCTGTTTTATTTTTAAAATCTCCAAATAAAGTCTCACCCGCTTCAATAAATGCTTCCTTCACAACCAATCCATCATTAAATGGTTTCTTGTGTTTCGCCAATATATGAGATATTTTAAATGACGCGATCGTTGCAGCTTTTGATTGTTTGGCTGATCTTGTGAACATTCTTTTTTCAAACAAGTTATCAAATCACGTACTTTTCGTTTTCTTAATTTACTCTGTGACGGAAAATCCTTTTCATAATTTTTATGAACCGTTTTATGATGCCTCTCTAAGTTCTCACGCTTAGGTATTGCAACTGACGCACGGCAAATGAGATAAATGCACTTATCCTTTACCATACAAAAGAAAAATTCTTCCTCCCAATCGTTATTAAAATGATAAATTTTACTTTTCTTCGCCGCACTCATTTTAGACTATTTATTAATAAGCTTTGTATCGATGTATCACCTTCAAGTTACAACTCAGACTGACTGATTCCTGCAGGCGACATGTATATCGGCGCGAACGAAGTCTCAAATGTTCCCGTGAAAACACGCCGCCCGAAGTTTCTAGAAAAATCGGCGGGAATCAAAAACGCGGCTTTTCTTTGACAAGTACCGCGCGTTCCTTTGATAAAGCCGCCTTTTGCTGCTAGCAGGGGGTTATTACGATAAAAGAAAGTGATGAGGGGGTTATTCTGGCTTATTTGTGGATCGAATAAATTTTAGTAGTTTATTCATTACATTTTGTTTTAGTTACTTAAAACAAAATCTGTGAATAGTTCTATATCGGAATTTTTTTCTCGAGATCGACTCAAAAAGCACTCGCGATCTTGTCGATCGACCGTTTGAGCACCCCTGCCTTAGGGTTTACAAATTAATACACAGAAAAACTATAGAGAGTACCTTCTGAAATAAAGCCGTTATAGTACTCATTAAGAACGTTTCCAAGGAGCAGTCGTACTCAATAAGCACACCCCAGCCCCCTAATTTTTAGATTTCTTTATTTCAAGGTCCCTGAGTAGAACATAAAACACAATATATAAGAATATATTCTCTATTCTTTTCCCCCACCTTTTTTACCGCTTATGTGTTTTATTATAGAAAATCAGGCACAATATTTAGCTATTTATTGCTATAAAAGTGCGTAATATTTGAAGAAGATCTATGGTGCTATAACCTTTGCGAAACCCTGCCTGTTCTACTTTCTGATAATACAAGCCGACAAAATTGGACGAAACTCCAGACCCTGAAACCAAAGGTTTTTGGTGCGATCAATCCGAATCTGTCTTCAGCATTGCTCTATCACATCAAGTTCTCGACATATTCTAACCTAAAAATGCAATAAATACAGTTTTTTGCTATATTCGGTATTATATTACACTGCGAATAAATTTTTATCCACAATACTTTTTACGGCATCTGAAAGTACTACTCTTCCCCTTCAAAATGCATTTAGTTAAACGTTTTCTGTACAACCATACCATTTGGACTATTTTCCGGAAAATGTTGGAGCATTCAGTGAAGAGACGGGTGAACGTTTTCATCAGGACTTCAAAGTGGTAGGTGTGATAAAAGAATGAAATGGTGGACTATTGCTGGTCTTTGAAAAGAGAAGATAACTCTATTAGTCATAAACATAAGTCTCTCCAACGATCATTTAAAATGGAGCGCGAACGTTTTTATAAGAAAAGATTCTAATTAGTTCTAAAGAGTAAGAAAAAAATCATAAAAAAAATCATAAAAAAAAGAATAGTTTCGGAGAAAATCGGGTGTGGCAGACGGACAGATAGACGGACAGACGGACAGACACCGAAGTGATCTTATAAGTGTTCCGTACGGAACACTAAAAATGAAGTCAACACCGCCACGTCCTCATTTTGCGACTCTGGGTTTGGCTAAGAGTGGTAATATGCGATCGTTCATATAAAGAAACTTGTCAAAGTTACTTTACTTCAAAGAAAAAATATAACAAATATCGGATCCGCCATTTTGAATTTCTTAAGGTCTCTCTCTGACTCGATGAGGTTAAACTAAAAACGAAACGAATTCGGATTCAGTGTCCCAAAAATCATATAATTACACGACTCTCGCCTGCCGGATCAACTTTTTTTTTGTTATGGTTATAACGAAAACGCCAAACTAATTAATTTCAACGGACGATTTCTCCGAGAAGAAATAAAATATCTGAAAAATTCAAAATGTATTTTGAAGAGGAAGAGTGGTACTTTTAGATGCCGTAACGAGTTTTGTAGAGAATGTGTGTAATATAAACCCGAATATAGGGAAAATCGTGTTTTTTTTTTGCATTTTTAGGTTAGGATACTCCGGTCTAAGGATCTGGGTTTCATCCAATTTTGTCGGACTGTGTAATCGTCGAATTTTTGGCAAGTCTGTTGGTCATTATGGTAAAACTTCGTTTCACGGGCTTTTGAGAAAAAAGTTTTTTTTTTGGAATAGGCTTAAAATGGTCTATTTTTGAAATACTTACGAGAAAAGTTTTGTTTATTTTTGCACTTTTTTTTGGTAAATAAAAATTAACCTATATCACTGACAGCTGTTGATAACCACTGATCGAAACTGTCAGTTTATTCTAATGGGTAAAATGTAGAGGTCACCCTAATCTTTTCAAAACATTATTAAATTTATCACAAAAATGTTTATTGTTTTTTTTTTAGTAAACTTTCGGTAAGCGGGCTTTTCAAAAAATGAAGATTTTTTTTAAATAGGCTTAAAATGACCTAAATTTCAAAAATTTATGAGAAAAAATCGGGAGGTAACCGTTTTTGTTAACCTGAACTAGCTGAAACTAACCTGAATTAAATAATAAGCAATTACAAAATACATTAAAACACCTTGTGATTTGTTCGTGTTTTTCGCCAAGAAAATTTCACAGCAAAGTTCCTTATTGGTTGGACTTTTACTATGACTGTAAATGTAGCATAATCATCTCGACGCATGAGCATAAACGAACGCTTACGTATCAATGTTTATACATAAAAAAAAGTGCAAAAACGGCCTCTCCCGATAGTTTCTCGTAAGTCTTCCAAAATTAGTCCATTTTAAGCTTATTCCAAAAAAAAACCTTTTTTTGAAAAGCCCGCGTAACAAAGTATTACTGCGATTATTTTTGTTAATAGTTTGTAAGGTTGAGGTGAGAGATTTATTGGGCATAGTTCTCTAGCTTGAGTTGGTCTCCTTTCTTATTTAGCAGAATGACTTGTGAATTTTGCCATAGATCCGGAACGACGCCACATTTATTTTATAAAAAAAAGTCTTCTCAGAATAATGCCCTGGCAATTTTGTATTTAGATGATTTTCTGATTAGACGATCAATTTTAAAATTTTTATAGTGTTTGACAACACTCTTTGTTCCTTACCTTTTAAATTCTATTTGCATACTCCCACTACATATGTAAATATCAAGTAAAAATCTATCCACACAAAATACTTTTTACGCTAATGGAATGAAAATGTATCGATTAGCTTTTTTTTATCACTTTAATTACCTTTTCACTTTTGATGTCTATGGGGAAAACTATACGTCCGTCAAAATATTTAAGTGTGGAAAATACATCACGGAAATATTAATTTAGAGTGAAATATACTTATGAATATACATAGCTTTTGATATTACATAGTTACGTATGACAACTTTTAATGTCACGTAACTTCAACTGTGTTATATACTAAAGAATAACTTAATCCCAGCATTACGAGTCGAAATTTTAAATACGAGGGCTGACTTTTAAGTTTTTACAAACGACCTTTGAGATGTGAGATTACCATACACACGAGCTATTGAGATGTGAGATTACCATTGTTGTAGAATTAGACACTTGTTATTATTAAAACAGAGGCAGTTCAAAAATTGGGCTAGTAGTTTGTTTACGGTTAGCGTTAAAAAAAAATTAAGTTTTATGAAAAAATGGAAATTTCATATGAAGGTTTGCGTTGGATGATTTTTTACGATTATAGTACAGGCTTAACTCAACAAGAATGCTTCGAATCACTTTGTGTAACTTTTGCTAATGAATTACCATCAGAAAAGACTGTACAGAACAGGTTCGCAGAATTTCGTCATGGTCGTGCTTCCGTCAGCGAGAATTTCGTGAAGGTCGAACAAAATCGGTTGTAGTTCCAAAAAATATCGATGCTGTGAGCAACATGATTGAAAAGGATCGGCATGTGACTTACGGGAGACAGAGGAGATCAGAGATTTTGCATGAATATTTCCTTGAAAAAGTTCTGTTCCCGCCGGGTTCCACATAATTTGACTGAAACTCAAAAACAGGCTCGTGTCAGTTGGTGTAAGAAAATGCTCAAAAAATTTGACCGCAGACAAGCAAAATCCGTATACAACATCCTAACAGGAGGCGAAACTTGAATATATTTATACGAGCCGGAAATTGAGTAACAATCTACTGTTTGGGTCTTCCAAGATGAACCGAATCTAACAAAAGTGGTTCGTTCGCGACGCAGTTCCAAGAAAAATGATCGTTTGTTTCCTTGGTTATACTGGACATGTTGCAACCATTACTTTAGAGGATCGAAGAACAGTTAATGCTAAATGATATACAACAATTTGTTTGCCAGAAGTTATCGATGAAATCAGGAAAAACAACCGAAAACGTCGCATCATTTTCCAGGACGTCCAACAATTGATTATTTGACGGGAAAAACATCGAATTAATATGTTATTGCCCGTATTTAGCTAATTTATCATTTAACGACGTCTTTGTTCTGGAATGATAAAAAAAAATGCGTGGAGAGCGATTTCCGTCACCTCAAGAAGATGTCGAATCCTTCCAAAACATATTTTTGAGTTACCAACTTCAGAATGGAAAAAATGTTTTGAGAATTGATTCGAACTCATGCAAAACTATATAAATCTTAAAGACGAATATTTTGAAAAACAATAAAACGATTTGTACCAAATTTTTTCTTTCTTTCATTGTTTTTGTAAGAACTTAATAGGTAGCCCTAGTAATAGGTACTTTATAGTGAGAAAATAATCATACAATAACAAATCGGTAAAGCGATTGACTCAGTACTTTCCTTGTAAACATGTAGTTTTAAAATAAGTACTGAATTTGACTTTCTCACGTAAAGGTTAAGAAATTTCCATAACATGAATAAAATCATGCAATATATCGACACTGACCCCATTCATCCCCTTTCCTTGAAACGATATAGCTTAAAAATTATAGGTTTCATCTCTCGTTCAAATATTATGATGCTAACAGATTGACAGATGGTTGGATAGAGAGATCAGTGGAAATAGGAATATATATTTTTCCCGATCTAAAAACTCTATAACGTAAAGAAAAACAAAACGCGGGTGGTAATTCTTTCCCGTTAGCAAGGAACGTAAAAACAACAATTAATAACTTTTCTATAATTAACTTGATATTTTTTAGGTTACTCTGTAAGCAGATCTCAATTCCTCTACATACTATTAAAATTGGGAATAATGAAAAAGTAAGAAAAATGAAATAGAAATATATTTTGATATTTGCAGAAGCCTCTAGCTCATTTCTTTCATCTTATATATTTTTTATGATTATATAAAATTTTTAAAATATTACAACCAAAAGCCAGGCAGCATTTTTATAATAATATTAAAACTATACAATATTTAATGATTCCCATCTCTTTCAGATTGTTAATATTGCAAATAGCAAAAAAAAATAAGCTAATTTTTCGTTCCCTTGACTCAAATAACTTTGAATAATGTTCATAGCACCACAAATATGAAATCATCCTTCTAACTCCTCTTTTACCGTTTCCCCCAATAAAATTGATAGTAATGAAAAAATAACTTAATTTTCAGATTTTTCGACTCCATAAACCCCGAAAAAGACCGATAACATCAGATACAGGAAGGAAACTGTAATTTACTACCCACTTCACCTTTTTTTCTCTTACATATTTTACTATAAATAGGAGGCTTAAAATTTGTCCAGTACATCATCCCAAAAAATCTGTAACTATCTCAAAATACTATTGAAATTATACAATATTAAACTACCTCCGCCCCTTCAGCCTCTTTCTGGGTTAAACTTGTAAGCAATTAAAAAAATAACCTAATTTTTGAATACCAAGACATTAAATACGTAATCCCCTCTAATATTCTCCCCCACTGTCTGAATTGTTTTACGTGAAGTTTTACTATCAAATCCTAGTTGGTTACTTTCACACAAGATAGAATATTTGCATAGACAGCTAATGTTTAAGTATTCAAGATAAATGAAGAAATAAGCTTGCGTCATCATCAAATCAATAGATTGTAATTTTTTACTATTTTTCAAAAAATTGTTGATGATGAAGTGAAATAAAAGTAAATGAGGAGTAGGATACAGTATGGACTCTTAAGCAACAACTAACAGATATTTTACATTTTTGGCAAAACTTCTTTACCTGAATAATTTCAAATCAGTGTAAAGATCAATAAAGAAAACTTTTTCCCTGAAGGTTAATCGTAAAATATGTGTTACGTAAACTTAAATTAACTTTAAAATTGGGTTAAACGTTTGGGAAATTTATGTAGTTTAGGGACGAGGTAATTTTGTACTTAAGTCTTATGTAAAACCAGTGATAGTTTGTTTAGCCCAACATGAAATAGCTTTACCATTAAAGTTTAAAATATTAGTTTGGTATTCTTGCATAACACGAAGTAGTGGACTAAAGTGAATATATGTAGATATGTGTGTATATATACGAGTATATATATATATATATATATATATATATATATATATATATATATATATATATATATATATAATATTTTAAAATTATCTTGAACCATCAATTAATATTTATTTTCAATTCTTGGGCTTTGGGTTCGTTTTATGAATATTTGGTATTTAAAATTAAACTTAAATTGGCGTTTCGCCCTTTGGTTTAGGGCATTTTATTTTTTTTCTTTATTTCTACAAAATATACAAAATATAAAAATAAAATTATATTTAAGTACACTACTACAACACAAAATTATTTAACACACACAACCATAAACTTTTTACATAAATTCTTAGTTCTATCTTTAAAAATTAAAATCATATGGGACCTACCTTGAATCTCACATATTTTATTTACTACTGACAAGTCATAGTGGCATTCTTTTCGATGTCGATTTTATTTTGTATTATGATCTGTGATTTTCTTTTTTTTTTGAATATTAAGCAGGTAGTCTTTTTGTTAATATGTTATATTAAGGACCAGTATACACTTTAAAATATTACCTTATTAAATTTCTATAAATATGGCTAATTCCTTTTATATCACTTTTATCATTGACTGTAAATTTCTCATTTTTTTAAATTTCGATTCTTTTCTTTTCTAGTATTAATGTCCCTGTTTAAAATCTTTGTTTCATTAAAGTTGAAATCATGTCCAAGTTCCGTTGTGTCTTTGTGAAGTGCCGTTGTTGCAATTTTTGTATACTTGTGTCCATTGGGTCTGTTTTTTTAATAATTGGGTCGTCATGATTTCAACTTTAATGAAACAAAGATTTTAAACAGGGTCATTAATAATGGAAAACTTGCAATTCGATCGATTTAAAAAAAAAATGAGAAATTTACAGTCAATGATAAAAGTGATATAAAAGGAATTAGCAATATTTATACAAATTTAATAAGGTAATATTTTAAATACCAAATCTACATAAAACGAACCTAAAGCCCAAGAATTGAATACATATATATATATATATATATATATATATATATATATACGAGGCTGGTTTG
This sequence comes from Pachyrhynchus sulphureomaculatus, assembly GCA_019049505.1. Lineage (NCBI taxonomy): Eukaryota > Metazoa > Arthropoda > Insecta > Coleoptera > Curculionidae > Pachyrhynchus > Pachyrhynchus sulphureomaculatus. The sequence continues at coordinate 191,002,775 of CM032449.1, forward strand.
AAAAGTCTGTGCAAAGTCCGAGAGATGGCACCGGCGCGTATCGAGGTCATGTTTAGTTAGTAGCATCTCTTGAATGAACGCACACCAAGTTTCGCCATATTGATCTATTTCTTTGTGTTTGGCATTCGTGTGAATCAAGGAAGTCGAGTGATTTTCAAGAAATGGACGAAAAAGAATTTAGTGTGGTGATTAAACATTACTTTATGAAAGGCAAAAGGCCTCAGGAGACTAAAGAGAAGCTGGATAAACATTATGGTGACTCTGCACCTTCGATTAGAACAGTTTATAAGTGGTTTCAAAATTTTCGGACTGGCCATATGGGCACAAGTGACGCTGAACGTTCTGGACGGCCTGTGGAGGTTACGATTCCAGAAATCATTGATCAAATCCATGATATGGTGATGGATGACAGAAGAGTTAAGGTGCGTGAGATTGCTAGTGCTGTGGGCATCTCGACTGAACGAGTACATAATATTTTGCATAAATATTTGGACATGAGAAAGCTATCCGCAAGATGGGTGCCGCGATTGCTCACGCTTGACCAAAAACGGAATCGTGTGAAGTGTTGCAAGGATGGTTTGCAGCTGTTCCAGAAGAATCCGGAGGACTTTAAGCGTTGTTTCGCCACTGTGGATGAAACATGGATACATTACTATACTCCTGAGACCAAACAACAATCTAAACAATGGGTTACCAAGGGGGAATCTGCACCAAAAAAGGCGAAGACCGTTCCTTCGGCCGGAAAGGTTATGGCGACGGTCTTTTGGGATTCGCAAGGGATAATCCTCATCGACTATCTGGAAAAGGGTAAAACTATTACAAGTGAATATTATTCATCGTTATTGGACCGTTTGAAAACCGAGCTGCAAGAAAAACGCCCGCGACTGGCCCACAAGAAAGTCCTTTTCCATCACGACAACGTACCAGCACACACCTCAGCAGTTGTGTTCGCAAAATTAATGGAAATAGGATTCCAACTCGTTTCACATCCCCCCTATTCTCCAGACTTGGCTCCCTCGGACTACTATTTGTTCCCCAATTTGAAGAAATGTCTGGCGGGACAAAGATTTTATTCAAACGAGGAGGTGATTGCAGACACTAATGGATATTTTGCAGACTTGGACAAATCCTATTATTCGGAAGGAATCAACAAACTAGAACATCGTTGGACGAAGTGTATAAGCCTAAAAGGAGACTATGTCGAAAACCCATAAAATGGTTTTACAGTACTGATTGTCTTTTGTCCTTTTGGCGGGAAATTTGAATTTCGTAAAGTTTAAAGTCCAAAAGTCACTCTGTTTTTTAACATTGAAATACGAGGTGGATCGTAACTAGGGATGGGCGAGAAGCAGGAGAGATTTCCAAAATTTTTTTTTATTATCTCTTAAAGCTGATTATGGTATTTTTTTTAAATTACGTGCGGCCATAATCCACTTAACTGATTGTCTTCCATGTTTTTTTTTAATTCAATTTGTTATTAAATTATTTTTAATACAAAAGTAGTTTCTACAAAATGATATTTACTAATAAATTCAAATTTTGAACTGTATCTATATATATGTCACCAAAAGTTAGACCTGGACCTGGAATACAAAAAAACGAACTCTACTTCCTGACCTCAAAAGAATTAAAAATGAAATAAAAATTAAGTCAAGGTAAAATTGTTTAACTAGGGAGCAGATTCTGGACGTAATATGATATACGTTTATATTAAAATTTGATCCGGTAAGTCAATGAGTCTAAATAATAATACTATTAAAAACAGCTTTAAAAGTACTACATTTGGAAACATATAAGATAATTTAAAAAATATATAGATTACAGGCCTATCTTTTTTAAAACCATAATATCGACGGTATTTGGCGAAAAAGAAGTCATTCTTAAACATGTTTATCGGTTATCTCATCTATCATTATCATCAGCCTGTATCGGTCCATCTCTAGATATAGCCCTCCCTAATTCGTCGCTACTTTTGTCAGTTCTGCGCCCCACGCAACCTAGTTAGTCCCGCGGATTACTCCATTTAATCTGCCTAGCGCATTAGTCGTCGGCCTTTTCACCTCTACCCCAAATATGGTCTCCACTGTAGTATGGCTTTGTGCCATCTCTCATCATGACACCTTGTAACAAGTCCCTCGAATTGCCATTTCAGTTCGGCAAAAGCTTCACCAATGTCATTTAACTTTGTTATCTTCTTCTTCTTTAGCCTTCTGTTATCCAACTTTGGACATAGGCCTCTTCCAACTGTCTCCATTTACCTCTTTTTTGAGCCATGCGCTTCCAGCGGTTTGTTATACTCCTCATTATTTCATTTCTGTTTCCTTGTCCTAAAGATACCCCGAGCATCTGCTTCTCTATAACTCTCTGCTTTATTCTGAGATTTTCCATCGATTTCTTCGTAATTGTCTAGATTTGACAGCCATAAGTTATTACAGGGAGTGTACACTGATTGAATAGACAGGAACCGAGACACATTGGAATATTTTTATCTGTTATTGTGTTATTCAGTTTTCCAAATGCTGACCATGCTAATCTTTTCCTCTTAATTATCTCTTGTGTTTGATTTTCTTTTCCCAAGGATATTGTACTTTTTCTGTGACTTGGTTTCTTATTATTATGTGTAAGTCTTCCCTACGCATCACTTGAGTTTTTCCTAGGTTCATGAGAAGTCCGTTTTTTGCTGACTTTTCTTCAAATTCCATTAACACTAGCCCAAGTTCTTCCTTAATTTCAGATATTAGAATAATATCGTCTCCGTATCTCAATCTCTTCCCATTTATTTATATCCTCTGATCCTGTCAGTGTAATTTTTTAAACACGTCTTCGAGTGTCAATGTAAACAATTTTAGCGATATAGTATCACCCTGTCTTACATCTCTTTCTTTCTTTATTGGATTTGTGATTCCATTGAATTGTATTGTAAAAGTGGCGTTTTGGTATATATGTATATTTCAAAATTTGTGCGTAGCGGCTATTTATTCTTGCGTTCTGGAGCGATTTCATGATAGCCCATTGCTCTACGGTGTCAAACGCCACTTGCAAATCAATAAATGCCATGCAGAGGTTCAAGTTATATTTGATTGCTTTTTTTTTCATTGTTAAAAGGTGATCGTTTGTAGCGAACTGTTTTCTAAAGCCAGTTTGTTCTTTTAGTTGGTACTGATCTAGTTTATTGGTGAGTATCTTTGCAAATAATGTATACTCCTGTGGTAGAAGGAAAACTGGTAGTTTTCTAAGTATATTTTGTCCCTTTTATTACGGTGTCATTCCAATTATTAAGGATTCTATCTTGACATATGAATTCATAATAGAGAGAATAACTGGCATAGTACAACAGTACACCTTCGCCATATTTAAGCATCTATGTCAGGGCTTTATCATTTCCCGGTGCTCCATTATCTTTCATTGCTTTTGAAGCATAGTTTACCTCATCTTCTGTTGTTTCTGGATCTCAATTTTTTAGCAGAAGTTAAGTTTACTTGCTTGGTCACTTGCAGGAATTGCTTCCAATATTATTAAAATATTTTTTGTAATTACCTACTTATTCATGTGTTGTGTATATATTACTCAGTATATATCACCACTACACTAAATACTTTATTTTTGCACTAGACGCGCGTTTCGCTAACCATGTTAGCTTCATCAGGAGCGATGATTCACTAAAGCCAAACTACAAATCTACTTTATTATTTATAACTAATTATTAACAAGAAATCCATTGTCGAGAATGATAACAGAGGTTAAAAATTCTCTAAAGAAATGTAAGAACCTTATCTCCGATTCGCTAAATTTTAAATTAAATGTGAGTAATCCGGCCATACCAAAGTTGTATTGCTTACCCAAAATTCACAAACCTGGAAAAGCAATGCGACCCATTGTTTCATCAATCGGATAACCCACATATTTAATATCCAAATGGTTATCAAAAGAACTTGAGAATTTACCATTAAATACTTTCGCAGTGAAGAATTCTTTAGAACACATTAACAAAAAAAAAATCTAGTTCTTAATGAAGGCGAAATCCTAATTTCTTTTGATGTCAGTTCTTTGTTCCCAATTGGGCCAATATCCCAAATTTTACAATATCTCGAGGAATTACTTATTATGAATAACTTTGAGGAAGAAATTATTCATGAATACTTAACATTATCTAAACTTTGTATGGAACACAATTATTTTCAATATAATAGTCAATTTTACGTTCAGAAAAAAGGAACAGCTATGGGTAATTGCTTATCACCTTTCATAGCTAATTTATTCATGAGTAAGTTTGAACCGAAACCAGTCAAGAATTCGAATATTTCCCAAGGGTATGGTATAGGTATGTGGATGATATTTTCGCGATTTTTGATACAAAGAAAGCAAATATTGATGATTTTGTTTCCAAATTAAATAGCCGGTATGATTCCATTAAATTCACTTAGGAAGTTGAGAACCAAGAACAACTGTCTTTTCTAGATATTTTAATTATTAAAAATAATAATAGATTAGAATTTGATATATATATATATATATATATATATATATATATATATATATATATATATATATATATATATATATATAGGAAAGACACAGTAACAGATAGATATATTCCTAATGATTCATTTCATTGCAAACAACACAAATGAACCTCATTACATTTTTTAGTTCATCGTTTGGTCACTTTTCCTCTGAATAGAGTAAACTTTAATAATGAAAGGAATCGTATTAGAAATATAACTAGTAATGGTTATGACGATGACTTAGTAAACAAGTTAATAAATAGACATAATTTTAGGTTAAATATTCAGAATTCCACCTTTTTTACACGCGAAGAAAATAACACCAAGTATGTCTCCATACCATATAATCCGAAATATAGCAGGGGACTGAATAAGGTATATAATAAGGTAGGCCTCACCTTAGTCTATGAGTACATCAGACAATCTGAGGAATATCTTAGGAAATCCCAAAGATAAGATGCCTAATTGTGAGAAAAGTGGAATTTATGAAATTAGTTGTAATGATTGTGACAAAAAGTATGTTGGGCAAACTAAAAGGTCAATTAAAATACGATTTAAAGAACATTTAGCACACTTAAAATACAGTATATACATTAGGGCAGAAAAGTGTAGCATTGTCGAACATGCCCTTGAAGCTGATCATATTATAACATTAGATAATCTAAGATTAATTAGAAATGTATCTGATAGGAGATTGTTGAACGCATACGAAAGTATGGGAATTATAAAATGTAAAAGTAGTTTAAATAAAGACAGAGGGCTTATTCCTTATAGTCCCCTCTACTGGTTACTTGACCGGAACTGATGGCCTTGCCTATGCCATTAGTTTCGCTTGAGTAATTCAAGGGTTAGGCTAAGTATAAATAGTATAGATGTGTAGTTTAACTTTAGTGAATCATCGCTCCTGATAAAGATAACATGGTTAGCGAAACGCGCGTCGAGTGCAAAAATAAAGTGTTTGGTGTAGTGGTGGTATATACTGAGTAGTGTGATTGTGCCAAAGATTCCACATTCCCAACTTAGTTCTGTATATATTTTTTACATTTTTAAATTGAATAGAATTAGTTTAATTAAATTTTCACATGTTTACCGCATATATGTACTTATTCTAGTAACTTGATCATTTGACATTTAATTCGCTTGTTCCTGTTGCAACCAAAACAACAAAAATATTATGCACGGCAATAAAAATAAGCGAACAAAAATGAACGGCTGAATTGCTCTGCCGCAGATCGAAAATAAACAAATCAATGCAAATTTTCTATTCAGGGCTGAGCTGTGGTCCTGCAGTTTAAAATAATTTTGTGCCGATTGCAAAATTTCCTGGTTAAGGTTGGAGTATACATTTGTGTAGAGAAGGCAGATAACAGGCAAAAATTTACATACCATGCCTGAATACGCTTATAGTGAGAAAAGTTTTATATAATACGGGCTCCATCTTTCACAGGATAGAAGCAACTGGAAGAAACTTGACGGGGCCTATCCCCTGCGGCGGGGAAGCAGTGGCTTATAAAGAATTTGAGATATATAGTAAGAGCGGCAAAAAACTTCAGATAGGAAGAAAAATGTACCGAAAATTTCCTGACTATTATAGCTTCATGTACCACGTTCCTCTAGTGGGAAATTTTAAAAGATTTGACAAATCTTTAGTCACAAATCCCAATTGACCCAATAACTACGTAAATTTTGTGTAGTTACATTTCTTGAAACTGTTAATTATTATCGCATTCAGAAGTGTTTATATTGGCCTCGATGAACTTGTAATAAATGCAGACCCAATGTACTACTTTAAGCTAAAGAATTATTTTATATATATTTCAATTTGTGATTTTTGAAGCAGATATTTCTTAACTCATTTTTATTCATAAAAAAGATACTGTAACGGTAACTTGAGCTTTATGCAGTAAACGTAGGTTTGCTATCGTTCTCCTAATTTTCGGTTAAGCTATCCTGCAGTTAATACTTCTACGTCATCTTTTGGAATGGTCTGATGATGGTCCAACTGACCTAAGACAAATTGTGATAGTGCAAAAACGATAAACCAGGAATTGACGCACGTATAAACTATTGATTGTCAGATATTTCCTGAAAAGTAATGCAGTCAGAAGAAAGAAATAAAATAAGCGGATCAATTTAAATAGGATAACAGATTTGTTGTCTGCTTCATGTTTACCAAGAATAGAACTAAGGATAAAGAAATAATTTTAGCGTGAAGACGAAGCAGGTATGCGTGCATACGGAGTGAGAAGACAAACGAATACTAGTACGATACAGCGTTAGAAAAAAACAGCCAACCGATTAGAGTAAACGGTAATGCCGACTTATGTCGTCAGATGGACCGAAAACAATAGCAGTATCACTTACTGATGATGATGGCTAATAATACTAACTAACGACGGTAAACTTTCACATTTCATGTATTGACAAATTAGCTAGTAACAAAAAACTATAACTAACATACAATGAGTAGAGTAAGCATGATTTCAAGATCTTAAGATATATACATGACAGGGACCTAACTAACTTAGCCAGGGTATTGACAAACTTAAGATATTTCATAAACATAAACTTAATTAAATCTTAAGCTAATCCGGAGGCATAAGATCGCTGAGTCTTTGCAGACGGCGGCGAGCATGGCGTGGAGGCGGATGGTAAGCGGTCCTCACTGTGGGGTTGGGGTGGAGAGTGGCTTTATCCAGGAATTTCAGCTGCGTGCTGCTGATGAATTCCCAGATTGTAGAGATCTGGAGATCTCTGTGGAGCCGAGTGTTGCGAACAAACCATGGGGCGTTGGTGATAATACGGAGGGCCGTATTCTGGATAGTCTGGAGGGTGGATCTGCGGGTGCGTGACATCTGACACCATGCAGGGCTGGAGTAGGTCATTTCAGCTAGGATGATCATCTTGTAGATCGTCAACTTGTTGCGCGTTGACAAGTTTCTGGACTTGAGAATGGGGAAAAGTTTGCCGAGGAGTTGGTTGGCTTTCCGGGCGGAGGCGGTAAACTGGTTCTTCCATACTAGCCGCTTGTCGTAGTGGAGTCCCAGGTACTTGATGCTGTTGAACCATCGGAGTCTGGTTCCTTGGAGGATGGGGTTTTCTAGCGGTGGGAAGCGGGCCTTTGAGAACATAATGACTTGGGTCTTCGCTGGGGTGAGCTGGATTCTCCAGTGTTCGAATCAAGGGACTAGCATGTTGAGGACGACGGTAAACTGTCACACTTATTGATAATTGTGAATGAATTTAATGGTAATTCACTACAGCTCTGGCCTCGGCAACAAGCTCTGAAGAACGGATAATAGAAAAAATTTGTTAGAGATCCCAACGACGATTATAAGAGCAGGTATGGGGCGGGCAGTGTAGGATCGAGTTGAAGCAGCTCCCCATTTAGTTTGCTTTCTGGCCTGGTTCCTGGTCTGGCAGCTGGTAGTCAGTGAACTGACGGCTGAAGGTATAAGTGAGTGCCATCGATGATTACTTACAGTTAATATAAAACTGATGCGAGGTAACGGCTGAGAAAATGAAAAAGTTCATTTTCCGACTTTTATGCAAAGATATTCTCACGTGAATTGCAATCGGTAATCTTGTGCTTTTAGGTACTTTGTCTTACATCAAGAACGAATATTTTGTGATATAGTATCCTACAATCACGCTCACTATTCCAAATAAAGTTATGTAAGGGTTCCTTATTACAAAATTTAGAAGACCTTTGCCACTTCACCATGTCTAATTTAATGACTAAAATGAACGTATAATAGGCCAATTTAAATTTAAAATTGGACCAAATCGAAAAGTAACCTTATCCAGTTCTTAATTCTTGTGAAGTTAGAAAAACTAACTGACTAATTAAAAAAACATCGGACCACGACCTTAAGGAAATTTTACATCGTCAACAATATTCGGTGTAACGAGCTGTAATAGCCCGTTAAACTTAAGTTAAATGTTCAACTTTGCACGAAGCCAAAGTTAAGGCAAATATTAGCTTATGATCGAAATAAAACGTATTTAAATCATATTCAGCACAAAGTTATTAATATTATATATATTGCTGGAAATTTCTGAGGAAATCTGGTATTTAAGTTGGATCATTATGCAAGAACTAAATGAGGAACTCTGTCCCTTATGCAACTATAATAGATAAAAAGAAAAAACTTAGCGGAAGTAGTTATATTATCTATTTCATAAAAAATATATTCAAAATGTCCTCTTCTTGTCGTTACCTACTTCATCAAAATGTCCAGGGACTCATTTATGGGAGCATGAGTTGCTTCTATCGGTACAGAAGCTGCTGTATTAACTTAATCTACTTGTAGTCCCCAATAATGCAATGATATTTACGACATGTCCTCTAACATATTTCATAATCGATAATCCCACGGATTAACCTTTCGACTTTCAGGAGTCTATCTTTAGTCGTGATAACTGAGTCTACATTAGCCTCGAATCGACGATAGGCGTCATTAATTAATTTGTGCGTTGGTCCGGAATTTTGTTGGAGTATCTATAGTTTTTCCGAGAACAAGGCATAATTTACAAGTTTAACTATATTCTCAAAAATACCATTTTAATAGTTGTCTGCACATGTTTTCATTTGCAGAGTTGCAGTTAAGTGGCAGCAGTGTTACTCATTTCCCACCAAATCATTACCTAAACAGGATGTCGGCCTTTTCCTGCCTTCAAAATATTTTGTGATGCTTCCTAAAATGTTATTTCAGTTAAGATTAGAAATAATAATAAAAAAATTATTTTGAGTTTTATCGGTTTCAAAAAATCCTTTTAGCTCTTTCTCTCACACGTTAGACTATGACATATCATCATCATTAGCTTATTTCATCCATAGTTGGGTGTAAGCCTCCCCAAGTTGTCTCCAAAAAGTTTTATTATTTGATTTTTGCATCCAATCGTGTCCTGCTAATCTTTTTATGTCGTCCGTCCATCTTGTCTGTTGTCGACCTCTGCATCTTTTGTATTCTCAGCCTTGCGATATGCTCCGCCCAATTCCACTTTAATATACATATTCGTTGCACTACATCTGTTACTTTTGATCTTCTTCGTATCTCGATGTTAGGAATACGTCCCTGGAGTCAAATATTTAGCATTCTCTTCTCCGTTGTTCTTTGAGTTACCTGGAGTTTATTTATTATACTTTTATTTAAAGCTCACGTTTCAGTGCCATATGTTAATACCGGCAGTACATACTAATCAAATACTCTGGCTTTTATTGCATTTGGCATGTCCAGTTTGAATGTGGATTGTAACCTTCCGAACGCACACCAAGCTAACGAGATTCTTCTATCCAAGTCAGCCTTCAAATTATTTTTTGATATTTCGATTTTTTGTCCTAAATATATGAATGTTTGTATGTTTTATATTCTTTCACCTTCTGTTATTAGTTCCTGGCTGTTATCTTCACTTTCGTTGTTCAAATATTCGGTTTTGATGAAGTTTATTTTTAGACCTATTTCTCGAGACTTGTTATTTAATTCCATCAGCATAGCATTTCTTGTAATTCTTATTTTGTATTGGCCATCAGAGTGATATCATCTGCGAACCTTAAGTGATTTAATCGTTCACCGTCCATTAGTATTCCTTTATTTTCCCACTTTAAAGATTTGAACTTATCTTCTAGAGTCAAAGTGAACAGCTTTGGGGATATCGAGTCACTTTGTCTAATTCCTCTTTTAATTTGGATTTGGAGTTGAGTTTCGGATCGTGAAATGTGTACTTGTGAATCGAACGCCCGGAAATAGTCAACTCGTTCAACGAGCATTATTACGGTAGTGTTTCGATCTATTTATTCGAAGACAATAAGTAAAAAAATTTGGAGGTTTATGAAAATAATTCTGTAAAATTGTATGAAGCTAACGGAACGATAGGCGACGACCTTGATCGTTTTACTGTTTACGGTGATAAGAAATATAAACAACAGTTTTTTTTTCCTCCCATGTTTGAAAATGGAGTATACGAGGAACACACGTAAAGTTTTTATAACAGAGAGAACAATGGATAGCGATGATTATACCTCAGGAGACTAGAAAGGAAGAAGAGTCGAAGAAAAAGAAAAGCCAATGGGATTATTCAAGAAGAGTAAAGAGCTAATAAGAACACCACAGAAAGAGAAAAACGAAAGAGTAGATAAGACAGACAATTTTATAGAAATGATCACAGAGCTAATGTCAGAAATAAAGGATATAAAACAAGCTCAGAAGAGATACCAACAAGAGTTGAAGGAACTAAAAAAGGACAATGAATTATTGAAAGAGGAAAATAAGATAATTAGAGAAAACATGAGAAGTATGGATTTGAAGATGAGTAGACTGGAAAAAGAGAACGCAAGGAATAATATTGTAATATCGGGAATGAGATTTGAAGCGAATAGCCAACTAGATCTGAAAATAGGTGTAGAACATTTTATGGAGAGGAATATGGACACAAAAGTACAGACTAAAGATGTGATAAAAATGGGAGCGACTATATACAAGATAGAACTTGGAAACACGGGAGATAAAGAAGCTGTAATGAAAAATAAAAACAAACAGAGAAACCTAAGAGAGAGAGTTTACTTAAACAACGATTTAACAAAACATGAATAAGAAATTCAAAAGAAATTAAAGCATATAGCAAAGAACGACAGAAATAATGGAGAAAGCGTGAAAATAGGATATCAAAAAATCATAATCGAAGGGAGAAAATATAAATGGGACATTGAGGAAGATAAATTGAAAGAATAAATAAATAATACTACGACCATCAAGTCAGAAAACTGAGAAAAAGGAGAGAAATAGGTAGATTGACGACGACCCTGGCAAAGATAAAGGATACGGAAGAGAAGACTAGTAAAAGGAATAGAAATAAGAATATAATTAAAGAGATAGATAGGAAGAAAGAAATGGGAAATAATTATCGAGTTATTAGATTAAGAACACAGAATAATAGGGGTATAAACGGAAAAGTGGATGAACTGACAGAAGAACAACAAATGCACTATGTAGGAATCACTGAAACAGAAAAGAAAGGAAATGGATACAAAAAATTAGAAGAAACAGCATACAAAAATCGACATAGAGACATAATACCGGAACAAGATACAGAACTCACATAAACAGAAGAAAATAATACAGAAGAAACAAAAGAGGCAATCGGCAATTTAAACAGGATGGAGAGATATATAAGAAAATATGGAAAAGATAGTTATAGAATAACTCAACTCCAAGAGCCTTACACTCCTAACAAAAGGGGTAGAAAGGCATAAGGATTAAGTAAGTAAGTTCTCGAGACTTGTTATTTAATTCCATCAGCATAGCATTTCTTGTAATTCTTCTTTTGTATTGGCGATCAGAGTAATATCATCTGCGAACCTTCAGTGATTTAATCGTTCCCCGTCCATTAGAATTCCTTTATTTTCCCACTTTAACGATTTGAACCTATGTTCTAGAGTCAAAATGAACAGCTTTGGGAATATTGAGTCGCCTTGTCTAATTCCTCTGTTAATTTTGATTTTATTTGTTTTTTCTTCTAGCATTATTTGTGATATGGCATTTTTATATATGAATTCAAGAAGAACTGTGTACCTTTCATCGACTCGGCTGTTACTTACGGTGTTAAGAACTGCCCGTATCTCTACCGAATCAAATACTTTTTCGTAGTCAACCATTGTTATCCACAAAATGACCTTATATCCATTTGCTTTTTCCACTAGTAATCTAATTGCTTGAAGACAGTCCAAAGTACTGTACCCCCGTCTAAATCCCGCTTATTTACGTGATTGATAACTGTCTAATTTATTCGTTAATCTATAGGTTATGATTCTAGTGAGGATTTTGTATAGTACCGATAACAGGCTGATGGGTCTGTAATTCTCCAAATTAAAATTGTTTTCCTTTTTAAATATAAGCACAATCAAAGTGTTGGTATTTCACTTTCTCTAAGGCACCTATTATATAGAGCTTGAAGAGATTGTATTATCGATGACCTTGCATACTTTATCATTTCTATAGTTATCTGATCGTCCCCTGGTTCTTTGTTGTTGTGCATATGTTGTAGGGCGTTCATCCGTTGTTACATCGGGAATTTCTTCAGAACCCACATTGCTTACTATCACTCTGTTTCATTCTTCTTTTCCAGACGGTGGCGGTATTTTCATGTTATATAGTGTTTGATAATAGTTCTCTGCAGCTTCCTTTATCGCTTTGATTTGTGCGATCGCTTGGTTATCGTTATTATTTGATGGCTCTCTTCATTCGTTTGTTTGTTTAGGTATTTCAAACATTTTCCCTCCTTCAAATTTTCTTCTATTTTCGAGTTTCTGTACTGTCTGTCGTCTTCTCTGATCTTTTTCTTTATTTTTTTGTCTATTTCTACCAATTCTAAATTGTAGGATCATTTCTTAGTATTCGTCTCTGTTTCATGAGATTTTGCGTCTACTTAATTTTTGTGTTTTTTCTTTTTTCGATGTTGCTATTTGTTTTGTCGTCATGAGTAGGCTGTTGGTTATTCATGCGTTTAGTTCATCAAGTTCTGTTTGGTAGTTTATGTGTTTTATATGATTTTCCAGTCCTTGTCGATATTCATCTGTGTTTTGCTTTATTATTTCTGTTGGTGCCTTTATATTTGTATGCGATATCAATCTACGTCTCGCCTGCTTCAGATTCATTCATGTTCTGAGCATCTATTAGTCACTGCCAATACTTATCGTGTTCAGGACTATCGTGCCAATTACAGTATTCTCGCCATTTGATAACACCTAATTTCGTTTCTTATTATACCATCTCGGCTTTGCCATGTCCATCCAAATGTTCTGGCTTTTGGAAAAATGTGTTCATAAGTTTTTTTCGTTTATAAAATTTAATAATATTTCTCCTCTGCTGTTCCTCGAACCCATACCCAACCAAACTTCCTGACACTCTTCTTATTTATATTCATTGGCTTCCCTATTTTGACGTTGAAGTCGCCGATTATTATAATATATATTGTTTTAGGGTATAGCAACACTTTATTTATATCTTCGTAGAATTGGTCAATTTCTTCTTCCTCGCTGTCTGATGTCGGTGTATATACCTGAATGATTTGCTTCTTCTGTTCATCTCTATAACTAGTGAAATCACTCTTTCCGATATGGCTTTGAACTGAAAACATTTTTTGCTAGTCTTTTATGTATAAGTAGACCGACTTCTCCAATTTTTTTACTTTACTTTACTACGAAATATAACCATGTAAAAATAAAAAAGTCAACTAGAACAAGAACGTTCAGTTCTTGATAATAAGGTCAAGTTAAGTATTCTCTTAGCCCTGCAAAAACCTTACACTGAACGTTAATCAACGGATGGGAGCGACTCTGTTTACATTTGGCCAAAAAAGAAATATTTGATTTCCTAAATAAAATTAAGCGCTCTTATACAAAAGAGCCTAATGGTATCTCTTGTAAGGTTCTTTACTTGCGCAAATTTTGTGTGGTCCCTTACTTTGATATTTTATTTAAGATATCAATAAAAAATATCACCAGAGAATGGAAGCGAGCGATCGTTCACGATAATTCATTCGTTGATATTTACAATATCAATTTTTTTTTTATTAAACAGCGCTACAGGCCTTGTAGGCCTCGGGCTTCATTTACATCTCATATTCACAATAATGATCAAATTTGCTCACAACCACTCTCCAGCAGGCTCTCTCCATTGCCTTCCTCTTTCACTCGCCGAGACCCATACTCCTAAGATCCCTCTCCACCATCTCCATCCACCTCGTCCTCTGTCTTCCTCCCCGTCTTCTTCCGATAGACTTTCTATGTAGTACCATCTTCGGCATTCTCTCTCTTGATATCCGCTGTATATGTCCCAGCCATTTTAGACGTTGTGCCTTCACATATGTTGTTATTCTTGGTTCCTTATAGAGTGCATAAACCTCCAGGTACGTTCTTCTCCTCCATCCTTCTTCCGTCCTTATGCCTCCCAGGATAATTTTCAGCATTTTTCGTTCCCGTGTTTCCAGTTGCTCTTCTTCTTTTTTGTTAAGCACCCAGGTATCACAAGCATACGCCACCGTTGGTCTTATTATGGTTTGATATATTCGCATTTTGGTCGTCTTAGATAGGTGTTTGTTTTTCATTAACATTCTCAAGCTCCCAAATTTTTGGCTTCCTTTCGCTATTCTCGCTTGTATCTCCCTACCCTCATGTCCATTCTTCTTTAGTACTACTCCCAGGTATGTAACTTCTTCTACTTTTTGGAATTCGTAATTTTTACCACTCTCGGTTTTCTTCAGGTTTTCTTCATCTTCCCCTCTGCTCATCCCCATAATCATGTACTTTGTCTTCTTCTGATTTATTACTAATCCATATATTCTTGCTTCATCCTCTAATTTTTCCATAATTCTCTTGAGTTCATTTTTTGTTTTCGCGTTAGGTCATCCGCATAACCAAGATATTGGTGCTTATTTTTGAAAATTGTTTCTCCTCTTTCCATTCTATTATTTCTTATGATTGCCTCCATAACTAAATTAAACAGCGTCGTGGAAAAGAGGTCGCCTTGCCATTTTTGACCTGAAAACTCGCCGATCGTTGTCCACGCCACATCAATTCATTCTCCATTTCTTTCAGTGTCATTTCCGTCAGTCTTATCAATTTTTCTGGGACTCCCAACTGAAACATTGCTTGATACATTTTTCTTCTGTTTATTCTATCATATGCCTGCCCAAAATATATAAATAGGACATACAACGTCAGGCTGTACTCGTAACAGCTAGTCTGAATCTCTTTTAAAGTAAAAATTTGATCTGTCGTTGACCTATTCCTGCGGAAACCGGCTTGATATTAACCCATTATCCTTTCTGTATATTCCTCCATTCTTTTTCTCAGGATTTTGCTGAAGATCTTATAGCATATATCTAAAAGCGCAATGCCCCTATAATTTCCTCATAACATTTCGTTGCTTTTTTTGAGAATTAGACATATTCGTGCCGCTGACCACTCTGTTGGCATCTGTTCCGTTTCCCATATTGTTTCCACCAGTTCATATATCTTTTTGTGCAGTTGTTCGCCACCTGCTTTTAACATTTCAGCACGTATCTCGTTTGACCCCGGGCTTTCATTATTTTTTAATTCTTGGATATTGTCTATTATTTCTTGTTCTGTTGGTTGTTCTATGTGTATTTCTTCTTGCACCATTGCACGGTCCGCTCTTTGCTTTTCGTCACTACTTCCGTTTAGTAACTGTTCAAAGAAATTCTTCCACTCTATCATTATTTGGTCTTTCTCGCTTAGCACTGCCCCTTCTGTTCTCATATAACAATACCAAATTATCAGAAGCAAAAATCAAGTGGGCAGCTAGAGATTTTTTTTTTTTTATTTTATGGCAACAAAACCATGTCTAACATTTAGACTCCTTTAGTGAATCTGCTTCTAAGAGTCCTATAAGTACTTAAAACGAAACGTCGAATATTCCTAAGAAGAAAAAAATCATCTAGCTAATTAAGTTGTCATAAAACGGGGGTGTCTAATCGACCAACTAACAAGACTATAAAAAAGAGGTTTAAGAGCACGAAGGGTAAAAGTAAAACGTTTCGAACGGCTATTTTAGATCAAATTCACTGTGCGAAAATAGCAAGGGTGGTTTTTAACAGATTTAAGATGACGAAAACGTAATACTGGGCGCTTTCGAAGATATTTATGAGATTATGGGTAAATGACTAGTATATATTGTCTGAAAAAGGGTTAGAAATAAGATTAAAGGCCAGATTTTTATTTTAGTTAGTTATTAGCAATTGTTGCTCCTTATTATTATATACTGAATAAATTTGATTTTTATTTCCAAATGATATAATTGTTAAAGAAGGAGCAGTTTACAGTAAGGTCATGATTCGTAAAGTTTGTATGAGCTCTTTGTGGACTGATGTTATCCACCCTTCATTTCAGATGATTTTAAAATAGTTTATTAATAGACTAACATCATTAACAAAGAAATTAGCTCAAATCAAATCCAAGGAAACTCGCCAAACCAAAAATGAATGGGTTAAAATTTTCAGAATAAGTGAAGATTATGTAGTGGAAAGAAACGAAATTTTGGTGTACATGTTTAGGTAATGTCGCTCATGACGGATTATTGTACAGTTACTCTTGTAACAATAAATTATTCCCGAACAAATGAGTTAACATTTTTAGTAAGTGATGTAATTCTACGAAAAGTCATTTTTGGATAAAAGATTTAAAAATAAGTTTTCTTTGATAATTAGGTAAAATATAAAACCTGAAATGTAATTAATTGTTTTAAAAGGCAAAAATTTCTACATTTTTTTTTTGAATAAATTTGTTATAAAAGATCACAGCAACACTGTAAATATCACGTGCTTGTGAACAATTAGCAATATTGTTATGCTTACCAGTGGCAGAGCGAAAACAATATTGTCATCTCCTTCTTTCTTTAGGATCTATCTTTTACTTTATTATTGAGATCTTCTATTTAAGGTGAATTTTTAGCAATCGATCTTGCTACTAGGATGTACCAGTTTCAATATATTAAGTGATTTCCATAACACCCTATATGTATATATATATATATATACATATATATATATATATATATAGATATATATATATATATATATATATATATATATATATATGTATATATATATATATATATATATATATATATATATATATATATATATAAATATATATATATATATATATATATATATATATATATATATATATATATATATATATATATATATATATATATATATATATATATATATATATATATATATATATATATATATATATATATATATATATATATGTATACATATATATATATATATATATATATATATATATATATATATATATGTGCATAATTTTTTGTTCTTTCCTAAATATCTGGTGGCGGACCGTAGCTCCGTGAGGTAGTACTTGCTTGGGGTGCAGAAGGGGTTCAATTCCGACAGGTCGGTATACTTTTATTTAATTATATATGCTCTGGCCATGTACATAGGTAGTAGTTGTTTGCAGAAATGCAATAACGTCTGTGGCAGCACTACCGCGCTGTCTAAAATGTGTCGTGAAATACAAAAGTGTATGTTTCGGCACATGGACAACCTTAACTTGTATTACGACATCCCTGCCGATATCCTCAGGGTATGAAAAAGGGTAAAATCCCTACTCAGACGGGGAAGTGAACGATAAAAAAAATCTGTAATATCACTTCAAATGCGATATTTTCTCTTGCGTATCTTTTATTTACTTTTTTTTAATATGTATCTTTTAAATACAACAAAAAACTGGTTATTTAAACACAAAATTTATACAATATTTTATTTTTCAGAACAACGCGATTCGCTAACAATGCAGCTTTGTCAAGTATAAATAATATACAGAATTACTAGGTATATATAAACTAAAATAGGTACAAAATGATGAACAAATTTTATGATAGGTAATTACGCAGAACTATTAAGTAAATGCTTTGAAAAATTTTTTTGTCTTAATGACAGGTATTTTTAATAGACTAATTATGTAAATAAATTTAAAAGAGGTGACCTATTTGTTTCTGTTTGTCCGTTTAATAAAATATTTGTATTTTTCATACGGTTTATTTCTAATTCCGCACACGTGTAGCTCCTGTAGCGTTTTAGGGATTTCCCTGCAGCAAGTGTGCTAGACCCATAAAAAAAAAATAAGGCTCTCTTCAGGTCTAGTTTATAATCTTTATTTTCTTGGTGTAATATTTCGAAATTTGGGTCAAAAAAGTGATTTTCAGATAATAGATGATTCGCATATGTTGAGTTATTTTTTCGATTTATAAAACTTCTATAGTGTTCATTAATCTGTGTAATAAAAGTTCCACCTGTTTGTTCTATGTATGTATATTTTAGGACGTTTTTTATAATTTTTTAAAAAAACTTCCTATTGAGTGTTCTATTTTGAATGTTATGTTGATATTTTGATGATTAATTATTTGTCTTATTTTTACTCACGAGTTACCATAAAATGTTTAAAGTTTTATAAGGCCTTTTGTTATTGGGAAAATTTCTGAAATAGCTTAATTTTTGAGTTTTCTATTTGCCATGTTATCTATAAGTAGCGGTGAATATCCATTATTGACGGCTATTTGTTTGATAACACAGAGGAACAGCTGTTTTGGTGTCGAGGTTTTTTGAGCTGATTCTATATCAATTTGATGTCCTGAATTCAAATAACGTATTCATTTGTACCTAGGAGCTCAAATTTTTAAGATATACAATTTTAGAGAAATATAAGTTACATTATTGTAACTCAAATCCGTAAGTGTAGTAAACAAAAGTAGATACGAAATTTTTATTTTAGTTATACAAAATACAATATTATGTCGTACTTACAAACAAAAAAAAACATTGAAGAAATGAAATAGTCACTGGAAAGCTTCTTTTCCGCGGCATTCTTGAATGTTTTTTTAAACAGTCCCTTTTTAAACTCCAGCAGTAATCTGCCATCATGTGCATGTCCCATCTTCCTTGGTAGCGGTCCTCCATAACTTTAATATCTTGGTGAAATCTTTCACCTTGTTCCTCACTCATGTCTCCTAAATTTTCTGGAAAACGGTCTAAGTGGCTGTGTAAATAGTGTATTTTAATACTCATATTGCACCCTAAAGATTTGAAACTATTAAGCATCTTGTTAACCATTTCAACATAGTTTTGAGCTTTATGTTTGCCTAGAAAATTTTCTACAACTGCAACAAATGATGTCCAAGCTTCTCGTTCAACTTGATTCATTGAATTTATGAAGGCAGGATCCTTAATTAATTGTCTTATTTGTGGGCCGTCAAATATCCCTGCTTTGAGTTTTTCTGTGCTCAACTGATGCATTTTTACCCCTATATATGCAAAACAAGACCCATTCTTATCAAGAGCCTTTACAAATTGCTTCATTAAGCCCAACTTTATATGTAACGGAGGAAGTATGATTTTTCTCTTTCAACCAAAGCGTCGTTAATGACATTCTTTTCCCCAACATCCATGTTTTCTCTCTGAGGCCAATCTTTTCTAACCCAGTGGTGTGTTTTGTCCCTACTATCCCAGAGGCACAAGAAACACGGATATTTCGTGTAACTACTTTGCTGCCCAAGAAGAAAGTTTACCATTTTTAAGTCTACACAAATCATCCATTGATGTTCGTAATACTTTATCTTCTGCAAGACCAAAGTTATGGTATTATATTCTTCTTTCAGTTTCGTTGAGTGAGCTAGTGGTATTGAACCATATTTATTCCCATTATGTAGAAGGACACATTTTAAACTTCGCTTTGAACTGTCAATAAATATGCGCCAATCATCTGGAATATATTCAGAAAGTCCCATTTCTTTCATGAGTCCCCTAATTTCGTGACAAAATACAAGATTGTCTTTTTGAGAAAAGAATGGTAGCAGATCTTTTTCTCTTGTACGGTAAAAGGTAATTTTGGTTCCTTGTTCCAGTAAATTTTTGTCGTTCAACCTAGAAGCCAGTACTTCGGAAGCTTTTTTCGATAAATTGAGATCCCTGGTGAGATCATTTAATTCATTTTGATTGAAGCGTTGAGGAACTGATGACGTCCCCTCATAGTCACTGTTAGTTTCATTAGCATCAGAACTTTTATTAGCATCAGAAGAGCGATCAGAGGGAAAATATTCGTCATCAGAGATATGTGGTAGCTGATGAAATGTTGGAATCGGTATTTCATCTGAGTGCGGGATAGGGCGTATTGCCGAGTCTAAATTGGGATAAGTCCACTTACTACGGTTATTTCGATTGATTCCATTAGTATTTACTAAACAGAAATAACAATCACTGAAGTGGTTTTTTTTTGGTTCTCTCCAAACTATTGGTACGCCGAATTTTAGACATTTTCTTTTCCCGGTAGTCCACTGCCGTAAATGCTCTGTACAAATTTTACATACGAGATGCGGGGCCCACGTTTTGTCCTGATCACCAAGCTTAACTCCAAAGTATCCAAGATACGCTCGCTTTACAAAGTCAGTAATAGTTTGTCTGTTTTGTTGAAACATGTATTCTCCGCATATATAGCAAAACACATCAGGTTGATTTACACAACTTCTTCTTGAACTGGAACCTGAACTCATTTTAATTCTGTTCAATAACTCAAAAACACTCTTTTCTTAACATAAAATAACACGCCGAATTCGATCTACTCTCATTAGTAAGAACGCACAAACTGGCGAGTCTTACCCGAGTTAGGTGATTAAAAGGGTCAGTTCAGGTACCTGATAGGCAATGGTTCCACTATTTATAGATTTACCTGGAATTTACTCAATTACAGACTGACAATAAAACCATTGTACCTACATTAATGAATATATAATAATTTTAGAACTCTCATAAATGAATATACTGAATAAAAACCACATTGGTAGATAAGTTGATGTATCTAAAAAAGTAGAGCTGATAGAGAAAAACGGATTGCATGTATAGATTTAGCGTCCCCAAATATAATTAAAATCAGCTCTAAAATCCCAGGCACCAAAACAAAAATATTTTTTTGTTGCCCTGTGTAATATTTAATTCGTTATTAAAATCAGTTTCTGATAAAGGAGCTGTAGTCAACCTTTGGATAAAACTATGGTAAGTTGCTAGCTTACATTGTTGGGGGTGTGTTGATGTATTATGAATTGTTGTGTTTATGGTATATGGAAAAAGTATGTTTGTTGAATATCCTCGTAATTTTTAAGTTTAAGAAATTGAGTAATTCTAGAGTCTCTTCATCCATGGTAAATTTAATACTGTCATGTAGAGAGTTTATGTAATCTAAAAAGGTTCATAACTGTCTTTGGGTCCGGGGGGTGACACATGCAATAACAGCATTTACATATCCGTACCAGTAAACGAATTGTTTACTTAGTGTATCTTAAATTTTAGCTCTAGTGAATTCATAAAAAATTTCAGCTCAGAGAGGACTTAATGGGCAACCCATTATTAGTTCTTTCTTGCTAATATGGAATTTCTTATTGAATGAAAAGTAATTTTGTTTTAAATCTATTCTGTATTTTTTGAATATTTCGGCATATACAATCTAATATAAAATCAATATTAGAATTAATTACGTTGGAATTCTGGAATTTTTGGCACAATAGTTATCACAGCTATATCAAACATTTTACTCTTTACACTTGTTAGCATCATCAGAAGCGATGATTAATTGATATGAATTAATAATTAGTGAAATCCAAGGTTTAAGTTTTTCACAATATGCCTTTCTTACTTAAAGTTCACAACATCGTATGTTCTGATCTCTTTTCTTTAACCTTGCCCAATTTTTGAACATATGATAAACAATTTCTACCTAAAATTTAACTTTGAAGAAAAATCTTTATTAATAAGTACAGATCACTTAATACTTTCTATGGAAGAGTTTCCATAGGTAATTTAAGAAATATGGGTAAGTCTAAAATTAGAACTAACCGAGCACGTTATAGTTACGTTTTTAGTCAAAAAAAGATTTATTTCCTTATTTCTGTAACTTGTTAAAATATAAAATATAATTCTATGATAAATTTGTTTCCAGATTCAAATTGAGCCAAGAAACCTAATTTAAGTTGGAAACGGTGAAAAGCAACAGTACAGCGATGACTTCAGACAAAATATTTATGTACTTCTGACGATTGTGATAGGTACTACCTAATAAGGGATCATCAAACCTACAATAATTAAGACTTAGTTTAGTTACACAGAAAACTTTATATTTATTGGTCCAACCAATAAAATTTGTATAAAATTTAAAAGTTTATTGAAAAAACAAAACTAAAAAGCTTTCTAACCCCAAACATCATTACACTAGTTTAAATTGTTATATATATTAGCAATAAAATAATAATTAATAATAGTTAAAAACGTGAGTAGGGAAGAGATGTGAAAAGGGTCGGATAGAAGGTCGAAACTGAAAGGAAACCACACGTGATTAATAAAAGTCAATATATCTGTACACAAGGGAAAAGGTTATGTATATGAAAAACAAACTAATCGTTTAAATTGCTAAATAATACACGTGATTTAAAATTGAAAATCTTGTTTACACATATAAGGATAGGTCTTTTGACTGCTTTAGGGATCTCAAATTTTTCAAGCAAGTTTAATTTTTTGCTATTTAAATAAAACATTGATGTTTTAAAATATACTGGAGATTCCTTCTTATTTTTGCTCTGAGCATTCGATGGTCACTGCCAATGCTTATCGTGTTCAGGACGGTCGTGTCAATTACAATATTCTTGTTATTTGATAACACCTAATCAATTTCGTTTCTTATTCTAGGCTTTGCCATGTCCATCCAAATGGTCTGGCTTTTAAAAAACGTAGAAGTTATTTTCGTTTATAAAATTTGATAACATTTCTCCTCTGCTGTTCCTCGTACCCAAATCAAACTTTCCGGCACTCTTCTCATTTATATTCATTGGTTTCCCTATTTTGACATTGAAGTCGCCGATTATTATAATATATCTTGTTTTAGGGTGTAGCAATGCTTTATTTAAATCTTCGTAGAATTGGTCAAGTTCTTCTTTCTCTCATATACCTGAATAATCGTACATTTGCTTCTTATGTTCATCTCTATGTCACTCTTTCCGATATAACTTTGAACTGAACAACATTTTCTGCTATTCTTTTATGTATAAGTAGTCGACTCATTCTACTTTACTTTATTTTGCTACGAAATATAACCATGTAAAAATAATAAAAGTCAACTAGAACAAGAACGTTCAGTTCTTGATAGTAACGTCAAGTTAAGTATTCTCTTAGCCCTGCAAAAACCTTACACTGAACGTTAATCAACGGATGGGAGCGAGTCTGTTTACATTTCCTAAATAAAATTAAGCGCTCTTATACAAAAGAGCCTAATGGTATCTCTTGTGAGCTTCTTTACTTGCGCAAATTTTGTGTGGTTCCTTACTTTAATATTTCATTAAAGATGTCAATAAAAATATCACCATACTTAGAGAATGAAAGCGAGCGATCGTTGGCGATAATTTATTCGTTGATATTTACAATATCATTTTTTTTTATTAAACAGCGCTATAGGCCTTGTAGGCCTCGGGCCTCATGTACATTTGATATTCACAATAATGATCAAAATTGCTCACAACAACTCTCCACCAGGCTCACTCCATTGCCTTCCTCTTCCACTCGGCGACACCTATACTACTAAAATCCCTCTCCACCATCTCCATCTACCTCGTCCTCCGTCTTCCCCTCCGTCTTCTTCCGATAGGCTTTCTATGCAGTACCATCTTCAGCATTCTCTCTCTCGACATCTGCTGTATATGTTCCAGCCATCTTAGACGTTGTGTCTTCACATATGTTGTTATTCTTGGTTCCTTATAGAGTGCATAAACCTCCAGGTTCGTTCTTCTCCTCCATCCTTCTTCCATTCTTATGCCTCCCAGGATAATTATCAGAATTTTTCGTTCCCATGTTTCCAGTTGTTCTTCTTCTTTTTTGTTAAGCACCCAGGTATCACAAGCATACGTCACCGTTGGTCTTATTATAGTTTGATATATTCGCATTTTGGTCGTCCTAGATAGGTGTTTGTTTTTCATTATCATTCTCAAGCTCCCAAATTTTTGGCTTCCTTTCGCTATTCTCGCTTGTATCTCCCTACTTCCATGTCCATTCTTCTCTAGTACTACCCCCAGGTATGTATATTCTTCTACTTTTTGGAATTCGTAATTTTTACCACTCCCAGAGGTTATCTTCAGGTTTTCTACATCTTCCCCTCTGCTCATCCCCATAATCATGTACTTTGTCTTCTTCTCATTTATTACTAATCCATATTTTCTTGCTTCACCCTCTAATTTTGCCATAATTCAAGTTATTTCTTGTTTTCGCATTAGGTCATCCGCGTAAGCAAGACATTGGTCGTTATTTTTGAAAATTGTTTCTCCTCTTTACATTCCACTATTTCTTATGATTGCCTCCATAACTAAATTAAACAGCGTCGTGGACAAGGGGTCACCCTGCCTTAAGCCATTTTTGACCTGAAACTCTCCGATCGTTGTCCACGCCACATCAATTCAGTCTCCGTTTTTTTCAGTGTCATTTCCGTAAGTCTTATAAGTTTTTCTGGGACTCCCAACTGAAACATTGCTTGATACATTTTTCTTCTGTTGATTCTATCATAGGCCTGCCTAAAATCTATAAATAGGACACACAACGTCAGACTGTACTCGTAACAGCTAGTCTGAATCTCTTTTAAAGTAAAAATTTGATCTGTTGTTGACCTATTCCTGCGGAAACCAGCTTAATATTCCCCTACTATCTTTTCTGTATGTTCCTTCATTCTTTTTCTCAGAATTTTGCTGAAGACCTTATAGCATGTATCTAAAAGCGCAATGCCCCTATAATTTTCGCATAACATTTCGTTGCCTTTTTTGAGAATTAGACATATTCGTGCCGCTGACCACTCTGTTGTCATTTGTTCCGTTTCCCATATTGTTTCCACCAGTTCATATATCTTTTTGTGCAGTTGTTCGCCACCTGCTTTTAGCATTTCAGCACGTATCAGCTGTAGTCAACCTTTGGATAAAACTATGGTAAGTTGCTAGCTTACATTGTTGGGGGTGTGTTGATGTATTATGAATTGTCGTGTCTGTGTGAATTGGTTTATGGTATATGGAAAAAGTATGTTTGTTGAATATCCTCGTAATTTTTAAGTTTAAGAAATTGAGTAATTCTAGAGTCTCTTCATCCATGGTAAATTTAATACTGTCATGTAGAGAGTTTATGTAATCTAAAAAGGTTCTTAACTGTCTTTGGGTCCGGGGTTAAACATGCAATAACAGCATTTACATATCCGTACCAGTAAATGAATTGTTTACTTAGTGTATCTTAAATTTTTAGCTCTAGTGAATTCATAAAAATTTCAGCTCAGAGAAGACTTAATGGGCAACCCATTATTAGTTCTTTCTTGCT
The DNA here is from genome assembly GCA_019049505.1 of Pachyrhynchus sulphureomaculatus. Taxonomy (NCBI): domain Eukaryota; kingdom Metazoa; phylum Arthropoda; class Insecta; order Coleoptera; family Curculionidae; genus Pachyrhynchus; species Pachyrhynchus sulphureomaculatus. Next base: position 191,028,211 of record CM032449.1, read on the forward strand.
AATATGGAATTTCTTATTGAATGAAAAGTAATTTTGTTTTAAATCTATTCTGTATTTTTGAATATTTCGGCATATACAATCTAATATAAAATCAATATTAGAATTAATTACGTTGGAATTTTGGAATTTTTGGCACAATAGTTATCACAACTATACCAAACATTTTACTTTTTACACTTGTTAGCATCATCGGAAGCGATGATTAATTGATATGAATTAATAATTAGTGAAATCCAAGGTTTAAGTTTTTCACAATATGCCTTTCTTACTTAAAGTATCACAACATCGTATGTTCTGATCTCTTTTCTTTAACCTTGCCCAATTTTTGAACATATGATAAATAATTTCTACCTAAAATTTAACTTTGAAGAAAAATCTTTATTAATAAATACAGACCACTTAATACTTTCTATAGAAGAGTTTCCATAAGTAATTTAAGAAATATAGGTAAGTCTAAAATTGGAACTAACCGAGCACGTTATAGTTACGTTTTTAGTCAAAAAAAGATTTATTTCCTTATTTCTGTAACTTGTTAAAATATAAAATATAATTCTATGATAAATTTGTTTCCAGATTCAAATTGAGCCAAGAAACATAATTTAAGTTGGAAACGGTGAAAAGCAACAGTAGAGCGATGGCTTCAGACAAAATATTTATGTACTTCTGACGATTGTGATAGGTACTACCTAATAAGGGATCATCAAACCTACAATAATTAAGATTTAGTTTAGTTACACAGAAAACTTTATATTTATTGGTCCAACCAATAAAATTTGTATAAAATTTAAAAGTTTAATGAAAAAACAAAACTAATAAGGAACCTAACCCCAAACATCATTACACTAGTTTAAATTGTTATATATATATATTAGCAATAAAATAATAATTAATAATAGTTAAAAACGAGAGTAGGGAAGAGATGTGAAAAGGGTCGGATAGAAGGTCGAAACTGAAAGGAAACCACACGTGATTAATAAAAGTCAATATATCTGTACACAAGGGAAAAGGTTATGTATATGAAAAACAAACTAATCGTTTAAATTGCTAAATAATACACGTGATTTAAAATTGAAAATTTTGTTTACACAGATAAGGATAGGTCTTTTGACGGCTTTAGGGATCTCAAATTTTTCAAGCAAGTTTAATTTTTTGCTGTTTAAATAAAACATTGATGTTTTAAAATATACTGGAGAATAGTATTATTTTTGTTTGTACAGAAATATTTCAACATGAAAAGGCTAAAATATTTACGAATTCTGGTGGAGATCTACTTTGCTGATTTACCAACAACACAAATTTTAGCCTTAGAAAAAACGCGGGTATTGAGCTTAGATCATTTTAAGCCGGAATAACTTTTCAACGTTTTACCTGTTACCGCAAAAACTATCTTGAAGGATATTTACTCATCGAGATTCAGTCACTAAATGATCATAGAGAGCTACAAACTACATGTTCAGATCCTACTAGTACTTAACGTAACCTAGTCTATTAAGAGAATTTTAGGCCTAATAGAGACTGTCGCGCGCATCTGTATATTGTTATTGTGTTTGTAAATTTTGATTTTTCTCTTATCTTACACTGATAGTGTGTTCTATAATGTTGATGTTTGTTTCAGCTAATCGAAAATTTGTTTCTTTTTGATACATCATTAATATTCCTCTGTTCTATTAGTTATCACTACTACATTTTCCCTTACATATATCGTATCTCAAAAATAGAGAATTTGCAGTTTCTAAAGAAATTGTGTCTTTTGGTGATCTCAACCAATATATTTTCTTGGAAGTGTCAAAAATTGTGCAAATTATTTAATCTTTTAAGTAACATGGCTGTTTCGCCTATAGTACCATGTACGTAACTATATTATCTGTCAGCAGATACCTATTATTATCTCTTCTAAGAATTGGGTTTCTAAAGCCGATATAAGAAAGTTTGATATTGCCGGTGCAATAGTCTTTACTTTGTTCTTTATATTTCGATAGAGCTCTAAATACCAACGAGTTTAAGATAGATATTTTTGTGAGGGTGGATGATGTCAGAGAGCATTCAAATATCGATTTGAATAAGTTAGCTTTCTGTGAACAAAATGTCCCGAAGGGTCGATATTTTGAATTAGCACCAATACAAATCAGTGACATTGACGTGAGAACATCTGTCGTTAAAAATTGCTCTTGCTTTAAATCTTTGGGCGTCATGTTTTCCTATAATTGTAAGAGTAACGAAGACATAATTAATAAAATAGGACGAGGGAGAAAGGTAATTCGGAAATTAAACTTGTTATTATGGAACGATAAAATAACTAGGAGGACAAAATCAATTATTATGGTGTAGATACATGAGAAATGATGAAAAGAGTTAAAGATCGAATGATGGCTCTCGAAATGGAGTTTTGGAGATGAAGCAGTCAAACATCAAGGTTAGAACATATCCCAAATGACGCCATTCGACAAATGATGAATACTATATTCATCTATTCTAGACACCAGAGAAGGCAAACGTCTTGCCTGATTTGGTCATCTCCAACGAATGGGAGGTGACAGATGGCTAAAAAAGATATGGAACTGGACCCCATGAAGAGGGCAACCAGTGCAACCGAAAGCTGTGGAACTCGAACTGAAAACGGGAAACGGAGACCGTCGTAATAAAAACCCTATATATATATATATATATATATATATATATATATATATATATATATATATATATATAGATATATATATATATATATATATATATATATATATATATATATATATATATATATATATATAACGCCCTTATAAGGAGAAGAGATGAGCAATCAAAGATCTAAAGGCTCTAGTATCTGCTTTTTATTTTTGTTATCGAACTTTCGCTGCCTAATGGTAGCTTCTTCTGGATTCTAAAAATGCAAACCAGGTACAGAAAAGAAACCAAAACGTTCGTTTTTTAAAATGTGATTCAATGAATTGTAAGACTGTATGAGAAATTACTTACAAAAATTTAGCAGTTAATTAATCTCTGGTGAAGACAATAAAATTTGCATTTTTGTTGGCCAGGTAGTAGGTATGATTACAAAAACATGATAAAAGGACACACAGAGTTACACAAGTATTAAAAATAAAACGTTGTCAATAAAAATTAATCAAAAACACTTTTTAAGACAGAAACACAACTGTAAGAAATACCATGATGTTGAAATGGTACTGCATTTTAAAATTTTTTCTGACATCGAGTTTAGTAACTATTTAGTGATATTTGAGTCCGAACCGGATATTGTTGGTAGTCTATGTCATTAGGTCGACAAAAGACCATAAAAGCATTAAAGTTAGGGATGTGGTAAATTTTTTTAGGTGGATGCTACTATTAGATAAATTATTTATTATTAATGATATTTATTTTTCAGTTTTAATTTTATAACAAAAGGACTTAAATTTGATGAATGTTACTATTAGACGAGTTATTTATTATTAATTATATTAATTTGTTTATTTTCTGTATCTTGTTTGCATTTTTAGAATCCAGAAGAAGCTACCATTAGGCAGCGAAAGCTTGATAACAAAAATAAAAAGCAGATACTAGAGCCTTTAGATCTTTGATTGCTCATCTCTTCTCCTTATAAGGGCGTTTCCCAGTAGTTAAACTTATAATTGTTTGTTGCCAGTGCCCTGGTACTGTAATTTATATTCTATACATAATTGTTGTTATTTTAAGTCAAACCGAGTTACAACAGCCTTTAGCCCCAAAAACGTGACCTGGTACCAGTAGGAGCCAGTTTGGGAGTATTCTAAGAATTTTACGGGTTTTTACATAATGTGTCTCGGAATTAACATTTTTTTGTTAAAAAGTATTTTGGAACTCAATTTTCAAACATAAAGAGCCTTTTGTTCAAATTTAATCTTTTATTATATGAGGATTACCTGACTAGTTTACCAAAGAAAGACCCGTTTGACAGGTAAAAAGGAGGGTGAATCTAATTTCTATTTTAGCGATGGTAATTTTACTTCAGCGTACAACCGACCTTTTATTTATTCAGTTTAGTTTCTAAAGTGCCTTTGAGCTGGTTATGTCGAACAATTATCTAGTGAAGATATTTTAACGTTTTTTTTTTTTTAATTTTCCAAGTGTGTGTGTTATTGTTTTTATAACTATTACACTATTATTTTAAAAGACATTTGAAAACATTTTATTGAAATTAAAGTTTGCAATATATTTTGTTTCATTTTCCAAGTTAACTGTTATTTACCTATTGGCCTCTGAAATGGCATCCACATCAGGTGTACAAAGCCGGACCAAGGATAAAAATATTTCTTGTGGGCTATCCCATTCACCAGATCACCGGTTGTAAACTACCCTCAAATCGTCAAGTTTTGTGTGCTTTATTTTATAATTTACGTACTGTGAAATTAACTGTAAGAGAATCAGCAAAACTTACAATACGAGAAGTGTTCATTTTTTGGGAGAAAGCTCGAATCCCGACTAAACATGAGCAAGATGCAATTACTAAGCTGGAAAAACTTCACGCCGAGTGGAGAACTCTTCAAAAAGACCGGAAGAAAACATCGAAAACGGCCAAGAACAAATTTAAAGAGTTTGTTGAAAAGTTGGATGATCTCTTTGATATTGCTCAACAAGATGCCTTGGCTCTGATGAAATCGGAAGAAGATAAGGGGTTTCTCGTGAAACAGAGACAGAAGGGCCGCCCAGATTCCATGACTGGAGTGGATCTCAAGTTGTCTCGAGCTGAAGAAATCAAGGTGCAAAAGGAACTTGCAAAAATGAACCTACAAATCCAAGAAGCAACTTTTGATATTGGTGAGTTTTTTTTTATTATTAGTATTCTAAAAAATAGATAAACAAGTAAGTAAATAGTTTCATTATAATTGAAAGAAAATTGTATATGAGAGCATGATTTGGCATCTTTATGATTGAGTTTATATTTTTTAAATAATACCTTTTGATAATTAGAAGTAGGTAATTTAGTACCTATGTATTATTACTATTCTGCTAAAACGACAAGTTTTTATAGTCTTTTTTTCTCTTTCTTTTGTTGCTTCTTAGAGACGGATGACGAAGACAAGTTCGAAGAAGGAGAAGAAGACACTGAAGAGGACAGCATCTACCAGGAACTTGAGAGCTTGGAGGAAATGGACATCCCTGAAGAAGCTGCAGAAGATCCAGGACCATCTGAGAGCAAGAGGATGAAAGTTTCATTTGCAAGGGGCGTTAAAGAGATTTTAAACATGAAATTGTCCATTTTATTAGATCGATGTAAGGTATCCGACAGAAATGCCACGAGAATTTTAATAGCTACTCTAGAAGCACTAACCCTTGACCCTCTTGAGTACAAAGTCTCGAAAACTTTATTACATGATAGAAGGCAAATGTTCAGAGAACAATATAAAAAAAAAAATTTTGATAAAGTAAACATTCCTGAAAAAGAGCCCGTGGTTGTCCATTGGGACGGTAAACTTTTACCGGGTGTTTTAAAAAATGAACAATGGGAGCGAATAGCTATAGATATTTCATATGGCGAAAAGGAACAGCTGCTGGGAGTTCCGGTAACAGCAAACAGCTCTGGAGAGGAGAAGGCGTAGCCATATATCAATGCCTACATGAATGGGGTCTTCTCAACACCGTCAAGGCGATGTGTTTCGACACTACAGCATCCAACACGGGAAGACTCAAAGGAGCATGCGTCATATTGGAGCAAATGTTAGGAAGAGAATTGTTATACCTAGCTTGCCGTCACCATATCTTGGAAATTCTGTTAATAGGCGTATTCGACACAAAAATGGGATCAACCACTGGACCTCATCCAGACATTTTCAAGAGATTCCTCACTGCGTGGCCCAAGATAGACAAAGGAAAATACGACACAGGTATCAGTGACAATCTAATACAAAAGCAGCTAACTCCAGAAGTAATTGCAAATAATATCAAAATAATGACTTCCAAGAAGGATTGAAAATTGTCAAAACATTAAAAGTAGTTAATGATATGGCTGAGCGTGGTTTTAAATTAATAACCGACTTTAACGACCTTCTGACAAAAGATGAAGACCAAAAGCAATGTCCTGCAAGTTGTAAGTAAATGCCGAGCATTATATCCTAACGTTTCAAAAACTACTTTAACAAAAGCTCTAGAATAGATTAGATAACTATGTAAAATTATCAACTCATGTAGGTACTACGTCTGTATCTTTTGTGTGTGTCTGTTTTGTATGTATTATATACCTAATTTTTATATTTTAAAATAAAAAATGTCATTAGACTTATCAGTATTACTTGTTTTTTTATTATATTTCTACTTTAAACTCAAAAATATACAAAAAAAAAGCAAAATTTATCACTTAATAACAAAATATACGAAGTATGCTCCTAGTGGTACCAGGTCACGTTTTTGGGGCTAAAGGCTGTTGTAACTCGGTTTGACTTAAAATAGCAACAATTATGTATAGAATATAAATTTTGAAGAACAACATTAGCTTTCTTTTGAGATATTAAGCGTGTTTCTATTATTTACCGTTCTGGAGTTATGGCTCCATATGTCAGCTTTTTGGCCAAAAATTTGGATTTTTTCAAACTTTGAGCGACGAGCGGCACGGGTTAACGTCGTTTAATCGAGCTCAAATTTCGGTTATCTCAATATCTGGAAAGGGGAATCGTTTTGTGGGGTCCAGACGAACAAAATTCCGACATCGATTTTTTGCGGTCACCCTAATGTATATATATATATATATATATATATATATATATATATATATATATATATATATATATATATATATATATATTATATATATATATATGTATATATATATATATATATATATATATATATATATATATATATATATATATATATATATATATATACTCGTATATACTAATACATGTAGAAAAGGAAAGTCTTGATCTGATTCAGTTTCCACTATAAATATTATATTTCCATGTTGTTGATTAAGGTGATTCAAAAAGGCATTTAGTAGTTTATCACCATCTGAGCTAACACCAAATCTATCGTTGACTTCGCTACACAAAAATATTGGTTTTCTTCAGAGGTTTGTGTTTAAATTTTAAGTGATACCGGAGAACCCTCTTCAAGTTTCATGGGACATACTACTTAGATTATGAAAAACAAGTAACGGCCGCCCATGTAATTTGTATTCACATCTTTGCAACCCTTCCTTTCAAATTACATTAAAAGAAACTATTCATGTACAACATTTTCCAGTAGTTACCTTAAAAGTGGGCTTTAACTATACATTTTACGATATTCTGCCCTAAAATAAAAGCAACTGCGGTCGTAAATATTTTCTTTAAATTGCATTTTACGCCGAAAGTCGTAACTCACAAATTTAATTACTTGTTAGTAGGAATGATTTTTCCTGTCAAGTAGTTTAACTCATGCAAAGTTGGGAGGTCACCAAGTTTTCCAACAGCGGCGCGCGTAATGAATGAAAACCAATAAAAATTTTACAACTTCAGTCATTACTCACGTTGGTGCTTAGTATTTTAATGAAAAAAGTGTAACATAGATAAGTTTTTACGAGTATATACCTATCAAGATTATCAATGAGCAACGGCCGATGTAAATTACTGCAACTAAATTACTTTTGTTTACAATATCAAAGTAATGGTTCAAGCAATTTACTATTTTACTTCTTGTACGAGGGCCGCCTTTTAAGTTTTTACAAACGAATAGGAGATGTCGCTATTGAGATGTGACATTACCAGTAAAATTTGACATTTGTTATTGTGAAAACAGTAGCAGCTCAGGAATTGGCCGTGTAGTTGTTTACAGTGCGCATTTAAAAAAAAAAAAACAACAGTTTTGAGAACAAATGGAAATTTCACATGAAGGTTTCCGTTGGATGATTTTTTACGATTTTAGTAATTATCGAACTCAACAATAATGCTTCGAATAGCTTCGTTTAACTTTTTGTTAATTAATCACCATTAGAAAAAAAGGTTTATAATTGGTTTGCAGGATTTCGTCATGGTCGTGCTTCCGTCAGCGATGAATTTCGTGAAGGTCGACCAAAATCGGTTGTTGTTCCAGAAAACATTGATGCTGTGCGCAACATGATTGAAGAAGATCGGCATGTAACTTACCGTGAGATAGAGGCATCCTTAATCATGTCGAAGATTGCAGTATATTCGATTTTGCATGCTGTGAAAAAGATCTGTTCCCGAGGATTTTACGCTATAGTGTTCGGCTAATATGTTGCATATGGATGAAGGATCGGTTTTCCAGATGTTATTATGTAATAATCCAGGAATGAATCTGCGTGGGGAATCCTTCATTCTTTTTATATATCTCCATACTTCCCTAGATGATAAGTTCAATGAAGAAGAGAAGATATTTTAGCTTCTTTTATAGTTCTCTTGGCTGCTGCTCTCATTCTTTTGAATTCTATAAAATTTTTAGGGGGGGATGTCTTTTGAAACGGTTTAAGGCTTTTTTCTGTTTTTGATTATGGTGGGGACTGGTGGTTTTGTAGGGTTGGAGGGATGTCGAAGGATGAGCTGTGAAGCAGCTTGTAGGATACACTGAATTAGATAGATGATGAAGGAATTTGTGTGTGTGTTAGGTGTGTTGTAAGAAGAATTAGTTTGGCATCGTAAGTATTCCAGTCCGCTCGATTGAAGTTTCATTTTGGAGGGATTGGGGTTCCTCATAACTATTGGGAAATGATCACCACTGTGAAAATCATCCAGAATGTCCCATTTGAATCTGAGTGATGCAGAGGAACTGCAAATTGGATTGGATGGATTCCGCATAGTCTAACTGAAACTCAAAAACAGGCTCGTGTCAATTGGTGTAAGGAAATTGTCAAAAAATTAGACTGAGGACATGCAAAATCCGTATACAACATCGTAACAGGACAAAACTTAAATATATTCGTACGAAAGTACGTACGTATCGTATCGAAAGTACGTACGTATCGTATCGAAAGTACGTACGTATGGAAAGTCATGGAAAAGGTTATCAATCAGCATCTTCTAAAATATCTAAAAGGATTCAACATTATTAGTGGTCACCAATACGGCTTTCGTAAACATAGATCAACAGGAGATCTTCTGACTTATGTAACACATGTTTGAAACAACGCAATTAAACACTTTGGAGAATCTCGAGCGGTTGCTCTTGACATATCCAAGGCATTCGACCGTGTTTGGCACGATGGACTGTTGGCTAAGCTACGCTCTTATGGTATGTCTGAAAAGTTCTGTTTGTGGCTCTCATGTTTCCTCAGAGGCCGTTCTTTACGAGTGGCGGTCGACGGATATCTTTCTAACACCTTCACTCTCAACGCCGGTGTGCCCCAAGGCTTCATACTGTCTCCTACTCTCTTTCTAAATTATATTAACGAACTGCTAGAAAAGACCGGGAATCCAATCTACAGATTTGCAGATGACAATACGCGTATCTCTTCATTCACTTTGAGCGTTCGGGCATCGGCTACTCAGGCGAATATCCGCAGATAGCAGGAGGTCGTTCACTTAACAAAGATCTGAAAGAAATTCTATTTTGAGGTGACAGTAACCAAGTAGAATTTAACACTACAAAAACCCAGGCAGCAGTTTTTTCTAAAAAAGTTAACGTTGCCGAACTCGACATAGTCATGTCGGGGCACTCCATTCCCTTAGCATCGTCACTCAATTTGTTGGACGTTAATTTAAGAGCAAATATATCCTGGCATGAACATGTTGCAGGTAAAGAAAGGAAACCTTCTCAAAAGTTGAGAATATTATTTCGAACCAGAAAGTTTTACACTCCACAACAACTGTGGAACTGTGAAATTCTTTACAAAACTCAAATTCGACCAACTATGGAATACTGCTCCCATGTTTGGGGCTCCACTCCCAAACACACAGCATTTCTTGGATTCTGTTCAGAGAAGAGCTGTTCGTCTGATTGAAGACCCGGAACTGACCGGCGGCCTTGATTCACTGGTATATCGAAGAACGGTTGGCGACTTGAGTCTGTTCTACAAGTGTTTTCATGGAAAGTGTTCGAAGGATGTAGCTCGCTTATTTCCTCCAAGAGCGGTGCATGTTAGAAATATACGTCGGGCTAATACTTCACATTCGTATGAAGTTCAGCTTGTTACTCCGCGTACAACGCTTTTCAAGCAGTCTTTTAAAAGAAGAATATCATTTCTTTGGAATAATTTGCCCAGGGCTGTGTTCCCCACCGAATACAATTTACAGCGATTCAAGCACAACGTAAATCACTTTTTCCTCACACATGCCGCTCCTGGAGCGCTTTAGGGACTTCCCTGTAGCACGTGTGATAGACTCATAAAGGAAAAAAAAAAACGAGCCAAAAACTAAGCAACAATCAATTGTTTGGGTGTTCCAAGATGAACTGAATCCAACAAAAGGTCGTTCGCGAAGCACTTCCAAGAAAATGATCGCTTGTTTCTTTGGTTATACTGGACATGTTGCAATCATTGCTTTAGGGAATTGAAAACCAGTTAATGCTGAATGATATACAACAATTTGTTTGCCAGAAGTCATCGATGAAATCATGAAAAATACCCGAAAACTTTGCATCATTCTTCATCATGACAGTGCCAGTTCTCCCACAGCATGTCAAACAATTGATTATTTTACGGAGAAAAACATCAAATTAATGTCTAACTCCCCATATTCACCTGATTTATCGCCTAAGGACTTCTTATTGTTCTCGAATGTCAGAAAAAATCCTTGGACAGCAATTTCCGTCACCTAAAAAAGCTGTTGAATTCCTCCAAAACCATGTTTTTGATGTACCAACTTCAGAATGGAAAAAAATGATTCCAACGCATGCAAAAGTATAAAAATCATAAAGGCGAATATTTTGAGAAATAATCAAACGACTTGTATCAAATTTTTTTTCTTTTCCTTATTTTTGTAAAAACTTAAAAGGTAGCCCTCGTAAAATTACCTATAATTTACTACATAAAATTTAACTACATAAGTTTTAACTGGGTTATTACATCATAAGAATATTATTTTAGTTTCGTGATGTAATGTTTATTTGATTTTAAATATTTGTTTTATTAACTTGCATTATTTTAAATGAAGGTAATGTTTCTCAGTTTAAGTGTTGTAATTGGTAATGAAAAATATGTTTTCACACGTAATTTTTATTTTGTATATTTATTTAAAAAGTATTTTTTTAATTTTCCAGTAATAAGCACATTCTTGCAATGGCACATTATCGATATAAATTTCAACGTAGTAAATCACTTCAGTTTATAATAACAAAATAATGGTTTATATACAATTTACTTCATCACTTGTTTGTACCAGTAATTACATTTACCACAAAACTGTTACATTTACTTTATAATTTTAAATTACTTTAAGTTGATTTTAGTATCAGAAAATTTTTTGCAAAATTGTTTTAATTTTTAGCATCATTTTGAGTGTAGACTATTGACTTTTGCAGTTTTGCGTGCAGTCACTACAAAAACTTAATTAAGATTTATATCTAAAGTATAAGGACAAGTATAAGAAAAGCATATCCAGTGGTTTAACTATTATTTGTATAATAAAGTAAACAAAAAAGATAACACGAGGAGACTTCCCACACACCCAGGGTTGAGTCATGGCGACATTTAATTACACAGCAGAGACTGTTTTATCTGTATGGATACTGATGTCCCAGTAGAGCTTGTAATCTTTATTTTAAAGTATGGATGTTGGTGTGTATTTGTAGTAGGGATCTGTGTTTTCTATGAGTTAGTATGTTATGGCTAGTGCTTGGTGAACTACTTTTGCCGCTGAGTCATGTGGCTGTGTATTCCGTTCCCGCTAATATTTTACATCCGCTTGTTATGTGCTCGATCGTTTCTTTCTGCTGGTGGCATTTCCTGCATCTGTTTGGTAGTTTCTGGTTAATGTGACTTTATCCTGGATAAAGAGCCTTCTGTTTCAGGAAATAGCTGCCCATCCTGTAGCCAGGTGCATGATTGTTTTTTATGAAGGTGTTTTGTTCTATGTGGTATCTGTGTTTTCCGTGGAGTATTTTTTCTGACCACGTTTTCAGCTTTTTCTGTTGTAATTGAGAATGACTGTGTGTGTCTGTTGAGTGGTCTGCCCGGGATAAGTCGAGAAGTGTGTAGTTTTTGTCTACTTTCACTGTTGCTGTGTGGAGGCTGGTTTGCTTGATGTGAAAGAATTTCCTAAGTGCTTTTATTTGTGTGTGGTGATCTTATGTCTATGATTTCTCTTCCTTCTCCCTTCGTCTCGATGGTAAGTCTTTCTTTGCATGTGCTGGGGTATAATTTCATGTATTTGGTGAATTGAGAACGTATAAGGATGGGAATGTTTTCTATGTTTGTGTGTGACCATTTGATGATACCAAATGAATATGTGAGTATAGGTACAGCGAACGTGTTGGTGGCTTTAGTGAGATTCTTGGAGTTGAGTTTTGTTGGAAAAAGTTTCGTGAGTCTGTTTTTGAATCCAGTTCTGAGCTTTGTTTTGATGTGAGTGTGGTTGAGTTTGGTGCTTTGTTGGAAACAGATATTTGTATGTTTCTTTATCGAGCATGTTATGGAATGTTTCGTTGTTGATGGTTTCCGTCTCATGGTGGCTTTTATTATTATTATTATAGTAACAAACAGCTAAAAAAAATAATAACAAAAATATGAATCCTCCACAAACATACAGATTTTATCTAACCTTTAATTAATAACGATACGCCACTGTCTGAATCTGAACTCAAAACTATTCCTAGTCAAATTAGCAAACCCTAGTAATCGTAAATAATAAAATCGTTAACTATTTGCCGTGAACGCCAATGAGCTCCATGCCCTTTTAAATTATTTAGCAAGTTGGTGTAGTTTGCTAATTTATTGATATTGCTGCATTAATTGTGAGTCTATTAGTATATCTCTCGACGATTTTAATTTTACATTTTATGCAAAAGTATTCGGATACGCGGATAATACATCTTCCTCATCATCATAGAATACAACTATAAAATGTATATATTATGCCAGATTAAAAGGAAACATCCATTAAAGGATAACAAAGAAAGAAGAACCTGGGTAAATTTAGAGGTATAGTAAATAAGTAGTTCATTCAGTGGTCATAGGTGAAAAGATCCCTCCCTCCTTTCCCCCTCCTCTTGTTTCTATCATGTGATATGTTTGCCCATCCCATTCCGACTACTTTCCTAATACCTTTATATCCTATTTAACATAGATTTTTTTTAGTGTTCTATACGGAACACTTATAACATCACTTTGGTGTCTTTCCGTTTGTCCGTCTGTCACACTCGATTTTCTCCCAAACTATTTGACATAGAAAGTTGTAATTTGGTACTAATATAGGAATTTATGGCCTCATCAGAGTCGTGTAGTTTTGAATGTTAAATTTTGAGTTAAGGGGTTAGTTTTGGGGGATGTCAAATGAAAGCTTGTAAAACACAAGTTCAAAAATATATATAATCTAATACTTGCGCGCACTTTTCTTTGTATTATTTTTTAAAAAATCGGGAAAAATCGCTGTCCCTTCCCTTTATCTCGAAAAGTACAGATCAAAAAATTTTGAAAAATTTCTGGAATGTTCTCCACGGGATGTCGCTTGAACGCAAAATTATCACTAGTGCATTATCTTTAATAATTTATCTGGTATATCAAAAAAAAAAATTCAAGGTCATCAGTTTTAAGTAAAGATCGGAAACAAACTTTGTTGAAAACTCATTTGGGGTGTATTTTGTGAAGTCACTGATCATTTTGTATCTCCGTAATAAAGATTTTTAATTTAGAAGCAATCAATGTAAGGAACACTAATTGCGCAAGTTCAATTTGCACTTGACCGGTTATTTCAGTGTGGTTTCCATTCCGTTGTTTTTTGGATCCATAGTGTCTTTCCAGTCTTGTGACATCTTCTCATTTTTCTCTCTAGTACTGCGTATTTGGTATCTTCCATTTTGGGACCTGCTCTAAACTATTTTATATTTGTGTACTTCAGGGTTAGATTTAGAACTGTCGTTGCCATTTGTTTCGTTACTGTCCACATTTTAGTCCCATTCTAAGATAACAGTTTGACTTAATATTTTTATTTTTAATTAATTATATCTTAAATGTTTTACTACATTAATTAATTGATATTAATCTTCCAAACCGTTCATGTGTCTTATTTTTGTATTTAAACCTACCGTTTGTATTTTTCTGTTGACGTTCATGTTTTGTCACAGGTATATGTATTATTTTACTGCTCTATACTTATTCTATTCAGCATGATGGGTTCGTTATTGTGTCTGTCTCTTCTATTCTTGTGTCTATTTTTTATATTTATACTCAGCTCTACTTCCTCTGATCTTTGTAATTCCTGGCGATCATTCGTAATAGGCACTTAATCGCCTACATATATTGGCCTATTTGTGTCATTCAATGTGTACGACATAGTTCTCAGAGCTCTCCCTATTTTAATTCTTCGAATATATCTTCAATTACCAACGTGAAAAGCTTCGTATATATAAAGTTTCCTTTAGTTCGATATATCTTAAATCTAACGGGAATTTTGTATCACATTTATATTTGGACCTATTTCGAGTAAGTCGGAGACCTCGTTTTAGTCTCTAAATGCTAAGTACCATTCTTTGATTGTTTATTATCTTGATTAACTTATGTCAAAATAATGAAGCACTATAAATCCGTAATATAAAAAGAATGCCCACCTAAATCCTGACGGCAAAAGATCTAGAATCATACGAAACGCTACCACATCATTAGTCAAGCACATCAAAAAGGAGCACTGGGAGAGAAAGATGTTCTCTTATAGGGTTCAAAAACACATATGGTGTTTAAAGAGAAGTTAAAAAAGACGAAGCTAATAAATTAATAAGTAATAATTACAAAAAAAAAAAAAACAGTCATATAATTTGTATTGGTAGTTTCAAGAAAGAAGATTAAGAGATAGCTCAATAACTAACGTTTCAATAAAAAATAATAACTGGTCAAGTGCAAGTTGAACTTGCACAATTAGTGTTCCGTACGTTGATTGCTTTTAAATTAAAAAAATTTCTTACGGTGGTATAAAATGATCAGTGACTTCACAAAACACACCCCCAATGAGTTTTCAACAAAGTTTGTTTCCAATTTTTACTGAAAACTGATGACCTTGAAATTTTTGTTTTTTTTTATATATCAGATAATTTATTAAAGGTAATGCACTCGTGATAATTTTCGTTAAATCTACACCCCGTGGAGAATATTCCAGAATTTTTTCAAAACTTTTTGATCAGTACTTTTCGAGATAAGGTCGGGGACAACGAATTTCGAAATAATACAAAGAAAAATCTGCGCAAGTATTACATTATATATATATTTTTACTCATGTTTTCACAAGCTTTCATTTGACACCACGCTCGATGACCTAGTAAAAAAAATTTTTTTTCACTTCCGATTTCACCACTCAAAACCAATTTCTCCAACTTTCTATGACAAATATTTCGGAGAAAATGGGGTGTGACAGACAGACAGACGGATATACAGACAGACAGACGGACAGACAGACAGACACCGAAGTCATCTTATAAGTGTTTCGTACGGAGCACTAAAAAGAAGCAGAAATTGCGCTGAAAAAACTTAAAAGTGGAAATAGTTCAGGCAAAGATGGTATTACTACTGACCTGCTCAAATAAGGCAGAGGGCATTGATTCAATACCTAACAACTCTAACAACTCTTCATCCGAAATTAAACTAGACAAACTGATGAGCCAAAGCCTTTATTAATTAAATAAAACAGCAAAAAAAAAATGAAATGACAATCTCGAAAGCAAAAATAAAGTCCAAGTCTAAATTTAAATTATTATTGGGTTGTGAGGTTGCGGTCGAACAAAAAATAGTATAGTAAGAAATGAAGTTTAAATAGCTCGGCATAGATATATCGAATGTAAATCATATCGACACAGAAGTGAGACACTATCCAAAAATTGGAATGAAATCCGGAATATATAAGACCACAATTAGACCTATACCCGAAATATCAGAAACTGTTATTTTGAAACACCAGGAATGAAAATTGTGCACAGAATAATGAGAAGTGCAGAAGTTACATTAGTTAGATATGTAAAACGGCAAGGGATAGCTCAGCATTGGGAAGGATAAGAGTGATAGATTCTGAAAACAGGGAAGCGATATCCTTCCATAAATAGATGAACCAGGTAATATGCAAGGGTGGATTTATAGATTTGGTAAATTTCTACGTAATAGTGGAAAATTTTGTTAATCGGCATGACTGTTGGTAAGCGTGATTCTTGTAACGGTTATGCTCAAAGTTTCAAACAGACGCAACACGCAGTCGTTTGTAGGCAACTATCATAAATGATTGGTTGATAGAATTGGATACAACCGAGTATAGTGCAGTGATAAATCATTTTTATTTTCAAAGTGGATTGCAACCTAGATAGAAACTGAACTGAAGAAAATCCTAGAATGCCTTCTACGCTAGCACTTAGACCATTTATTAGTGAATAAATGAATTTAGGCGTGGTCGCACGGGCACTGCAGATGCTGGACATTCAGGACGCCCAATTGAGGGTTCTTCTGAAAAAGTGGTCTATAAAATTCATGGTATCCTGATGGAAGATCGTCGCATTAAGCTTAGTCAGATGGCTGAGATGGTATCTCACACATCCCGTATGAAGTTTTGACAATGAAATCGCTTAAAGTTTGTTGATTCCAAATAAAAAACGCACGAGGAAAGCCATTTCAAAATCGTGCTTGGAAAAGTTGCTGCGTAATTCGAAGGACATCTAGCGTCGTTTTATGAGTGTAGACGAAACATAAATTCACCATTACACCTTGAAGACAAAACGGCCGTTGTGTAGAAATGGTGAATAAAATTCATGGTCTCGTGATGGAAGTTCCTTACATTAGGCTTTGTAAAATTTCTGAGATAGTAGTCATCTCACGTAAATAGGTACATAATATCCTGCATGAAGTTTTAAAAATGACAAAAAAGTGCTTCTTCATTAGGACAATGCGCCTGCTCACACATCGGCCGTTGTCGGCAAAAGTGCACGAGAAGGGTTTCGAAATAGTTCCCCACCCACCCTATTCCCCAAATTTCTTCCCAGGTTCGTTTTTTTGTGTCCTAGCTTCAAAATAGAGGTGAGAAATTGATCAACTTTTGTATACAAAATAAACTGGCTATCACCAATACCCTGTTCAAACATCATATCCGCCGTCTTTATACTTGGAAATCTCCAGGAGATCGATACAGAAATCAAATAGATTATATAATGATAAGCCAAAGGTGGAAATCATCTATACTGGACACGAGAACTTACCCAGGAGCAGACTGTAATTCCAACCATCAACTTCTAGTTACAGTTCTTCGTATTAAATTCAAAGCTTCTCAAAAAAATATAAAGGTGCAACGAATGAAGATATATCCTCCAGAAAAACAACAATTTACGGAACTAGTAAATAAAAATATCCGAAATACCCAATATAATGAAGATCCTGGAAATAATGAAGAGATGTGGAACAAAAGTGAAAACATCGATAAAAGATGCCCACGAAGAAATAGCATCCCGAAGAGTAAGAAAAGGTATTAAAAAATCTTGGATGTCTGCAGAAACATGGCAACTTATAGAGCATAGGAAAAACGTAAAGAAAACTGGACTAAACGATGATCAGCAGATAAAAGAGTACCAAGATTTAAATCGCCTTATACAGAAGAACTGTAGACAAGATAAGAATACATATCTCAATAACCAATGTAAAGAAGTACAAGCATATGCAGAGAAAAATCAAGTTAAAGATCTTTTTAAAAAAATTAAAGAGATAGATAAGGATTTTAAACCTAAAACTTGGGCAATCGAGGATAAAAATGGAACACTGCTTACAGAGAAAGAAAGAATAATAGACAGATGGAGAGAATATTGTGAAGATCTTTATTATGATGCACAAGAAAAAGACATACACCAACAGATCAATACCACGCAGCAAGAACCTGAAATAATGAGGAGTGAAGTAGAGGATGCTGTTAAGAAACTGAAAAGCAATAAGGCACCTGGCTACGATGACATCACGGGAGATATTCTTAAGGAACTAGATCATGACACAGTGTGGATGATCTATAAAATATGTAATAACATCTGGAAAACTGGAATATGGCCGAAAGATTGGACGACCTCTATAATAATACCACTACATAAGAAAGGCTCTACCTGTAAATGTAGTAATTATCGTACATTATTTCTATTATCACATCCAAGTAAGGTAATGCTACATATCATAAATAATCGTTTAAGATATTATGTTGACCAACAAATCTCTAGAGAACAAGCGGGATTCGTTAAAGGACGAGGCACAAGAAATCAGATTGTTAACATAAGACAATTGATAGAGAAATGTAAAGAGTATAATGTGTCTATGGTAATGTGCTTCATAGACTATAATAAGGCTTTTGATTTTGTCAACTGGAAAAAGCTTTGGGAGGTACTAGAACAAATGGGTGTTCCTTATCATCTGATTAAACTGATTAAAAACATCTACTTGGACAGCACTGCAGTGGTGAGAATAGACAATACAATATCCGAACAGTTTCATCCTCGCCGAGGTGTAAGACAGGGCTGTGTTCTGTCTCCTACATTATTTAATGTTTATGGTGAATTTATAATGAGAAATGCGTTGAATGAATGGGATGGTGGAATCCTAATAGGAGGTGAGCGAATAAACAACTTGCGTTACGCTGATGATACCACCATATTTGCAGCGACCGAGGAAGAGATGGCTACACTTTTAAATCGAATAGAGCAAGAAAGTGAGAAACTAGGTCTGACCATAAATAAGGACCAAACGAAGCTGTTGATAGTCGATAAGTCTGACCAAATAGTAAGATCCGACTTACTCAATGGCATTGAGAGAGTAACCACCTTTGTATATCTAGGATCATCCGTAAGTAGTATGGGAGGATGCGAGAATGAAATAAAAAGAAGAATATCTCTAGCAAGAAATGCTATGACGAGACTTACTAAGATATGGAAAAGTCCATACATAACTAAAGGAACGAAATTAAATCTCGTACAGACCTTAGTATTTCCAATATTTTCGTATGGTGTAGAATCCTGGACACTTAGAGTAAAGGAACGTAAATCTATTGATTCCTTTGAAATGTGGTGTTATAGGTGGATGTTGAGAATATCCTGGACCGCCAGAAGAACTAATCAATCTATACTGAATGAACTAAATGTAACTGTAAGGTTATCATCACTATGTATGAAAAGAATTCTTCAGTATTTTGGACATGTAGCTAGAAGGCCAGGCAATAATGTAGACCGGCTAATAATAATGGGAGAGGTCCAGGGTAAAAGGAGGAGAGGCCGTTCGCCAACAAGATGGTCAGATCAAATAAAACAAGTTATGGATCAACCACTCCATGTATCGTTGCACTTGGCAGAAGATCGAGAGAAATGGAGAGAAATAGTGAACAGAACAGTGAAGACATTCCATAGAGATCACGACCCTCAAGACTGAGGAAACGAATAGAGAGAGAGCTTCAAAAATCGGTTTGGGAGAGAAGAAATTTTCGTCAAATGAAGAGGTTACCTGTGCTGTAAACAAGAACTATGAACAGTTTTCGCTGGACCAAATGTATTGAGCTAATTGGAGATTAAAGTGTAAGAAACAAATTTTTGCAAAAAAAATGTTATTTACCTCGTGTTTTACAAGACTTTTCAATCGACTCTCGTATAGGCAATCAAGACTACATAAAGGAAGAAGAAGCGGAATATAAAATTCCAGGTAAACATGTTGTCTCACCTCATATTCGAAAATCATTAGTTTGAAATGTGTCTCGGTCTGTGAATTTGTTTCGAGAACATTTTTTGCCATCAATGTATTCTTTGATGTGCTAACAACGCCTTAGTAAGTTTTCCAATCGCCGCCTGCATCAATAATCACCTGGCATCTTCGAGGCATGCTGTAGACGAGATTTTCTGCATACTCAGACAATGTCTCAAGATTTTTCTAATCTTGCGAAACAACGGAGTCAGTTGTTCTCAGAGTTTTTCGTTTGAGCTTTCTCTTTACAACGGACTAAACTCTTTTAATAGGGTCGGTGTCCGGCGGTTGCGAGGGCTACTTTAGTATCTTATTGTGGGCCCAGGCGAGCCGCTTCCCGTCGTGATTTTCACCCAGTAAAGGTTTCTTTAACGTGCTTCGGAATTTGACAAAGATTCTGTCGAATGGTCTCATGGGACACACTCAAACCTAATTTTGTTAGTTTTGCTACTCCTGGAAGCAGCGTCAGTTTCGGGTCCCGTGAAAACAAAGACATGAGTCGTTTTTGGACTTTCGAAGTGACTACTTACCGAGCCTCGTTTAAAACGATTTACCCACCTCTTTACAAATAACATCGACTTTTTAATGTATTTAGTGGTCGCGAAATGTGTCATTTGAGGCCCCTTTGGATGGGAACAAGGAAAAACTGCCTTGAACAGACGCACAAACAAGTGACTCATTTCGGATTTTACGTGATTTTGAGCAAAGTTTGGAATCGACTAATATTTTTACTAAAATGCGCCGTAGACAAAGGTTCCCCCTACCGATCTTTTGTTGAATCGCTAGAATCGCATCTACCAAAAATGAATTATCGCGGACACCTTCTCACTTGACAGACTGTACAACTTCAGATGGCTTCCGACACTCCATTTTTCAACATTTTTATATGGTTGCTATTACCACCTAAGAAATGGTTAATCTCTTTTTGTAAAGCTTAATTAATATTTCATTGCCTACGAACTGTTTATTAACTGAAATTTAAAGAAAAATATAAAATTGAGTCACATTTGTGTATTCGTACCAGTAATTTTAGCTGCTGCCATGTGTTGTGATATATGAAACCCTCGTTCCGGTAACAATTTTCCAATAAAAAAAAATAACGTAAATTCGCTTTAAGCTCTGTTATTGTAAAGGTTTATCGTTGCGTCAACACTTTGCGTTAATACGTTAATTGACAGTGACGTAAATCGCATTTTTGTCGCTAAAGCGTAATTTTTTATGGATTTGTGCATTCAGAATGACTTTGATAAATTGTTTTTGTTGTCTAAATGGTTTTTTGAAACAGATAAACAATTGTTTATGCTTTTTTTTTGTTTTAAAGTGTTTTGATTAATTTTGTTAAATGGTGTTTAATGGTTTAAAGTTTATTTGATTGTATTGTTGTGATACACAAAAACGGTGAAAATTAATATAAAATTGATGCATAAATGTATAAAAATGCAGTAAAAATCATTTAAAAACTGTTATTTACTCTCTGATATTTTTTCATTTCTTATTAGAGAGGTTCTTACCGGGTAATCTCTCCGCTACGGCTCAATTGGTCTAAGAACAATGGCAGTTTCTTTAGTTTTCTGTCTGGAATACTTATAATATCACTTCGGTGTCTACCCGTTTGTCTGTTTTATCAGGTCATCGAGTGGGGTGTCAAATGAAAGCTTATAAAACACGAGTTCAAAAATATATATAACAAGCAGGGCCCGCGGCTCCGCTCGCATGGACTTGATTCACTACTATCGTCACTGCTTATTCCTTATGTTATCCAACGCAATAAAATATCTCCCATTATTTCTCCTTATCTCCCAATATTTCTCCTTATTTCCCATTATCTCTACATAATTTCCATTATCTAGGCTTATCTCTGCTCATCTCCCAATATTTCTCCTTATCTCCCATTATTTATCCTTATCTCCCATTATCTCACCTTATTTCCCATTATCTAGGCTTATCTCGACTTATCTCCCATTATTTCTCCTTATCTCCCATTATCTCTCCTTATCTCCCATTATCTCACCATAACTCCCATTATCTAGACTTATCTCTGCTTATCTCCCATTATCCCTCCTTATCTCCCATTATTTATACTTATCTCCCATTATTTCAACTTATCTCCCATTATCGAGGCTTATCTCGACTTATCTCCCATTATTTCTCCTTATCTCCCATTATCTCACCTTATCTCCCATTATCTAGGCTTATATCGAATTATATAGAACATATGTATAAATTTATAAAAACACGTAAATCGGATAAGTGGTTCTCGAGTGATAAGCGCACTAACGGACAGACAGACAGACAGAGAGACGTTGCATTTTATATATATTTTATTCTTTGCTACATGATATTGTTCCATATTTAATGCTTTAGGGAGTGTATTGCAAGAGAACGCGCTAGCGGCAAACTTTTCTCCGACTTGATTCACTATTATCGTCACTGCTTATTCCTTATGTCACCTAATAAGATATATCCTATAACCTGGCCAGAGAACATACGTATGTTAAAAAAAGCACGTAAATCGGATAAGTGGTTCTCCAGTGATAAGCACACTAACGGACGGACAGACAGACAAACAGACGGACAGAGAGACATTGCATTTTATATATATTATAGATATTCTCTGCTACATAATATTGTTCCATATTTAATGGTTTGGACCGTGTATTGCAAGAGAACGCGCTAGCGTCAAACTTTGTCCGACTTCATTTACTATTATTGTCCTACCTATCGTAATAAAATATAGCCTATAACCTGGCCGGAGAACATATGTATGTTTAAAAAAAAAAAGTACGAAAATCGGATAAGTGGTTCTCCAGTGATAAGCGCACTAACGGACAGACAGAGATACGTTGCATTATATATATATATATATATATATTATAGATGTAATAAAATATATACCTATAACCTGGTCAGAAAACATATGTATGAATTTAAAAAATCACGTAAATCGGATAAGTGGTTCTCGAGGGATAAGCGCATTAACGGACAGACAGATAGACAGACAGACAAACATTACATTTTATATATATTATAGATATAGATTATTATTATTATTATATAACCTGG
This sequence comes from Pachyrhynchus sulphureomaculatus, assembly GCA_019049505.1. NCBI lineage: Eukaryota > Metazoa > Arthropoda > Insecta > Coleoptera > Curculionidae > Pachyrhynchus > Pachyrhynchus sulphureomaculatus. The sequence continues at coordinate 191,051,054 of CM032449.1, forward strand.
CCAAAGAATATAGGTATGAATTTAAAAAAAGACAGGTAAATCGGATAAGTGGTTCCCACGTGATAAACGCACTAATGGACAGACAGACAGAGAGACATTGCATTTTATATATATTATAGATTATATATTACAGATATTCTTTGCTACATAATATTGTTCCATATTTAATGATTTAGGCTGTGTATTGCAACGGCACGCGCTAGCGGCAAACTTATTTCCGACATCATTCACTATTTTACGTCACTGCTCATTCCTTATGCTACCTATCGTAATAAAATATAGCCTATAACCTGGCCAGAGAACATATGTATGTTTTAAAAAAAAAAGTACGTATATCGGATAAGTGGGTCTTCAGTGATAGGCGCACTAACGGACAGACAGACAGACAGACAGAGAGACGTTGCATTTTATATATATTATAGATGTAATACTTGTGCGCACTTTTCTTTGTATAATTTTTAAAAAATTGCTGAAAATCATTGTCCCTTCCTTATCTCAAAAAGTACTGATCAATAAATTTTGAAAAAATTCTGGAATAGTCTCCAGAGAGTGTAGACTGAACGAAAATTTTCACCTTTAATAACACAGGCTAACGACGAAAAAACTTTTTTAATAATTTTACCTCATTCCTATGTTTTTTGGTATGCTAAGTCCGAAAATAATAATAAAAAACCGGTCAAGTACAAGTTGAACTTGCACAATTAGTGTTCCGTACGTTGATTGTTTTTAAAATAAAAATTTTTGTTAGGGTGGTATAAAATGATCAGTGACTTCACAAAACACACCCCAAATGAGTTTTCAACAGAGTTTGTTTCCAATCTTTACTGAAAACTGGTGACCTTGAAATTTTGTTTTTTTTTATATACCAAATAAATTATTAACGGTAATGCACTCGTGATAATTTTCGTTCAATCTATACCCCGTGGAGAATATTCCAGAATTTTTTCAAAATTTTTTGATCAGTACTTTTCGAAAAAAGGTAGGGGACAGCGATTTTTTAAAAGTAATACGAAGAAAAGTGTGCGCAAGTATTACATTATATATATATTTTTTACTCCTGTTTTCACAAGCTTTCATTTGACACCACACTCGATGACCTAGTAAAAAAAATTTTTTTCACTTCCGATTTCACCCCTCAAAACGAACCCCTTAAGTCAAAATTTATGTTACGGTGGTATAAAATGATCAGTAACTTCACAAAACACAACCCAAATGAGTTTTCAACAAAGTTTATTTCCAATCTTTACTGAAATCTGATGACCTTGAAATTTTTGTTTTTTTTATATACCAGATAAATTATTAAAGGGAATGCACTCGTGATAATTTTCGTTCAATCTACACCCCGTGGAGAATATTCCAGCATTCTTTCGAAATTTTTTGATAAGTACTTTGCGAGATAATGCCCGGGACAGCGACTTTTCACGAATTTTTAAAAATAATACAAAGAAAAGTGCGCGCAAGTATAATATTATATATATATTTTTTACTCGTGTTTTCACAAGCTTCCATTTGACACCACACTCGATGACCTAGTAAAAAAATTTTTTTTTCACTTCCGACTTAACCCCCCAAAACTAACCCCTTAAGTCAAAATTTAATTCTCAAAACTACATGGCTCTGATGAGGCCATCAATTCCTATATTATTACCAAATTTCACCTTTCTACGTCAAATAGTTTCGGAGAAAATCGGGTGTGACAGACAGACAGACAGACAGACAGACAGACAGGCAGACAGACACCGAAGTGATCTTATAAGTGTTCCATACGGAACACTAAAAAGTCGTATTATCCACCAATTTTTCACATTTTAATATTCAAAATGTGAAAAGTTTATTTTTTATCATTCGAATGTTATTAGGTTGACAATAAAATCAGAATTTTGTAAGGTTGGCAGTAAAATCAAATGTTATTAGGTTGGCAGTTCGATAAATTTCACAGCTGTTTATTTTCTTCCAGTTAATATAACCTCGCCTTGTAGTGTTTAACCCATGTGCTTTAATTCACACTCAAAGTATGGCTAATCGTGATTGTAAAAACTCTCCCAACACTTTTTGTTATATATGTGGTGAGTTTGTAGTTAAAAAACATCAATACTCTGCATATTTTGATGTAGAAATCGGTAATCAAGAAAAATGTTGGGCTTCTCACAAAGTATGTTATGTTTGTGTCGAGGATCTTAGGAAATGGTATAAGAAAGAAAAGAAAGCTTTTAGAATTGCAGTATGGAGAGAGCAAGAAAATCATTCAAATGACTGTTATTTTTGCAGTGTTGATCTTTCTGGATATAACTCCAAAAATAAGAAAGTAATTGTCTATCCTAACTTTACTTCAGCTAATCGGCCGGTAGGACATGGACCGGGACTTCCTGTCCCTGAGCCACTTCAGTCTATTGATGACGTTTTACAGTCCAGTCCCGAATTTAATGAAAGTTGACCGGATGATGATGAGTTTCAATGTTCCCTCGAAAATTTAAAACCACATTTGTTTACACAAGCTGAGTTAAATGATTTAGTGAGAGATTTGGGTTTGACTAAGGAAAAAGCAGAATTGCTTGATTCAAGGCTGAAAGAAAAATATTTATTGGAATCTGGAACATCTATTTACCATTATAGAACAAGAGATTAATAATTTGCTCAGTTTTCTTGGCATTGAGTACAAGAAGGAAGACTGGAGGCTTTTTATAGACTCATCAAAAACTAGTTTAAGAGGTGTTCTGTTACACAACGGAAATACTTATGCTTCACTGCCTGTTCCTCATTCAGTCCATATGAAGGAGACTTACGAAAATCTTAACATGATTTTACAGAAAATTAACTACCCAGCTCACGATTGGATGCTATGTGGAGATTTAAAAGTTGTCTCTATGATTTTTGGTCAACAAAAGGGATTTACAAAGTTTCCATGTTTTATATGTGAGTGGGACAGCGGAGCAAGGGATCAACATTGGTCCAAAAAACAATGGCCCGTAAGAAAAACTTTAACACCTGGCGAGAAGAACATTTTGCATAAAACTTTAGTAGACCCAAAAAAGATTCTTCTACCCCACAAGACACATCAACTTAGGCTTAATGAAACAATTTGTGAAAGCCTTGCCTAAAGATGGTGAATGTTTTAAATATTTGAGTAAAAAATTTTCTCATTTATTAGAAGCCAAACTGAAAGAAGGGGTTTTCGTTGGGCCTGATATTCGTAAAATGATGTTCGATTCCAACTTTGAAGCAAGGATGATTACAAAGTAAAAGGAGGCTTGGATATCATTTAAAGAAGTTGTAACTAAGTTTTTGGGCAATGTGAAAGACTCTAACTATGAACTTATCGTAGCTAATATGATGGACAAGTTCAAAAATCTGGGTTGTCTAATGAGCCTTAAAGTCCACTTCTTGCACAACCATCTTGACTTTTTTCCTAAAAACTTAGGCGATGTGAGTGAAGAGCAAGGGGAGCGGTTCCATTAGAACATAAAGGAGATGGAGAAACGGTACCAGAGACGGTGGAATATCAACATGATGGGTGATTACTGTTGGTCACTTCATAGAGAACAACAAAATGCATCACATCGGAGAAAAAGCTATACAAGAAACTTCACAGAGAAAAGGGAAAGAAAATACAAAAAAATTCGCATTGAAGTGAAATATGTTATCGTGAGTAAAATCAAATAAAAGTACGGTTTAAGTTTTTATTTTTTATGTATCAAATTTTCCCTATTTTGAAATTTAAACGATGTCATATTGTGGGAGAACTGTGGGTAATACAAAAAAACTGATACCAGATACGGTTTCAGCACCCAAAAATGCATAAGAGATATGCATTTTTGGGTGGAGATGTATTGGTTTAAAAAGTTTTAACAAATATTTTTTTTGTTGGCCTGTAAAATTTATCTGGTATATAAAAAAAACAAAAAATTCAAGGTCATCAGCTTTCAGTGAAGATCGGAAACAAACTTTGTTGAAAACTCATTTGGGATGTGTTTTGTGAAGTCACTGATCATTTTATACCTCTGTAACAAAAATTTTTATTTTAAAAGCAATCAACGTAAAGAACACTAATTGCGCAAGTTAACCGGTTATTTTAATTTAAGCTTCATGTGTATAACACTGGATAATAAGAATTGTACTGTCTAGTGTGATAGTAGTAGTAGTAGTAGTAGTAGTAGTAGTTTTAGTGGTATTTAAAACCCAGGATAAGGTAGATTGTTAGGATACAAGCGAGGCAGGGCAGACGCTCTCGTGTGATACTTTATTAATTAAGACCTAAAGTTTCCAAAAATAACTTGAGCAGATGCATATGATCCAAAACTTGGGAGTTACGGTTTTATTTATTCAAAAACTCGAAAAACGACCGATTTTGATTGGAAAAAGCGGGTCCAGCTTCATCCTCCAGTATTGGCGGCGTTTGCCTTATGCAGGTACCCTCTTATTTTATCAAGAACAAATTAAATTTATTGATTTTGGGGCGCTCGCCTTTTTTAGTGTCAACAAATGTTACGGTATTTGAGACCAGTGGTTAAACTACAGTCCATTTTTGGATGTAACATTTTGGGCCTTATCTGGACATTCCAGGACACGGGAGCCGCAAAATCAACGTTAAAGGCTTTTATTCGACTCGCCCGATAGAACGAACAACCAGGGTTGCCCTCTTGGTCTAATATCTTAAAGAACTTGTGAGAATTTGAAGTCGGTTCTGAACAGGGCAAAGTATGAATGGCTGATATGCGGGGTCTTTAAAGCAGCGTTTATCAACCTTTCAGTATTTGCGACCCAATTTTCAAACATAATTTTCATCGTGCCTCCCCCCCTCACACACAATAACAACGCATGCAATAATAATGTATTTTGAATATTTTGATGCTAAAGCTACACTATGACCTTAATTACAAACCTTACAAACTACCAAGAATAAGTAAATTTATTCATATTGGGCAACACATATCTGCTGCGTTGACAAAACTAGAATCGATGCCTCTCTATTGCTCTCTGTCACGTCCACCATATCGGTAGCGGCTTCGCGAGAACTTCCGAGTTGTCTCGAACATTCTGAAAGTCTGCCCAAAAGTGCATAAATGCTGCACCTCGTTCAATTACAGCCCGTCTCATTGATCCTTCTACTACTATCGGATTTATCGTGAATGTGCATGTTATAATTTACGTGTTAATTGAAATTCAAGGTATTAAGTATTCAAGGCAGTAAATTTATACATGGATAAATTTTTAAGAGGGAGTAGCGAGCATTAGACGATAGTGAGGCATCAACAAGTGCACAGACGAGCGTGGTTCCGAAAATAAAATCGAGAAAATATTCTCAAGAATACTTAAATTTAGGGTTTACCAGTACTGAAGTAAATGAAGAAGAAAGGCCCCTGTGTGTTATTTGCTCAAAAATCTTGACAGCAGACAGCATGAAACCAAATAAACTTAAACAACATTTGGAAACGCTTCATAGTGAGTACCTTAACAAACCCCGAGAATTCTACGAATTAAAATTAAAATCATATGTGAAGCAGAAATCATTTTTTAAATAAACTTTGTCTGTGAATGAAAAGATTTACTTGCCTCTTACAAAGTTTCATATAAAATAGCCAGATGTAAAAAGCCTCACACCATTGGTGAAGAGCTTGTTTTGCCAGCAGCAATTGACATTGTAGAAACTATGTTTGGAGATAATTTTGCCAAATAATTGCTATCCATACCTACTTACGAGGCAAGATGGTTATCACGTGAGAAATGTTTGCAACGTGTTTATGAATTAAGAAATAAAATCGCCATTTTTCTAGAAGAGGAAAACCGACCGGAAGCCAAGAAGTTTCGAGATAGTTTATTTGTGATGAAATTGAGCTACTTGGTCGATATATTAGAGAAACTAAATACCTTAAATCTTCAACTCCAAGGAACAAATACACAGATATTCGATATAAGTGATAAAATTAATGCTTTTTTTAGAAAACTGGAATTGTGGAGCAGAAATGTAAAGCAAAAAACCTAGAAATGTTTGCAAATGTGGCTGAAGAACAACATGTGAAAGTTGTTTTAGTAACCATTGAAAATTTTCTAGCCATGTTGACAAAGAATTTTAAAAAGTATTTTCTTACTGACGACAACTTGGTAGCAAGTTATGAGTGGGTTAGGGATCCATTTCAAAATACTCCCGAAGGGCTCTCAACTTCCGAAGAAGGAATCTTCATAGACATTAAAAGACAATTTAATAATAAATCACTCTTTGAATTTTGGGCAGGGGTGAATGATGAGTTTTCTGTACTGAAAACAAGAGCATTTCGTATACTATTACCATTTTCAACATCCAACCTTTGCGAAACCGGATTTTCTGGGGTAGCTGCTTTGAAAACGAAATATAAATCTCAACTAAATATGGAAAAAGAGCTCAGAGTGTCTATTTCTAATATTAAACCATCCTTCGAAAATCTTTCCTCTGCAAAACAGGCCCAAGGGAGTTACTAATAATTATTAAACTTGTTTTTAATTTAGTATTGATATGTTAATTATTAGGTAAATATATTGTGCAGTTCTAATACAATCCTATTTATAGTTGTATTATACCAGTGTAAATGTGTATTTTATTTTTTATTATGTCAGAATGTATTTTTGTTTTGCTTTCCTCTCAATAAGTTATATTAAATGTTTTTAATAATAATTTCTTTTCGATACTCTCGCGCTTCCCCAATAGTGTAATCACGACCCCCTAGTGGGGTGCACCCCACAGGTTGAGACGCGCTGCTTTAAAGTACCAACAATGCTCCCGGTACAACAATCAGAGTACACCAAATATCCATCTTTCTTCTTATTGTGAGACAAATTTTAGGTTAGATTAGGAACCAGGCGTGAAAAATGTTTCAAGGTTAGTACAACCCCATAAAGTTCTAAAAGGCCTAATGGAGATGATGAAAACTTCAAGTAAATATAATAATTTCAGATGCAAAGTTAAAAATGGGATTATTTATTGGACCAGATATACAAAAGTTGCTTTCAAACAAGTTCTTGGTTGAAATCATGATTGAGCTTGAAAAAGAAGCTGGGGAGTCTTTCAAGGTTGTGGTGAGAAAATTTTTCGGCAAACATAAGGATCAAAACTGTAAAAATGTGGTTACATAATGCTTGAGCTTTAAGAGGGTACTTTGTGCATTCTTATCATGTATACTAGAGTGACCGGATCTCATAGAAGGGGAAAAAAAATGTCGGAATCTTGTTCGTCTGGACCCCACAAAACGATTCCCCTTTCCAGATATTGAGATAGCCGAAATTTGAGCTCGATTAAACGACATTAACCCGTGCCGTTCGTCGCTCAAAGTTTGAAAAAATCCAAATTTTTGGCCAAAAAGCTGACATATGGAGCCATAACTCCAGAACGGTAAATAATAGAAACACGCTTAATATCTCAAAAGAAAGCTAATGTTGTTGTTCAAAATTTATATTCTATACATAATTGTTGTTATTTTAAGTCAAACCGAGTTACAACAGCCTTTAGCCCCAAAAACGTGACCTGGTACCACTAGCAGCATACTTCGTATATTTTGTTATTAAGTGATAAATTTTGCTTTTTTTTTTTGGTATATTTTTGAGTTTAAAGTAGAAATATAATAAAAAAACAAGTAATACTGATAAGGCTAATGACATTTTTTTATTTTAAAATATAAAAATTAGGTATATAATACATACAAAACAGACATAGAAAAGATACAGACCTAGTACCTACATGAGTTGATAAGTTTACATAGTTATCTAATCTATTCTAGAGCTTTTGTTAAAGTAGTTTTTGAAACGTCAGCATATAATGCTCGGCATTTACTTACAACTTGCAGGACATATTGCTCTTGGTCTTCATCTTTTGTCAGAAGGTCGTTAAAGTCGGTTATTAATTTAACACCACGCTCAGCCATATCATTAACTACTTTTAATGTTTTGACAATTTTCAATCCTTCTTGGAAGTCATTATTTTGAGGCCAGGTGTTTGAATGTTGTCTTAGGAAAACTGTTTTTATATTAAATTGGTCAAAGAATGTAAACGTTTCTTTGGTAAGTAAATTTACCAATCCTCCATCAACTACCTCTTTTAAGTTTTCTTTCCTAACTTTTGGATTTACAACCCTAGCGATCTGTGCTACTGAGCAATTTATTAGCCATTAACAACTTTTCATCGTCTGTAATGGTGGGATCAAAAAACGATAATCCCACCAACTTTGCATTCAAATACCACAAATGGTTCGAAAATTTGGTCAGGGCTATTTCTGCAATGTCGTTGTCACATTCTTTATAGTCTAACAGACTATGCAAAATACCTAAATCTTGCTTTAGTGTAAGATGAGCTTTTAGAGCATTGAACCAAGCTTTACGATAAAATTTAACTAGGAAAACAGAAATGGCACGCACAGAACTTTCTTCTTCTTTAGACATCTTAAATTGACGACGAAAAATGAACATTTTTAAGCAGTAAATAGCCTTTGCCATCCACCTAGCGTGATGAATGGCTCCTGGAGTTCTAAAACCCACAACATTGCCGTCTAGTGATCCAACAAATACGAGAAACAACTGCAATAGCTCCTTGTAGTCATCTCTGGGGTGGCTCTCAGTTAATTTGGTCTCGAATTCAGCAGTAACATTTGCAATTACTTCTGGAGTTAGCTGCTTTTGTATTAGATTGTCACTGATACCTGTGTCGTATTTTCCTTTGTCTATCTTGGGCCACGCAGTGAGGAATCTCTTGAAAATGTCTGGATGAGGTCCAGTGGTTGATCCCATTTTTGTGTCGAATACGCCTCTTAACAGAATTTCCAAGATATGGTGACGGCAAGCTAGGTATAACAATTCTCTTCCTAATATTTGTTTCAATATGACGCATGCTCCTTTGAGTCTTCCCGTGTTGGATGCTGTAGTGTCGAAGCACATCACCTTGACGGTATTGAGAAGACCCCATTCATGTAGGCATTCATATACGGCTACGGCTTGCTCCTCTCCAGAGCTGTTTGCTGTTACAGGAACTCCCAGCAGCTGTTCCTTTTCGCCATATGAAATAGCTATAGCTATTCGCTTACATTGTTCATTTTTTTAAAACACCCGGTAAAAGTTTACCGTCCCAATGGACAACCACAGGAATGTTTACTTTATCAAAAATTTTTTTATTATATTGTTCTCTGAACATTTGCCTTCTATCATGTAATAAAGTTTTCGAGACTTTGTACTCAAGAGGGTCAAGGTTTAGTGCTTCTAGAGTAGCTATTAAAATTCTCGTGGCATTTCTGTCGGATACCTTACATGGATCTAATAAAATGGACAATTTCATGTTTAAAATCTCTTTAACGCCCCTTGCAAATGAAACTTTCATCCTCTTGCTCTCAGATGGTCCTGGATCTTCTGCAGCTTCTTCAGGGATGTCCATTTCCTCCAAGCTCTCAAGTTCCTGGTAGATGCTGTCCTCTTCAGTGTCTTCTTCTCCTTCTTCGAACTTGTCTTCATCATCCGTCTCTAAGAAGCAACAAAAGAAAGAGAAAAAAAAAGACTACAAAAACTTGTCGTTTTAGCAGAATAGTAATAATACATAGGTACTAAATTACCTACTTCTAATTATCAAAAGGTATTATTTAAAAAATATAAACTCAATCATAAAGATGCCAAATCATGCTCTCATGTATAATTTTCTTTCAATTATAATGAAACTATTTACTTATTTGTTTATCTATTTTTTAGAATACTAATATTAAAAAAAACTCACCAATATTAAAAGTTGCTTCTTGGATTTGTCGGTTCATTTTTGCAAGTTCCTTTTGCACCTTGATTTCTTCAGCTCGAGACAACTTGAGATCCACTCCAGTCATGGAACCTTTACGGCCTTTCTGCCTCTGTTTTACGAGAAACGCCTTATCTTCTTCCGATTTCATCAGAGCCAAGGCAGCTTGTTGAGCAATATCAAAGAGATCATCCAACTTTTCAACAAACTGTTTAAATTTGTTCTTGGCCGTTTTCGATGTTTTCTTCCGGTCTTTTTGAAGAGTTCTCCACTCGGCGTGAAGTTTTTACAGCTTAGTAATTGCATCTTGCTCATGTTTAGTCGGGATTCGAGCTTTCTCCCAAAAAATGAAAACTTCTCGTATTGTAAGTTTTGCTGATTCTCTTACAGTTAATTTCACAGTACGTAAATTATAAAATAAAGCACACAAAACTTGACGATTTGAAGGTAGTTTACAACCGGTGATCTGGTGAATGGGATAGCCCACAAGAAATATTTTATCCTTGGTCCGGCTTTGTACACCTGATGTGGATGCCATTTCAGAGGCCAATAGGTAAATAACAGTTAACTTGGAAAATGAAACAAAATATATTGCAAACTTTAATTTCAATAAAATGTTTTCAAGTGTCTTTTAAAATAATACTATAATAGTTATAAAAACAATAACACACACACTTGGAAAATTTAAAAAAAAACGTTAAAATATCTTCACTAGATAATTGTTTAATCTAACCAGCTCAAAGGCACTTTAGAAACTAAACTGAATAAATAAAAGGTCGGTTGTACGCTGAAGTAAAATCACCATCCCTAAAATAGAAATTAGATTCACCCTCCTTTTTACCTGTACGGGTCTTTCTTTGGTAAACTAGTCAGGTAATCCCCATATAATAAAAGATTAAATTTGAACAAAAGGCTCTTTATGTTTGAAAATTGAGTTCCAAGATACTTTTTTAACAAAAAAATGTTAATTCCGAGACACATTATGTAAAAACCCGTAAAATTCTTAGAATACTCCCAAACTGGCTCCTAATGGTACCAGGTCACGTTTTTGGGGCTAAAGGCTGTTGTAACTCGGTTTGACTTAAAATAACAACAATTATGTATAGAATATAAATTTTGAAGAACAACATTAGCTTTCTTTTGAGATATTAAGCGTGTTTCTATTATTTACCGTTCTGGAGTTATGGCTCCATATGTCCACTTTTTGGCCAAAAATTTGGATTTTTTCAAACTTTGAGCAACGAGCGGCACGGGTTAACGTCGTTTAATCGAGCTCAAATTTCGGCTATCTCAATATCTGAAAAGTGGAATCGTTTTGTGGGGTCCAGACGAACAAAATTCCGACATCGATTTTTTGCGGTCACCCTAATGTATACTGTTCCGATAATTTAGGGTCTTAGAGTGAGTGGCAAGATGAAAAGTTTCATCAGGATATAAAGAAATGAGAAAGGAAATATCACGGAAGGAGTTTCTACTGGACAAAATTGAAAAAATCTATAAAAAGAGGGGTATCCAATTGTACAATTTTATTTTAATTGAATGTAAATTTTTAACTATGTTGGGAATGTGGAATCTTTGACACAGTGTTGCTACTGAGTATATATCACCATTACACCAAACACTTTATTTTTGCACTCGATGCGCGTCTCGCTAACCATGTTAGCTTCATCAGGAGCGATGATTGACTAAAGCTAAACTACAACCAGTTCTGGGTTTTAACTGACCTTTTAGTTCGCCCAACATATGTTTTGTAGCAATCATCATCATTATCATAATAGAAGATACGGTGAGATAATGGGAGATAAGTCGAGATAAGCCTAGATAATGGGAGATAAGCTGAGATAATTAGAGATAAAGAGAAAAAATTGGAGATAAGGAGAAATAATGGAAGATAAGTAGAGATAAGCCACGTCACGTGATAACAATTAACTCTAGTTATATTCCTAATACGAATATATAACATTGAAGTTTATTCAAAGGAAAAGTAACCAAACGATGACCGCATTATATTTTTTAGTTCAACGTTTGATCACTTTTCCTCTAAATACTTCAATAATGAAAATAATCGTATCGGGAATATAACTAGAGTTAATAGTTAAGGCGTTGACTTAATTAACAAGTTAATAAATAGACATAAGTTTAGGTTAAATATTCAGAATTCCATCTTTTTTACACGCGAAGAAAATAAGACCAAGACCACGTAAGCCGATTATAGCAAGGGACTCAATAAGGTATTTAATAAGATAGGTCTTACCAGCGCTTATAGAGCTCTAAGAAATTCTCGTACAGACCACAGATACAGCGAACTGATAGCCAGAATAGACTGAACTGACCAACAAGATCCCAGTGAACAGAGGAGTAAGACACTGCGATGTAATATCGCCTAAGTTGTTTACAATGATCTTAGAAGGTGTATTCAAGGAACTGAATTGGGAGGAAAATGGCCTTCTGATAGCTGGCGATCGGCTAAACAACCTGAGATTCACAGATGACATTGTAATTATAGCAAACAATAAGAAGAAAATGATTCAAATGATCACAGATCTCCACCACCAAGCAAGAAAAGTGGGACTTGACAAAAATTTCTCCAAGACAAAGTACATGAGTAACGAAGAGACCAATGATGAAAATATAGTGATTGAACATTCAACAATAGAAAAAGTAAACACGTACATCTATCTGGGCCAAATAATAACGATAGGGAAGGAAAACTAGCAGCTTGAAATAGAAAGAAGGTTACGTATGGGATGGGCAGCATATGGAAAATTGAAATATATACTGAATATGAACATTCCTCAAAGATCAAAAACCCAAATTTATAATCAATGTATCTTGTCAGCTACAACGTATGGAGCCGAGACATGGGTTTTAACTAAAAGAACAATAGAAAAACTACAAGTTCACCAACGAGCAATGGAAAGGAAGATGTTGAGTGTTACTTTGAAGGACAAGAAAACTAATAAATGGATTAGACAACAAACAAAGGTGGATGATATCACCAAACGGATAACATCTCTGAAATGGAGCTTAGGAAATCCCAAAGACAAGATTCCTAATTGTGAGAAAAGTGGAATTTATGAAATTAGTTGTAATGATTGCGACAAAAAGTATGTTGGGCAAACTAAAAGGTCAATTAAAACGCGATTTAAAGAACATTTAGTATATCTAAAATACAGTAGAACAGGAAAGTGTAACATTACTAAACATGCTCTTGAAGGTGATCATACTGTAACATTAGATAATCTAAGATTAATTAAAAATGTATCTGACAGGAGATTGTTGAACGCATACGAAAGTATGAAAATTATAAAATGTAAAAGTAGTTTAAATAGAGACAGAGGGCTTACTCCTTATAATCCCCTCTACTGGTTACTTGACTGGAACTGATGGCCTCACCTAGGCCATTAGTTCCGCCTGAGTAATTCAGGTGCTAGGCTAAGTATAAATAGGGTAGATTTGTAGTTTAGCTTTAGTCAATCATCGCTCCTGATGAAGCTAACATGGTTAGCGAAACGCAGGTTGAGTGCAAAAATAAAGTGTTTGGTGCTGGGGTGATATATACAGAGTAGTAAATTTATTAAACTTATTACTAAACCTAGTCAGATTAAATTTTTCAATTATTCTCGTAAAACTATAGCCAAAAGAGCTTAACGATTGATCATTTAAAAAAAAACTATTTATAATTCCATTCATTAAGTAATAATACTTCCACGTTAAGTAAAAAAAGCAACATTAACTAAATAATTAAACAAATTTCTCTTCATTTCCTATATGGAAGTCTACGGGATTTTCCCCCTTTTTATTTTTATTTTTGCATTTGATAAAACCAAATCCAGTTTTTGCGTGTTTATCTTGCATCAAAAGTCGACACAGTTGTTTGTGTGTTGTGTACGCAAACACCCTTAATAATATTATTAATGGACCTTTACTTAATTGGAAATGAAATTGTGTTATTTTCGCTTTTAGATATAGATAGAGATGTAATTAAAGGAAATCAAAGAATATCAGCAGAAAAAAATATGTTCGTGTAAAAAAATAAAAATATAGTTATATATATATATATATATATATATATATATATATATATATATATATATATATATATATATATATATATATAATAATCCTAAGTTTAACTGCTGGGAAACGCCCTTATAAGGAGAAGAGATGAGCAATCAAAGATTGCTAGTATCTGCTTTTTATTTTTATTATCGAGCTTTCGCTGCCTAATGGTAGCTTCTTCTGGATTCTAAAAATGCAAACCAGGTACAGAAAATAAACTAAAACGTTCGTTTTTTAAAATGTGATTAAATGAATTGTACGACTGTATGTGAAATTACTTACAAAAATTTAGCAGTTAGTTCATCTCTGGTGAAGACAATGAAATTTGCATTTTTGTTGGCCAGGTAGTATGAATGATTACACAAAACATGATTAAAAGACACTTAGAGAGTTACACAAATATTGAAAATAAAACTTTGTCAATAAACATTAGTTAAAAACACTTTTTGAAGACAGAAACATAACTGCAAGAAACCATGATGTTGAAATGGTACTCCATTTTAAAATTTTTTGACGTCGAGTTTAGTAACTATTTAGTGATATTTGAGTCCGAACCGGATATTGTTGGTAGTCTATGTCGTCATCAGGTCGACAAAAAACCATAAAAAGCATTAAAGTTAGGGATGTGGTAAATTTTTTAGGTAGATGCTAATTTTAGATAAATTATTTATTATTAATGATATCTATTTTTTAGTTTTAATTTTATAAAAAAGGGGGGACTTAAATTTGATGAATGTTACTCTTCGACGAGTTATTTATTATTAATTATATTAATTCTTTAATTTTATAATCAAGAGATTCATAGGCTAATTTAAAAATTTAAAAATTTGAAAGAGAAAATTAATACTGGACGTTATTTATTATTAGTCATATTTAATTTTTTAATTATGTAATTTTAACAAGAAAACATAGAAAAGTAACTGGTAATAAATAGCAAAAATGACAGAAAGAGATAAGAAACGTCAACTTTACTAAAAACTAATTTTTTCATAAAGATCGTTCTTTTTTATTGGTTTGGTATAGTTTTGTGTTAGCAAATAAGTATACATGGAGCTCAATCCTTCTATGTCTTTTTTGTGATTGAGATTATTTTTACAGGTTTTTATGTAACACATTTCCATTATTTAAAAATACAAACATTAAAATTGCCAATTACAACATAAAAAGAATGAATTGTTTTTATACCAATTTAAAAGATAAAACCGATACTTTACAAAGATCTAATATAATCTATGGCATTCCCTGTCAATGTGGTTTGGTCTACGTTGGACAAACTTCACAAAAGCTCTCTAAGAGATTAGCGTTACACAAAAGTGATAGTAAACACAAACCTAACGCAACTAGCTTGAGCTTACACGTAAATAATACAGATCACAGAGTACAATATAACAACAGCTTCATTCTGGATGTTGAGACTAATTATTTCAGAAGAAGTTTCTTGGAAATGTGTTACATAAAAACCTGTAAAAATAATCTCAATCACAAAAAAGACATAGAAGGATTGAGCTCCATGTATACTTATTTGCTAACACAAAACTATACCAAACCAATAAAAAAGAACAATCTTTATGAAAAAATTAGTTTCTAGTAAAGTTGACGTTTCTTATCTCTTTCTGTCATTTTTGCTATTTATTACCAGTTACTTTTCTATGTTTTCTTGTTAAAATTACATAATTAAAAAATTAAATATGACTAATAATAAATAACGTCCAGTATTAATTTTCTCTTTCAAATTTTTAAATTTTTAAATTAGCCTATGAATCTCTTGATTATAAAATTAAAGAATTAATATAATTAATGATAAATAACTCGTCGAAGAGTAACATTCATCAAATTTAAGTCCCCCCTTTTTTATAAAATTAAAACTAAAAAATAGATATCATTAATAATAAATAATTTATCTAAAATTAGCATCTATCTAAAAAATTTACCACATCCCTAACTTTAACGCTTTTTATGGTTTTTTGTCGACCTGATGACGACATAGACTACCAACAATATCCGGTTCGGACTCAAATATCACTAAATAGTTACTAAAACTCGACGTCAAAAAATTTTAAAATGGAGTACCATTTCAACATCATGGTTTCTTGAAGTTATGTTTCTGCCTTCAAAAAGTGTTTTTAACTAATGTTTATTGACAAAGTTTTATTTTCAATATTTGTGTAACTCTCTGTGTCTTTTAATCATGTTTTGTGTAATCATTCATACTACCTGGCCAACAAAAATGCAAATTTCATTGTCTTCACCAGAGATGAACTAACTGCTAAATTTTTGTAAGTAATTTCACGTACAGTCGTACAATTCATTTAATCACATTTTAAAAAACGAACGTTTTAGTTTATTTTCTGTACCTGGATTGCATTTTTAGAATCCAGAAGAAGCTACCATTAGGCAGCGAAAGCTCGATAATAAAAATAAAAAGCAGATACTAGAGCCTTTAGATCTTCGATTGCTCATCTCTTCTCCTTATAAGGGCGTTTCCCAGCAGTTAAACTTAGGATTGTTTGTTGCCAGTGCCCTGTTACTGTCCTTCCTCTTTCTATTATATATATATATATATATATATATATATATATATATATATATATATATATATATATATATATATATATATATGTACATATATATAATAGTTAAAGTTTTATCTTTTTATTTTCGGAAAATCGGTCAATAAGAGGGAACTCATTTGCTGTTAAATTCTATATTTCGTTGGTAATTTCTAACTTCATCAGGAATGTAAAAACTGAAAGTAGAACAAAAAAAAAAACAGTATGTACTAAACAAGAATAAACAAAGGAGACTCACCAACAGAGAGTATTACAAAATCAAAGGTGATGTTAACATTCGCTACACACTACTAACAATTAAAAACACAAACATATTACAAGCGAATAAAGGAGGATGTACAGTGGCGATGGACAGACCGGAATATATTGAAAAAACTGAAATTCTGTTAAGTGATGAAACTACTTATGTCCAACTACACCGTGACCCTACTACCACTATACAAGGTAATTACAAATGTCTGATTAAAACCATACTAAACTGCAAGCAATTGACTGAACAAGAAGCCAGGAATCTTACTATTTACAATTCAACTTGCCCAAAGTTGTACTGTTTGCCTAAGGTGCATAAACCAGGTAACCCACTTAGACTTATTGTTAGTTCTGTCAATGCCACTACATACAATATCAGTGAGATAGCACTTTTTCTTTCCAGAACACTATCGCTGTCTCATCAAATAATATAAGTTAACAACCTGTAGTAACCTAACCAAGCCTAAGCTACTTCCAAGAAAAACAACTTAACCTATCAAAACTTAATGCATCATATCTTAGACAATAGCCGTGTTGGTATTACATACAGTTATGTTGGTTACTCTAATTATTACATCAATATTACATTTTGGGTGTGTTTTGAAGTTCAGTTAACTTAATTCCGCTTGGAAATCATTACACTGCGTGACATGATTTTGGTTCCCGAAAAACTGATTGCTATTAATTATAGTATGTAAGCAGTGGATGTCTTTTATTTCTATCACGTCTTGTTTTTAAAGTACACACCGATAACCTTTTCTTAACCTACCCTCATATTGTTCATATTAATAAATGTAATCGCTAGATAATCTATTGAGAGGATATGTTCATTTCTTGTTAGTTTCTTTGAAATTAACTGATTAAGAGTGTAATAATACAGTTTTAAAGATGAATACTGAAAAAGCAGTCGCCGTCAGTGCAAAACTTCACCAAACAAGTTTTGTTACGTGTGTGGACAATACATTCTCAAGTCTCAAGGAAAAAAAATATCTGAAAAAGTATGTACTGCGTATTTTCTATATTTTGGACGTACTGAACATCAAGATAAACCCTGGATTCCGCAACTGTTTTGTACATCATGTTATGCTACTCTCCTGTCGTGGTTGAACGGAAACAAAACATCTATGCCATTTGCAGTACCGACTGTGTGGCGCGAACCTAGTAATCATTTTAACGATTGCTACTTCTGCATGACTGATGTACGAGGATTTTCAAAGAAAATTAAGCATAATATCTAGTACCCTTCTGTGAATTCTGTATCAAAACCAATACCATATAGTGAAGACATGACCCCTCCTTTGCCTCCTAAGAAAAGTCAAACTGAAGAGTTAGATATACCAAGCGATGAAAATAACGATGGACAAGATATGGAAGTTGACAACCAAGATCCAGACTTTTTACCCTCTTCAAGTGATCTATGCCAACCGCATTTAACTGAACAACGGGAATTAAATGATTTGATACGGGACTTGAATTTGTCTGTTAGACAAGCCGAATTACTTGGATCAAGACTACAGGAATGGCACTTGTTGGTACCAGATACCAAAATATCTGTACAACGAAAACGAAGTAAAGAAATGGCAACTTTTTACTCTAG
Organism: Pachyrhynchus sulphureomaculatus; assembly: GCA_019049505.1. Lineage (NCBI taxonomy): Eukaryota > Metazoa > Arthropoda > Insecta > Coleoptera > Curculionidae > Pachyrhynchus > Pachyrhynchus sulphureomaculatus. The sequence goes on from CM032449.1 coordinate 191,069,265, forward strand.
TTCAAAAAACCTATGTTTTTGTATTGACATTGTATCTTTGATGGGTGAGTTAGAAATTACCTATGATACAAATGAATGGCGTCTTTTTATTGATGGTTCGAAAACAAGTCTGAAGGCAGTTTTACTTTATAATGGTAATAAATATCCGTCAATACCAGTGGCTTATTCAACTGTTTTAAAAGAGACATACGAAAATATGAAATCAATATTGGATTTAATTAAATACAAAAATTTTTAAGTGGAAACTGTGCGCTGACCTCAAAGTAATAGCTATTTTACTTGGTTGGCAAGGTGGATTTACTAAGTACTGCTGCTTTCTTTACATGTGGGACAGTAGAGCTACTGATAAGCACTATTTGGTCAAAGACTGGCCAAAACGAACGGAATTTGTGTGTGGGAAGTCAAATGTAAAATACTTGCCTTTAATCAATCCCGAAGACGTCATTTTACCTCCTCTACACATAAAACTCGGCTTAATGAAGAATTTTGTGAAAGCGATGGATAAAAATGGCGAAGGATTTTTATATTTAAAATCTATTTTTCCAAGATTAAGTGACGCAAAGTTGAAAGAAGGTATTTTTATTGGTCCACAAATACGCCTATTAATGAAAAACAACAAATTTGATCAAACACTAAATGACGAAGAACTATACGCAGGGACATCATTAAAAGCCGTGATAAAGGTTTTTTAGGAAATCATAGAGCCGAGAATGCAGAACTCTTAGTGAACGATTTGTCAAGAGCATATAAAAAGATGGGTTGCCGAATGTCATTAAAAATTCATTTCCTCCATTTCCATTTCCCTTTTTTTCCATCAAATCTTGGAGCAGTGAGTGATGAACAAGGGGAATGATTTCATCAGGATGTGAAAAGGCTTGAGGAACGGTTTCAAGGTCGTTGGGACGTAGCTATGTTGGGAGATTACTGCTGGCTTTTAAAATGAGAAGATATTTCCCAACATAAGAGAAAAAGTTAAATATTTTTAACTTTTAATGTACAATATAATCTTTTTACCATATATTTTATATTTAGTTGTGTCCAAATGTATTAATAATAAGTTTTTTTAGCAATTCTATTCGAATTATTGGAAAATTTAATGAAGCTACGTGTACACTGTATTTTACTCCTTAATTATTTTACTTAAAATTTTAACTATCGTACCTAAAAAATAGTACGTGATAGACAAAAAGTACTGATGTATTCTTAATAAGTGGTGTGTATGAATAAATAAACAGAAAAAATTTAAGTGGGTACTTAATTTTTTATATTTGTAACGCAGTGTTATTTGTCTGTATTTGATCCTAATTTTTTGTTTCTAGCCACCATATTGAGCCACCATCTTGTTTTTTTTTTCTAAAGAGCCACGTTGTATTTAAAAACTTACGTTTCAACGAGGAGATTGACAAACTTTTTTTCGTTGATTTTATTTTTAGGTATGAGGGTGGCCCCGTTGACGCGAAACGTCCTATATATATATATATATATATATATATATATATGTATGTATGTATGTATATATATATATATATATATATATATATATATATATATATATATATATATATATATATATATGTATGTATGTATGTATATATATATATGAATCGGTGAGTTCGACAACCGTACATGTCCGAAAATGTCATTTTGAGAAATTTAAGAAAAACTGATAATCTTTTAAATTACTTATTTCTCAGGTTTGGCATAAACAGAGAAGTTTTAGATCTGGTGATCTGGGATTTATATCTAGTAATAGTTTTTCTATAAACGAAACGGTCTAATAGTTATAGCTAAAAGAAGTTAGTGGACAAGTACGGTTTTCGAAATCAGTATCGTAAAAAAAAAATAAAAACAGGTGAAAAATGATTACATTTTTAATAGTTCTAAAAGAATAACAAAATAAATACTGATTTAAACATTTTAATCGTCATTTTCTGCCGTTGTCGTATTACAGGATGTTATATGGTAGAAAAATTCTAACATTTCACCAGTCATATATTGCATAACTTTTTTAATATCCTCGACTTTTTTCTCATTAATAGGTAGAGGATCTTTATAAGCGCCAGCAGTCGGTAGAGAAGGACTTTCCTTATGTTGCTTTAATAACTTAAATGTGTAGGAGAGAAAACCGTTTATGTAATTCCACGTTGTCACATAACCTGGAGTTGAACTGTCATAAAGAAATTGCCTATAGTTTGACGCAGCAAAATTTTCTTTTCTAGTATTATCACCACTGACTAAAATAGAACACGTTTTTTTATAATCAGTCGGCCACCACTTTTTAAAATCAATAATATCGTTATGTCGAATTAACTTTACAGTAAATGGCTGTTTTTTCCTTGAAGATAGTATTATTTCTTGATATTCTTCTGGAATATAAATTCGATCGTGTTTTTTAATCACCCTCTTGACACAACCAAAATCCCTGTCGCAGGGCAAAAATGAATGCCCTCTTATTGGAAAGTAATGGTATATTTTGTTAAATCTCTTGGTCGCCTGCAATGCTAGCAAAAAGCGAACCATGGTCTGGTTACGATTCTGTCCCGCACATCCATCAGAAAATAAGTGTAACTCAGTGATTTCAGATGGTATGTGGTTCAATATATAATCATAAAGAAATGTACATACTTCATTAGATCCTTTTAGAGCTTCACCCTCGTCGTAGCTATAAAAATGACCAGTGTTGTCTTTAAGATTATGAATCTGAAATGCATATACCCAAAGTTGCCTCAGATAAAAAATTTCTTGAACCGGGATATGTGGGAGAGGCATATTCTGCATATAGTCAAAAGCTAGGCCCATTACTTCTGGTCGTTCCTTACACAGAGATTGCACTTCTTTTAGTTTCGTGTAAAACTTTTTTGCGCGCCTTTTATGAACTATGAGTTCCGCTGCAACCACTCTCTTTGCATTATCATTAAGATTAACATCTTTAAGTTTAGCTCCAAGGCTTTCACATACCGAGCAGACATCAACCTGTGGTCTTCCAAACCTGAGATTGTAGTTTTCATTATAATATTTTAGATAGAATTCGTATTTAACCAAATTTTCTAGCTGTGGATTTTTATCTATAAACAGATTGTACATTTTCTTCACATTTAAAGATGCATCCAAATAATGAATGGTTTTTGAGGAGTAATGGGAAACTTTAACCGGGAATGACTCAATGTGTTCTTTTATTTTCACAATTCATTCTTCGCATATTGCACGAGGTCTGTTGTTGTGCCGGCCTCTTAAATCCTTTGGTGATTTTGTAGCTAGAAGTAAGGTGTTTAAACGCTGAACTTGCCAATGAGATATGGCATGAAGACTGATAAATGCCTGTTTACATACGGAAATTCGATTTGATTGTTTCATAACAAAGTACAAAAAATTTGATTTTCTTTGTTGTTTAGGTTTTACGCCTCTTATCCGATGTCTTTCAATAGGCTTTGCTTCAATAAGCCCCTGCAAATACGTATCTTCTTCATTTTTTGGCTTACCGTCGTATAATTTTGATATTATTTCTGTTTTCTGTTCATCAGTAAACTGCTGCATGCACTTTTTTTACACCTTAAAAATGTATTCATTAGTTAAAATTAATTAATTTAAAAAAAAATGTAAACTTACATGCATGTAGGTCCGACAGTTTTCGCTTCAATATGTTTTCCGTTTTTACCAACATATTCCTGACCGTGCAAACGTGCTATTTTTCTTTGGTTATGTTTCCAACTAACAATATTCCTTTTTCTTTTTTTGTTGCCATTGCTAGTAACCACATCTTCTCTGTCACAGGATGACATATTTTATTTAAACAAATTTAAAAACACACGATAATTAAGCTATTTTAATTAATAAAACCCACACGAAGTCAACTCTTTCTTTGTAAACAAATAACTGCAGATATTTTAGTAGCTGAGATGAAAAACCGTACAAGTCACGGACATGTACGGTTTTTCCCGTCATCATCGAACGGCAGCCTACTGTAGAGCGTTAACGTTTAAGTATATCGTACGGTTTTTATGCTCAGTTGATAGGGGGATATATTTAAAACAAAATGGCTATCTCAGTTTTAAAATGTCAAATTTTGCACTTGTACGGTTGTCGAACTCACCGATTCATATATATATATATATATATATATATATATATATATATATATATATATATATATATATATATATATATATATATACATGTATATATATTCATGAAGTTGGTATAGATGATAAGGAAGTACGAATAATAAATCAGCTATACTGAAATCCATCTGCCGAGATCAAAATTAATAAGGACATTTTAACAAAACCTTTCCAGTGTATTGAAGGGTGTTAGGTAGGGGTCCATAATGTCGCCAGTATTATTTAATATCTACGTAGAGAAAATATTTCAACTTGCTCTAAAAGATGAATGCAGAGGGATAAAAGTTAATGGAAAGCCTATAAATAATAATCATATGCAGACGATACCGCCATAGTTGCCAATAACTTGGAAGATCTGCAAATTCTAATCAATAAGCTGAATGATATCGACGAGGATTATGGTCTACGTATAAATATTGGGAAAACTAAAATGATGGTGATTAGTAGACACTTCCAAGAGAATTTCTCTCGCTTTATAAAGGATCAAGAGATTGAGAAGGTTACTAAATTCAAATATCTTGGCTCTGTCATCAACGAATGATGGAATTCTGAAGGGAAGTCGATAAAACAGAAATAATTTGTTGGAGAAGAGAATATCTACTACTACTATCAGAAAATCACGAGCCGAAGAAAGAAATATTTTTTATTTAGATGAGACTTCGGTTAATGAGGGACACACAGTGAAAAAATTCTGGAATAACAAAAGCATTAATAGCACATATTGTTAGTAAAAACGGATTTCTCGACGGTGGCTTGTTGGAATTCGAATCAAAGTCAACTAAAGATCACCATGAGGAGATGACGGCCGACGTTTTTTTGAGGAGTACTTCCAACATGAATGTATGCCAGCAGAATCGGTTCTAGTATTAGACAATGCCCCATACCATTCTCGATTATTAGAACGGCTCCCGACAAATTCATGGAAGAAAGTGGATATTCTTCAATGGATAAGAGGCAAAAATCTCAAACATAAAGATGGTATATCAAAAGCAGAACTTCTCAAAATGGCGAAACAAAATAAGGCACAGTTCAAGAAATACGCAGTCGAAGAGATGGTAAGGGAATGAAATATCACAGTGCTTAGATTACCGCCATGTCATTGCGAATTGAATCCCGTAGAGCGAATTTGGGCACAAATGAAAGATTTCGTTGCAAGGGAAAACACCACGTTCAAACTTCAAGACGTAAGGCAATTATTACTCGTCGGAATAGAGAGGATAAAAGAGGATAATTGAAAAAAAGCCATTCAACATGTTATAGAAGAAGAAAATAAACTGTGGAAACTTAACGAATACATCGAAGAAACTATGGAAACAGAACCCTTGATTATCAATTTAAGAGAAGTCGAGTCTTTAGATTTTGAAGATGATTGTTTTCGATTGTAATTAAAGTACTTATATATCGTGAATTTCTATATATACATGCATAGATCTAGTGATAAAAAAAATTTTTGGTAATAAATTTTATATTTCTATAACCCTCATTTACATTTTATGACTCTATTGTATAGCAGAGGTTTTCTGCCTAAAGAGTGAACCCTTAAAAATAATTGAAAACAGGTAGTAAAATCCAGTACAATGCATTAGAAATCTCTTTTTTTTTGGGCGCACTCCAACATGTATTTGCATCTACAATGAGAGGATACTGCTATCAACTCCAAACAAATACACTTTAAATATCTTAAAATGCTATTGCTCCCCGTTCTCCTTCAGCCTCTTCCTGTATTAAACTTGAAAGCAATGAAAAAATAACTTAATTTTTTGATTTAGATTTCAAAAACTCAGAAAAGGATATATGACACGATATATAGGAAGCAACACCTTCTTCTTCCCCATCCCTTTCGCCTCTTATATATTTCTACATAAAATTTGTTTATTATTCAACCAAAAAAACAGGAAAAACCTCACTATTACTATTAAAACCTTTTAAAATTTATCGATCGATCATTCAAAAAACTATAGGTTTCATCTCCTTCTTAAATGTTGTCTATGTACCAAGTTTGAAATTGATATACTATTTCGTTCGAAAGTTATCGTGCCAACAGATTGACAGACCGACCGACGCAAAAATCTCGAAGTGTTATTTTCTCACAAATACAATACTTCTCTTTGGCATGGAGAACATCATCTCTTTGGAATAATTTGCCCAGCGCTGTGTTTCCCACCGAGTACAATTTACAGCTATTCAAGAACAACGTGAATCGCTTTTTCCGCACACGTGCCGCTCCTGGAGCTGTTTAGGGACTTCCCTGAAGCACGTGTGCTAGACCCATAAAAAAAAAATCGTAAAAAATTCAAAGCGCAACGAACTCCTTCAAAATTCCGTCGAAATACTTCGAATAGGGAGAGTAATTTAACATATACCCTTGTTTAGTCAATTCTGTCACGCCAAACATGGTTTTATGCCTCAGATATATTGAAAGCAACTGTAAAAAATCATTTATTATTTTAATGAATAAGGAACTTTAAAAAAAACTACAATAAAAAAATTAATAAAAAAACTAAAGGTAACAATGAATAATAGGGCGGCTTCACAGGCTCAAAATTAAAACTTTTAAATTAATTATAGTGCGAATAACCGTGGAGACATTAATAATGGTAATTTACGGCCCCTGATCCTTATCTCACGTTTCTTTGGCTTTGCACTCTAACAAATTGCTTAAGCTTACACCCTAAGTATATTATATTTTCTCCTTAACACTGTTGACAAACCGTTATCTAATTAGAAGGTGGGTTTCGTTTACAAGCCAATTAATATTATTGAAATATAATAACTTATCTAAAACCATATAGATCAACATCCCATTGTTATTATAACACTAATAATTGTGCACGGCTTCGCCTTATTATAGGGGGTGAAAAGACCCGAGACTTTCCGAGAGATGGCAGCACAAACAAAAAAACAACGTAGGATTTTCAGTTAATGTCAACTCCTAGAAGATTCGTGTAAAGTTTTCATGAGATTTTGTCTATTAGTTTGCGAGTTACAGCTGTTTGAGTGACGCTGTTTTTAATTTTTGTCCAACGATGGAACAAAAAGAATTTCGTGCGTTGATTTAACGTTGCTTTTTGAAGGGAAAATAATACAGTCAGATCCTAAGAATGGCTTGAGAGGTGTTATGAGACATCTGCTCCGTCGAAAGCAACTATATGTTAACGGTGTAGTGAACTTAAATGCGGTCTTACAAGCACCGACAATGTACTACGTTCCAGACGTCCAAATAAGGCAGTCACTCTAAAAAACTCAAAAAAAAATCCATCATATTATTCTGAAAGACCGCAAAGTGACAGTGAATGATATAGCTGAGATCGTAAAGATATCAACAGAACGCGTGAGGCATATTTTGCAGGAATATTTGCATATAAAAAAAAACTATGGACCCGATGCAACGTGATCCAGGAGTTTAATTTTGTGTTCAAAAGTATCTACAGGTCTTAATTTCCAACCGATTTGGATATACTTGTTAATAAATTTCCAAAAAATCTCTCGAATCCGATTTGTGAATTATGGCCAATTTTTGGTTATTTTTCTACTATTTTTGGTTCATTTTTTTAAGTTTGCAATATTTGAATGAATAAACCAAAGCAATTTATGTTTCTCGATACACATAATCTGAAATTTGCTTCAAGACCTAAAGGGCGCAAGGTGAATTAACATAGCAATTTTTCAAACATAAAGCGCTTTGGTTTGTTCTAATCAATATTGTAAATTTGGCTAAAATGATAATAAATGGTCAAAATATGTTCAAATAATGGCTGAAAAATGGTTATGTTAACTCACCTTGCGAGGTTTAGGTCTTGAAACAACAAATTTCAGATTATGTGGATAGAGAAACATAAATTGATTTGATTTGTTCATTCAAATATTGCAAATTTCTGAAAAATTATTAAAAATTCTTCAAAAATGATAAAAAAATAACCAAAAACTGGCTATAGTTCAAAAATCGGCTTCGCGAGATTTTCTGGAAATTTAGTTACGGGTATTTAAAAAAAATTATCCAAGTCTGTTGGAAATTAAGAGCTGTAGACAATTTTAAACGAAAAATTAAATATTATTCACTGAGGTAGCCGTTACTTGATGGAAATTCATTGTAAATTAATACCGAAGTAAAACGATAGATGTTTTTAAAATTCCACTATATTTATAAACCGTAACAATTGTTTCGACATACAATGTCTTCATCAGACGGATGATAACTTTAAACTGTTTAAAGTTATCATCCGTCTGATGAAGACATTGTATGTCGAAACAATTGTTACGGTTTATAAATATAGTGGAATTTTAAAAACATCTATCGTTTTACTTCGGTATTAATATTGAAAAATTAAATTCCTGGACCACAGTGCGATGGGTATCGCGCACTCTCACGACTGATTAAGAACCACAACGTGTCGAAGATTCAGACCGTTGTTTGGCACACACAAAGGAGTTTTTGCAAACAATATGTAACAATGGTCCACCACTAGACGTTTAAATCTAACAGGCAGTCCGCAGAGTGGCTGGAATCGCGTGAAAGCCGACCGAAGCGTCCAGAAAAACAAATATCACCTAAAAAGGCTTTGGCAAGTGTTTTTTAGGATGCGCATGGAATACATATCGACTACCTTGAGAAGAGGTGAGCAATCATGGGGGACTATTATGTTGCTTTATTGGACGTTCAAACGGTCCGGTAAAGAAAGGCCACATTCAGCGAAGAAAAAGTGTTGTTTCACTAAGGCAGTGCACCACCTCACAACATCCATAAAATCAATGGTTATGAATTGCTTCCACATCCGCCGTGTTCATCAGATCTGACCCCCAGCGATTATTATCTCTTTCCAAATTTGAAATGGTGGCTCCAGAGAAAGATATTTAGCTCAAATGAAGAAGTCGAATGGGAAAATGAGGCTTATTTTAGAGAGCTCGACAAATTGTACAGGGTGAGTCAACGATAGAGTAGAGTTCATTATTTGATTTGTTTCGGGAATGACGAAAAAATGTTAAATACAATAGTTTTAGGGAATGTTAAGGTGCACATTGTTTAAAATTATTTTTGAGTACACAGGGTACTCCAAAAAAAGTGTGGTCGATATAACATATGTTTTTTAAATGGAACATCCTATTTTCTAATTTTTTTTAAAAGTCTGCGTAAAATTCTCTAACTGTTTTATTAATAATGTTATATACCTAAACCTAGTAGTTTTTTTAATATTTAAATTAAAAAAAAAAAATACTAGTTTTCAGTTTTGTAAAAAATTACCAGTGGCGCCATTATTTCTGAAGCTGGAATACTCATAATTGGTACGAGCATTTTATAGAGATAAAAAAAAAGACATATGTCAAGAAATTTGAGTTAGATGCTACAGGGTGTTCAAAATAAATTTATGCATTTCGACTATTTTAAATTGAAAAATCTCAAATTTTTTAAATAGCACACCCTGTATATTATTATTTTTTTCTGATAAATTTTACAAAACCCTCCAACTTTTATTAAGTTTGTCATATACCTATTTCTAATAGTTTTCGATTTATTTTGAATTTTTCAATTTTTATTCTTGTTTTTTAATATACTTACGCTATAACATCATAGTTGCCAAGACAAAACAAAAATGTAGGCATTGTCAAATTTTGACATGTCTATTAAGCATGTAAAAATAGTTTAATTTGTTGTAGTAAGTGACGTATAAAGGTAATAGTTATGGATTTTCCTAAAAATGAATTAATTGATATGGTTTATACACTGGGCGAGGAGGGAAAAAAATTGTCTTTTGGCAGTAAGGCTTTACGAAGCGAAGTACCCTAATAAACGTATACCATCTGGAAAATCTTCTCAGTGCTTAATGGAACGGTTTGATGGTAGTGGTAACGTTGAGTATACGAAACGGAAAGTAGTAAACCAGAATGCTACCAATGAGGAAAAAGAGATGGTGATTTTACTTCATGTTGAAGATAATTCCCAGTTCAGCGGCCGTCGACTAGCTGACTTATATGACACATCCCAATCTACGGCTAATCGCACCACGAGAAAATACAAGTATCATCTCCTTCATATAGAACTACACCAAGAACTTCAAGACCGTGATTTTGAACGACGAGTAAGTAATGTGGATTCAACAAGACTTAGTTATTGCTCATTACCATCGGGAAGTTCTGAAATTTTTAAATGATCGTTACCCACAAAAATGAAACGGTAAGGATGGATTCATTCAGCGGCCCCCTCGATTATGTGACTTCACACCTTCAGACTTCTTTTTATGGGGCTACATTAAAGGTCGCGTTTATTTGAACCCCTTACCACTCCAGTAGATATGGAAAATAGGATATGGGATGCGTGCAGGACAATAACGCCTTTTATGCTAAGAAAAGTGAAGGAAAATGGAGTAAAACGACTAAACATGTATATTCAAGTAGACGGGCATATTTCTGAACATTTAATACGTCATAATAATTAATCATTAGAAAAGTTAAACTGTATTAAAATTATTATTAACTAAACTCCTGGACAAAATTAACGCAACAATCTGAAAATTAATTTATCTTTTTCCTATGTCAGTTTTAAAGTTTATCGAGTATTTGAATAGTAGGCTATGCATATTTTGTTTCGTTATTCATGATAGAAATCAAAACAATTCGTTTAGATTTACAGTTTTAAAGAATTTTTTAGAAGATAAACAATTTTCTGTAATAATGCGATAGATTTTCTTTAAAAGTAAGCTTATAAATTGTTCTCTTTTTCAAAGTAATACGTTTTTGTGGTAGACTGTTTTATTTTTGACCCTGAAGAATTAGAAAAATGAATCGAACAAGGAATTTAACTGAACACGAGGTAGTGCCTCAGTTTTATTGGACGAGGGATATTGTCAGAGTTATGTTGCTAATTTGTTAGGCAAACATCGTTCCACAATAAGTCGTATGGTAAGACGCTTGAATGAAGTAGGAACTTATTCTAGAAGGCTAGGGCAAGGGCGAAAACGATGCACTAGCGACCTAGATGAACGTTTTATAAGACAATATGCTTTAAGAAACAGGACTGTCATTAGTTCTATATAGAGAAACGAACTCGAAGCTGCTCACAATGTCACAATTTCTTCTAAAACAGTTAGAAGACGGTTAAATGAAGCTGGATTAAACAGTAGGAGACCAGCCACTGCGCCCTTGCTTACTAGAGAGAATAGAGTTGCCAGGTTACGTTTTGCCCGAAATCACGAAAACTGGTCTGTGGATGATTGGAAACAAGTTTTCTTCACAGATGAAACTAGGGTTAGTCTAAAACATCCAGATGGTCGTGAGCGAGTATGGCGAAGACCAGGAGAGAGGTTTGCTCCTTGCAATATCTCTGCAAGGATTCCATTCAGCGGTGGCTCTGTTATGTTCTGGGGTGGCATCTGCTTTGATGCTCGCACATAGTTAGTTCCTGTCCGTACGAGATCCATGAATGCTGACTACTATCTTGAGAATATTGTAATAGAACATGTGATGCCTTTCGGTTATTTTGTGGGGCCCAATTTCCTGTTTATGCAAGACAACGCTCGACCTCACGTGGCTAGGGAGGTACTCGATTGTCTTAATCAAGTTGATATACCGATTATGCAATGGCCACCAAAAAGCCCGGATCTGAATCCGATAGAACATGTATGGGATCACTTTAAGAAAAATGTGAAACGTCATATACCTGCACCTAGAAACCTGAGGGAACTTGAAAATGCAGTTATCACAGAATGGGAGCAAATTCCTCAAGATTTTATTCAAAATTTAATTAGAAGCATGCCTAGGCGCATAAACACTGTCATCCGAAGTAGAGGAGGCAACACACGCTACTAGTGTCCCAGTTACACCATTAACTTTGCTACTAGTGTCCCAGTTTATTTTTTTTCATTATTACATAATTTCAATGATTTTGTTATTAGGTCTTAAGAATAATTTTATTTCGAATCTTATAGAGAAATTTGGTAGCTAATTCACTTTTAAAGTATCCGAATAAGTTTTTTCTAACTTTTAGTGTAACCAATGATCATAAAAAATTATTAAAATTAATTCATTATAGAGATTTGTATGATTTAATATATTGTTGCGTTAATTTTGTCCAGGAGTGTATTTGTTTATGTTTTCACAATAGCGTAAATGTATTAAAAACAAGGGTAAAAATTGAAAAATTCAAAAGAAATCGAAAACTATTAGGAATAGGTATATAACATACCTAATAAAAATTGGAGGATTTTGTAAAATCTATCAGAAAAAATAATAATATACAGGGTGTGCCATATAAAAAATTTGAGATTTTTCAATTTAAATTAGTCGAAATTCATAAATTTATTTTAAACACCCTGTAGCATCCAACTCAAATTTCTTTACATATGTCTTTTTTGCAACTCTATAGAATACTTGTACCAATTATGAGTATTCCACTTTCAGAAACAATGGCGCTATTGGCAATTTTTTACAAAACTGAAAACTAGTATTTTTTTAAAAAAATTGAAATATTAGAAAAACTACTAGGTTTAGGTATATAATATTATTAATAAAAAAGTTATAAAATTTTACACAGAATTTAAAAATAAATTATAAAATAGGATGTTCCATTTAAAAAAACATTTATTATATCGGCCACACTTTTTTGAAGTACCCTGTATACCCAAAAATAATTTTAAACTGTACACCTTAACATTCCCTAAAACTGTATTTAACATTTTTTCGTCATTCCCAAAATAAATGAGATAATGATCTGTATTCTATCGTTGACTCACCCTTTACTATATGAAAGCTATCTAAATATTAGAAAATCGCTGGAATAAGTGTCTTGCTCTTGAAGGAAACTATGTTGCACAATAAGATCGTTTTTTGGCAAAAACATTGTTGTTTATTCAAAAGTCTCTCCCTTACTCCATATAGCAAGTATGCATTATTGAAATAATAGAATACATAAAAGCAATCACAAAAGTCTTCTTTCATAGTACTAACATAAACAAACCTCCTGGCGCTTCACCACGTAAATATTAGCAGTAGAGATGCATAAGCAATTTTTCACGACTGAATCGAAATTGCTAGGTATAAAGCTAGTTTATATGTTTGATATTCAGCATATGTGCGAATTTTTTTATATTCTTAACTTCAAGTACCTTCTATCGATTTCGTTTCATGCTATAAAATTTCACCCTATGTCACACAATCTGTCAAGTAAGAACGTGTCCGCGATAATTAATTTTTGGTAGATGCGATTCCAACGATTCAACAAAAAATTGATAGTGGAAACCGCATTTCAGTAAAAGTATCAATCGATTTCGAACTCTCGCCGAAATCACGTAAGATCCAAAATGAGTCACTTGTTTACGCGTCGGTTCGAGACAGTTTTTCTTTATTCCCATCCAAACGGGCCTTAAATAATACATTCCGCGGCCGCTAGATATATTAAAAGTCTGGGTCGTTTGGGAAGAAGTGGGTACATCATTTTAACGAGACGACTTACCAAAACATGGCTCGATAGGGAAAGTCACTCCGAAAGTCGAAAAACGAATCGTGTCTTTGTTTTCACGGTATCCGAAATTGACGCTGCATCAAGGAGCGGCAAAATTAAGAGAATCGGGTGTGAATGTGTTCCATGAGACCATTTTACAACATCTTCGTGCTCATGATATCACATGTCGAAGCAGGTGGAAGAAGCCTCTGCTGGGCGAAAATCACGTCGCCAAGCGGCTTGCTTGGGCCCATGATAAGATACTAGAGTGGCCTTCACAATCGCCGAACGCCAATCCTATTGAAAACGTTTGATCCCTTGTAAAGAAAACGCTCAGAGGGAAGACTCTGAGGACTTTGACTCAGTTGTCTCGCGAGATTTTTAGCAATTTCAGAGTATGCAGAAAATCTAGTCGACAGCAGGTCTCGAAGATGCCAGGCGATTATTGACACAGGAAGCGATTGAATAACTTACTAAGGTAATTGTGCCGTTGTTAGCCCACCAAAGAATACATACCTCCGTAACAAAAATTTTTATTTTAAAAGCAATCAACGTACGGAACACTAATTGCGTAAGTTCAACTTGCACTTGACCGATTATTTTGGTTATATTTGATTCTATTTTAAAAGCCAACGAGAGTTCAGCGCGTTAAAACACATTGATATCCTTAGAGAAATTATAAGAGTTTTTTTTATTTGCAATATAATACTTACTTGTTGTTTAGTTATATAAATCGGCTTATTCAATATAAGCCATGTGACGGTCTCGTGGCACGCAGGCATCGTCGTCGAACCGTCATAAGTCATGTAGTAGTCTGTATCGGGCAAAAGGCCTCTGACTGAAAGACGTTTTACTTCTACTTCATCACCTAAACAAAAATTTATTAAAATTATTAGGAAAAAGAAACAAAAACACCATATGAATCGTCTAGACCAGGAATGTCAAAGATACAGCCCGCTGGCCGCATCCGGCCCCCGGGACGTATCAATAAGGCCCGCGATCGCAATGAAGAATCATAATTTTTAACAACCGTATATTATATACTATATAATT